>JACGDI010000938.1:1179096-1190189 GCA_014898725.1 Jacaranda copaia | reverse complement strand
AAGAGTGCTAAGTTCTGATTTAACTGAGCTAATACCAAATAATTCATGTATGTGAGTCCAGGACATAAGATATCAAACTCTCCAACACTCAAAGAGTGCTAAGTTCTAACATTTAAAATAACAAAGATTGTTATCAAACTTGTATTTACCAAAAAAAATCTGAGCTAGCAAATAAACTACAATGGCAAAAGAACTGTGGCCTAGTAAAGTGGAATCTATTTGTACACTAAAGCCACCAAAAGAAAGATTATAAAAATGACAATAGAGATAGAGATGCATGTAACTTTGTCTAACAAAATGTAACCCATAAAAGATGATTGAATTAGTGGCAAGAAAAGGGGAGGTCCAATCATTTGAAATCTAATGCATCTTTAATTTGTCCAATTTTGTGATAATTCAATCAACACAAATCTAATGCACCTTTAATTGTTCAATTTTATGTGATAATTGCATTAATAATTCTTTTATTTCTTTTCTTTTTGGGGTTCCAACTACTGAAAATCTAATGCATTTTTTATCGTCGAATTTTAGTCATACACTAGTCAAAAGGTAAATAATTATGTGATGAAATTATTGATTGGATCAAATATATTGTACTTGATCCAACTCTAATCGTCGAATTTAAAAGAAATAAATGGTGAAAATTATTAATAAATAAAGTGTAATATAGACTCAACCCACTCACCTAGTGTGTGTGTGTGTTAGTGGGGAAAAGGACATGCCTAAATGAAATGGGCAATCTTGATGTGATCTTAATATGGGCACAATAGAAAAAGGGATTGTGGCTTACCTCAGTACTCAGAACACAACCTAATCTTTTTTGTGCACAAAATTGCAAAGCACATGGAATATGGAGGGTATGTGCAAATTCTTTAGGAACATGGGATCCATGTGACCCTTTGGTTGCAACTATACCTAATATTTTTCCTTCTTTTTCTTCTTTTTTTGGACTTGACCTACTTTGTTAACCTCATCAACTCATGATTCTTTGATAGGAATATTTTGAGTCACACTTTTAGTAGCAATTTGAGTGCAGAACTGCAATATTATGTGATGATAAGAGGGCCATACATTGGGTGTTTCTTTGACTGTATATCTATAACTTCAGTATTGTCATAAATTTTCAACATATTCTCATAAAATATAATATAGAATAAGATATACAATAAAAAGGGAGTTGGTAATACAGTCGTTCTCAGTTATCCCCTCCTTCCATTTCTATGGCCAGTTATATTATTTACGTAAATTTTGTCAAAATTAAAATTTTATCTGTCTAACATAATCTAATAAAATTATCATTCAAATTTTATAAAAATCCGATCTTATCCTTCATAAATAAAACTTTTTTTTAAAAAAAATTGCATGTATCAGCATAACCTACCTACTCAACTAACCTCATTGTGGTCATAACCATTTTTTTATTTCCTTTTAAATAAATATATTGAGTATTGACTTTATCTTCAAATAGTTTCCTCAATCAAGCACTACCAGCTAGTGACATTGTCACAAGTTCACAAATGTATGGGTTACATATGGGCAAGCTTTTCTCTCAATATCTTGAAATTAAAGCCGACCCATCAAAGGGATGTCGATCTTTTGGAAGACAACGACAGAAATTTGGTGACTCATCCAAGTTGAATTCTTTATATTATACTTTATTTATCCCAAAATTAGGGTTGTTAATAAATCTAATTTGAATCAAATTAATCATATTCAAATTTAAATTTGATTATTAAAATTTATATTCAAATACAACTCTATATCTTATAAGATTTTTGTTAGTCAATATAATTATATTATGTTTTTTTCTTTCTTTTTTTTCTTTTTTCTTTTGAATTGTATAAAAATATTACATTTATGCAGTAAATTTACGTGATATTTGAATTCTTAATAAATTTTTATTATATATTAGTCTAGAAGTTAAATATTTAAATACTAAATCCATATTTAATGCAATACTGAACTATTATATAATATTATATTTGATATTTTATCAATATCTCTTACTTCTTAGGCTAAAAACTCAATATTAATAGCATAATATAAATGTTAATATAGATCTTAGGTCAATAATATATAGATATATTTTATTTTAAAATTTTTATTAATATAAGTGTATTAATTTAATAAAAAATTACTAAAATTTGGATTTAGATCTTTAACAGGTTGGATTGCTTAATTTTATATCTGATCTAGTTATTTCGGATTTGGATATTTATAATCAGATCTTATCCATCAAATACTTTAATCGTATAAAAATCCTAAAATTCGGATTGAATTCAAATTAAAATCCAATCCATTGATAGCCCTATCTAAATTTATTTATTGATGTTTTAAAATATTATTTTATTTCTCAAAAATATATAAAAAAATATTTCCACCCATAAGCATATAATACAACACCATTAATTTTCAAGTACCATTTTTTTCTAAAAAATTAATGTATTCTTTTTTTAAATTTAATCTATTAGAAGTTGGTAAGTGATAGGCCGAGGGGCACTTTGTCAAAGGTGTCTGCAAATTTAAATAATTAATCTCTTCAAAAAGAAAATAAGTTTTAGTTGGGATTGAGATTAAAATTTTTTAATGGAAAGCAAAGTCATAACCGAAGCTACAATTCATTCAATTCCACTTTGTTAGCTAAATGATTATTTAAATATCTAAAATATTTAGAGATTTTTTGAAGTCATAATAACCATTTAAATTTATAAAACTTATATTTATTTATATAATATGATATAGATGCATGACTTTGATGACATAATTAAAAACAAAGGCCCCCATCATTTTCATATTGACCCTTATCCACAATTCCAATTTTATTGATTGGTTTTAACTTTAAATAATATGGAACAAATTAACAAACCAATCAAGCTAATTTGAGAATCATGTTCTTTGACCAAAAAGAGAAGTATAATTTATTGGTAAAAAGAGTAATTAAGTAAATAACTTCTTAACAAATAGAAAAAAGTCTAAATATTTTAAATAATGGATGAATTCTTTGTAAACACTAAAACTTTAGACTAGTATTAATATTGAAAAATCAAATATTGTAAGAGTTGATTTTATTTAAAAATTTAATTTCTTGTAATGTAATCTCTTCAAAAATATTGTCATTCCTATTTCATTTCCTCACGTCAACCCCACCAGCCTCTTATCCATTCTCATTGAATCACTACGACAGAACATATCCAAATAATGAAAGATGCATCAATAAATTGAGCGTAGAGATAGTGTGGGTTAGATAGTATTGAAAGCTCAATCAAAAAAGAGCTCGACACCCTCATCGAAAATGGAGTGCAGCCACCATCACCTGCATTCAGGGCCTTGCATCATCTCCAATATGCTTAGGAGATGAATTTCTCTTGTAACTTATCCTTACTTCTTTGCAGCATAAGTGGAAGCTATAGTGCACATAAAGACTGGTTATATGGTCTTTTCATTTTCCCAAGGGCCAAAAAGAATTTCTCAGTGGAGTCTGTTCTGCTAACTTCCACTTGGTGTGAAAAAAGACTGGTACATTTCCGTCTATATTTGCTTATGGGCCTTGAAGCACTCAGCTGAGAAGAGAGACAGGCTTGAAGTTCGGGCCATATTCCAGCCCAGCCCGTAACAACTCAAAAAGAATGGACCCTGGGGCACAATAGTTATAGTGTAAAAATGGTATGTTACATCAAATGGAAGGTTCCTACATTGTTCATAAGTCCAAAAACACAACAAAACAATCGAATAATCCAACAAATATAGCTTCATGTAGCTATGAGCTCTTATTCGATCAAATAAAAAACAATCCCTATCGAATGCTACCACATATACCATCTCCATGCTTTCATGATGCACAAGAAACTTTGATGGTGAAGAATAACAGAAGTGAAAAAATAATAACTCAAACTGGCCATAGTTTAACCTCTCCCACATTCCGTTTTCCAGGCAATATCATAAATTCTTGCCATATGGTAATATATAATTAAGTTGCCAGCTTGTTCCCTAGTCGGCTCTGGATTGGCCAGCTCGTGAAGACAATATAATTCCGACAATAAGACCATAGAGGGCCAATGCTTCCGCGAAAATGAGAATAAGGATCATCCCCACGAAAAGCTTAGGCTGTTGCGCATTGGCCCTGCAAATGAATGATTATAAAATGCATTAGATGAATATATGCAGAAACCAGAACCATTTAACTCAATGCCAGGGTTACAGAAAGAGAAGATGTATTCTACCTTGCTAACAGTATTTATAAAGTTTCTCTTCACAAAAGATATGCATTAGCAAAGCGAATGAAATTCATGAACACTGCTATTTGCTATATCTACACTTCAACTTGTGCCTGAGAAACACTGGGAAATTCAATTCACTATTCATCTATAATTTTGAAAAGAACATTTACCAATCCCAAACATATCTATCCATCCACCAACTTGTTGGAACAAGTTGGCTGGCTGACATTTCATAGATATCAGAAATTAACCCCTAAAAAGAAGTACTCAGAGGCAAGCACAAAAACAGATGCAATCGTTGGAAATCCATTTTGCAGATGCAACACTGGGATGTTGCAGCTGAATATATAAACTCCACGACCGGCGAAGCAGGTTATTATCATATCACATGCTCTCCCCTAATGTAGGTATGCGACATATAGTTTTGCTTATACTACGCTCATTCTTCACTCTTTACTCTTCAGCCATTGAACCCTTTATTCCAAGAAGAAATCACTATTAATTAGCCTTAAGTAGCATCCAGCAACTCATTACGTCAAACTACAAAAAATTAATTCATATCGTACACTTTATTCACAACTTTCTAAATTTTTATTGAATTCAGCATACCCCTTAAAGTAAAATCATAAATGATGATCAAACTTTCTCCTTGATAAACTAAGTTGATGTCGAGCCCCTTACTGCAAAAGGCTGGGTCTTTAAATTTTAAATCACCAATCCCAGTAGCAACACAATTTGCACAAAGCTATTTATAGTACCCAATCCACCCAAAGTAGAAGGCATAACAATATAAACAATCAGACTTCAACCTTAACAAATGAAAATCTCCACATTAGTCAAGTATATCATACCTAACACCAGCATCACCCACAATCCCAATAGCCATTCCAGCAGCAAGCCCAGCAAGGCCACAGGCCAAGCCTGACGAGAGATGTGCATAGCCATCAAAAAGGTAATAAGACTTGGCCTTAGGATTAATTCCAGTGCTGATAATTACAGCAATAATCAATCCATATATACCCAAAACACCAGCCATGACAACCGGCACAATTGATTTCATCACAAGCTCCGGCCGCATCACCCCCATCGAAGCCACACCAACTCCACTCTTTGCTGTCCCATAAGCCGCACCCATACCTTTTGAACACCAAAAATTACAATAATCTCTCAAAATTCAAATGGAAAACTAAGAAAAATAACAATATAATCAAAATCAAAGAGAAATATTGTATGTCATATAGAATTCAGCAAAAGACGCGCCCATAAACTAAGAAATATCCGCGCAAAATAATCACAATCAGAGCTAAGAACTGTATAATAACAAAATAACCAGCAAAACAATTTTATTGGCGAGAAAGTAAGAAAAATCCACCATATATATTGAAAAATTGTGGAAGAGGATGAGAATTGGATTTGGGGGAACTCACAGGAGAAGACGAGGGCGGCAGCAGCGCCAAGAAAGCCGAAGAAAGGAGCAGTTTCATCACCACTGAAGGTCGAAGACATATCTGTTTTGAATCGGATTAAGTGTAAAAACACAAGAGTTGGAATTTCTTGCTGGGATTTGGATGTCAAATCTTTCTTGGCTTGGGTGCGGGTGGGAGAGAGAGAGACAGAGCTAATAATAATTATTCGAATATATATTTTTTTTAATTGAATAAAAAAAATTGGGTTTGATCCCTTCTGCAGGACCCAACCCACTTTGTCACGTTCGGACTTTCAAATGGGCCGGATCCAGATTGGAAACAGGCCTTTTCCAAATGCTAGACAACGCCAAGCAAGATTCCGTACCCAAATTGGTCAATAGATTGGATCTGCATAACGGAATTTAAATTTAATTATCAAAATTTATATTTTAATTTGACTCAAAATTTATATGATTATTTTTAGTTATTAATATGTTTAAATTCGATAAATATCTAAAATTTGATTAAAAAATTTAACTTGATTTTTTTTAAAATTTTATAAAAATATTGTATTTATAAAGTAAATATATGTCATATTTAAATTTTTAATAATTTTTTATTATATATGAGTGCAAAAGTTAAATATTTGAATACTAAATTTTTATTTTATATTATATTAATGTATAGATGAACTATTATATATTATTTTATTTGATATTTTATTAATATTCTTATTATTTTTTAGGTTTAAAATTCAATATTAATAGTATAACATAAACGTCAATATAAATATTAGATTAATATAATATATATTTTATTTTAAAATTTTTATTAATATTATATATAAGAGTATTAATTTAATAAAAAAATATTAAAGTTCATATTCGAATCTTTAACTGATTGGATTGTTTAATTTTATATTCGATCCTTTATTTCGAATTATCAATATTTACAATCGAATTTAATTTATTAAATATTTTAATCAAATAAAAATTTAAAAATTTAAATTAAATTTAGATCGAATTTAAATTAAAATTCGATCAATTGATTGTACTACCAAATTGGAGAGTCTTGATTCATATTAGATCCATTTACCCAGCCCACCACACGTTTTTAAGGTGTGGAGAAAGTTGAAAATGGATGCTACACGTCTATGATATCCATACCTTATTGATGAATGTGTGGGGATAAAAAAAAAGATGGCCTTACAATCAAGTGCTTCGTGAGCCATTTTAAGCCTTGGAGGCATTTGCTCGCATTAATTCTCATCTAGTTCCTTTTTCTCTCTTGCATCAAGAAAATTGTTATGAATTTAATATCCCGCCTAATAGTTTCATTCTAGTTGAGTGAGTTAAATTTGTTGGTTGAATTGGCTGTGAAGGACAAACAGATACTGTTTTTCATACAAAACCATGAATTTATTCATCTGAATACAAAATTTCCACATACTACCATGACATCCAAGAATATGTAATATTTATATATGGAAATAACGTAAAATCAATCTTTCTGCAGTTTAATCTTCAGTAAGAACACAACACATATTAGGAATGGGAAGGGGTTGAGGAATGTGGAGGTTGGGATTCTGATTTTGGTGGGTTGAAATACTTTCTTGGGACTGTGGGGATTGGCGGAAGCAGTGGAACAGGTGGAGCTCTGGGGATGGGATTTCGCATTCCGTAATTTGGTGGGTTTGATATTCCAATGGGAGAAGGAGGTGGGGTTGGTTTTTCTAGCTTGGGAAGTGGTGGTGGTGGAAGATATGGGTATTGGGCAAGTCGTGGAGGAGGTGCTGAAATTGGAACTTGTGGAGGAAGTGCTGGTGGTATATTATATATTGGGATAGAGGGTGGAGGTGAGTTCTTGAAAATGGGATTTTGTGGGGTTTGGACCGTCGACCCTGCTGGCGGTGGAGTCTTGAAGTTGAGATAAGGTTGTGGAGATGGAGTTTCAAATTCTGGAGTTGGTGGAAAGGAAGGAATTTGTGGTAAATATGATGGTGCCGAGGCTGGAGCTGGTGGTGGATTCACATTCTCCACTGGGGGAAGTGGCGGCTGAACCTGAGGTGCTGGTGGTGGAGGGAGAGCCAGTGGTGGCGGAGGAGACCCCATCTGCCTTGGGGTGGGGAAAAATGTAAAGTTGGGTTTGATAAACGGCCAAAAGAAGGCTGATTGACATGTAATAGGGGAGAACTTTATTAGGCTTGGCTTATTGTGTGCTGCTAGTGTTGCATTCTTCTCAGTGCTAAGGAGATTCACTGTTGCAGTTTGGACACTCTGTATGGGACATGATGCAGCAGATTCACTCTGAAGCTTAGCAAAACACCCGTCTATGGAGTAACCTTTTTCTGTGATCTTAGCAGATAGTGTTACGTTAAACTTTCCTTCTCTATCAACGGCACCATTTCCCTCTGTATTCGTCTCTCTGTTCTCAGATTTGCAGCGGATGTGGACGTTGATCCCTGCATGTTAACAATGCAGAAGCTAATGTTAAAGTTCCCAAAGATTTTGGAAAGTACCAGAATGCCACAAAGTACTGTCTTATGGTGAAGTATATTACTGCCCTTGAGATTACTTGTCTTGATATATCTTTGATGATAAAGGAGTTCTCTTTTTATCCACAATGATACTTGGGATTTTTTGGTATTTCATGTGGAGATTCTTTAGGGTGGCTAATATGACTACTAAATGCATTTTAGGGATAATGAAAAAGACTTTTAGGCAGGACAACCTTTTTAAATCTGATAGAAGCAGTATGTCTATAATTAGGATATTAATAAGACTACCCTAAGTGAGCTTTAAATAAACACGCATAAAATCAGATGTACCTAAAGATAAACTATAGACCTCCTCTGACAATAAAACATTAGTTCCTAAAATGTGGTGCATGTGACATATAGCAACAAATTATTCGATATATCCTGGGATGAGGCCCAGAAAAAGAAAATTATTTATGAAAATATTCATGCCTGAAGATGCCTGGCTGCTGCTAAACTCATTCCTGATGCAATCTGCACAATGTAAGTTTCCAATTATGCTAACTGTGACATTCTTGCCATGGCAGAGGCTTAGAACTGACAATAAGAAAACCCAGAAAACCAAGAACTTAAGTTGAAATTCCATCAAGAATTTTAACTGTCTTTGTAGAAATAGAGCTCTGGAAACTCTGCTCAATGCAACAGTCTGGTGGGCAATTTATACTGCAATTGAGAATGTTACACTAAAGACTTACAGATCATTTTGTCCCTCGTTGAATTTACTTCTTTCTCAGAAGAAATGAAGTACATAGTAGCAATGCCACCGCCTTTGTTGATGAGAAGTCTTTTCTAAATTTCGGTGTGCATTGAAAGCTAGATGCGCTTCATAGCCACCGTCTTTCACTAGAAATAAATTGCACATTTTGTTAGGTGAATTGAAAAAAATAAATGTAAATAACTAAGAAAGTTTACTTCATTTATTGAAATATAAGGCCAAAAACAGTAAATTCTTGGTTGTTGAGCTGAAAGAAACAGCAAGAAATGCACTTGAAAGCAGTGAATTACTTGGGGAATTTAAGCTCCTTTCTCTATCAAGTGTCATTAATAATGTATTAGTTTACATCAACATATTTAAAATCTTGATTTGAGAGCTGATAACCTGTTTTTTCATGCGAAACAGACTGAATTCTGAGACAAATATACCTTGAGAGCTATGTTTAACCAACTATTTATTGCCAAACATCCCTATAATTGAATGTTTTATACGCCTGATCATAAGTTTTATATATACTTTGTAGTTTGTGAAGATTTTTTGTAATTAACTTTGAGATCGCATTCAGCTTAATTCATTTCTAATAATCTGATATTTCTGCAAAACTCATATTAATAGAGTATTCTTAAAGTTCCAACTTTAGTGCAACAAAAGCTACTTTTCCAGCTTTTAAAGGTCAGAAAACTGGTGGCCCTGAGGCGATATAACAAAAATGGAATCAGGGATGTAAGTGACTGCCAGTTCTTTATAGATAATTAAAGAAAGGTTCTTTCTGGTTAGCTAGTATAGCGTGCATGTAGTTGACAACTGTTCTCATTAGTACGTATAGCCAGACATTGAACTAGCTGCCATTCCAATATCCATCAGGGGCTGACCATGCATGGGAGAAGATGTTATAGCTGCCATCACAGTCGTTTGAGCTATCTTTGCACATGGTGCCATTAATACCAAGGAAATCTGTATGATCCACAGTATCTGTAGCAATAATGGTTCCATACCATGTTCATTTGAATCTAAGAAGATTGTTGTTGGCGCACCATGAAATTGTTATAGTTCTATATGCATAGTTATGATTCAGATCTATTGTCAAATATAAAAGACCCAATTTCATGAGGTATTGTCTTGTCATCAGTTGTAATAAGGATTTGCTCGACAAGCACTCGATAGTGGGTTTTTACCGACGCCGTTTGTGGAGGTTTGTTCTTATGAAAAGATGATTAACTTTATGTCATTTGGTCACTCCGAGTCTTAGCATGACCTGTCGCTCACGCTTTTTGGTGCTTACTAAGCGAGTTTGGTTGGCCATACAAGTCTATATTCGCTACAGATCCACAGTGACCTGCCGATTAAGTAATCTAGTCCATGAAAGGAAGAAAAAATGAAAAATAAGTTCAAAAGCAACAAAGTTGATTGTCCACACCACATCGATGAGAGAAAGGAACAATATATAAATTGATTGAAAGCCTCACAACTTCAATATAACACAAGACTTAATATCATCACATGGATATTGTTGTCTTCCATTGATGATATTGATCAGTATTTGCTGGCAGTTGTGATCCACGCAACTACTAAATATTGATTACCAAATGTAATTTACCGATATTATTGTCACCCTGAGTAAATCTTAAGCTTATGAGAAACATTGTACAGAAAAAGATACTGGAAGAATTATTTATTTATGGAAGGGACATGCACTTTGATAATGTACAAACATCAGTATCAACTCAAATGAAACATATGACCAATACAAGTGAAGTTTCAAGCCAACAGTACAAGTAATAAAGTTCTGATCCTTTTGCCCTCTGTGATCACTCACATTCATTAATTTCTTTTGCAACACACGTTCTCTCTTGAATTCTTGAAAACCCTTTATTTTGACAGCTGAAAATTTAATAACTTCAACCCTTTGAACTACACGAAACAATAATGCTAATTACACTCTTTTTTGAAAAGATCATGCGTGAGGAATGGAAGGAGGGAGGGGTGGGAAGTGTCCAAACTTGGGGTGGTGGAAGTACTTTGGAGGGATCTTGGGGAAAGGAGGAAGTTTGGGAAGAGGGGGACAAGGTTTCTTATAGAATGGTGGGATTGGATGAAGAGGAATTGGTGGTGGCAGTGGCTTGGTTATCACTGGAGGCTTGTAAACCGGAACTGGTGGAGGAAGTGGCTTCACCACAGGAGGAATGTAAACTGGAACTGGTGGAGGAAGTGGCTTTACC
>JACGDI010000938.1:1165949-1178996 GCA_014898725.1 Jacaranda copaia | reverse complement strand
GCGGCTTGTAAATGGGGACAGGTGGAGGAAGTGGCTTGGGCTTGTGGAGTGGTGGGAATGGTGGAACAGGCCATGGGTGGCCAAAGTTTTTCAAGGGTGGGAGCTGCACTTTTGGGAAGTGTTTTTTCCATGGATGATTTTTGGGTAGAGGAGGGTACTTGAAATATGGCCACAAGAATTTAGAAGTGCACAATGCTGTTGAGAATTGGAGGTTTTTAGTTGGGCCAAAGGTGTTTTTGCCATTGGTTTGGGACTTGAACACAATCTTGGAGGACTCTAAGCCATTGTGGGCTGGGCAGGGAGCAGCAGCAGCACTGTGGAGCTGTGCATAGCATTCTTCCTTGAGTTTTTGCCCATCTTCTTCCACAATCTCTTGCGGGAGTGAAACTTTGAATTTGCCTTCTTTATCAAGCTCACCATCTCCAACCCTTTTCATCTCTCCATTTTTGAGCTTGCAGTCGATGGTCACGTGAAGCCCTACATATATAAATTAATCCATCAAAAAGTGTACGAGTTGAACATAATTCCATGGTTTCACAAAATAAGAAGGGTACAATTTCTTGTGAACTAGAAGTTTAGGTAGAAAAATATGGTTGCAAGTCGACTTTAACGAAACATCAAGGGTTTGATTATGAGTTGACACACCTTGAAACCCTTGAATATCCCAAATTTCCGAGGTAACATATAGATAAGATAGGCTAATATTTGCATTATAGATGCAAATTATTCTATAATGGATTGAGTGTGTTGCATCAATCATTAACTATCAACTCAAAGTATAGATTTATCAATCTTTCCTTGAATCCAACGATCTTGAATAAACCATGACCAACATGCATCCAAGAATTTCACATGCATGGATCATGGATGTTAATACAATAAACTAAAACCTGTAGTAAAAGAAACCATTACTTGGTTTCATATGTATCACCTGAAAGTGCCTGACTTGTCTTAAAGTTAAACTCCTTGCAATCAGCACATTCTCCAGTCCCAACAACCTCAAATGTCTTGTCATCTGCACTGCAGAAGCTTACTGCAAGTACTAAAAACAACAAAAAGAAACCCTGACAAAGGGAATGAACCCTAGTCATTGGGACAGTATCTGCTGATGAAATCTGAGCCCTTCAGCCAAATGTACAAAGACAAGAATGTGAAAAAACTATTCAGAAGCTATAATTTTAAGCTTCTGATTAATTATATATATGATGAAAATGCTTGTGATTTGCAGAAGAGGAGGGCATAGTTATATATATGCTGTTAAGCTTCATCAGACCGACATAAACTTAAATGATATCACATGAGGTTAGGTCCCCCATTGATCATGACAAAGGAAGAAAACTATAATTAATAAAAGAGGGAAAGAAAAGGCAGAAGCAATTTAGCAGCAAAATGTGACCACATGTACAGCTGATCAAAGGCCATTATCTTCATTGAATGAGGCTTCAACTGCACAATTGTCTTTTTTATGTATCTGTAAACCATCACCACTCTCTCACCTAAAAACCCTTTTATGATAAAAGCATGAAATCTTGGGGTGGGGGGGTGGGGGTTGGGGTGTGGGCTGGAATAGTGTTAAATTGTGGATATCATTATTGATGGTCATATTTTTTTCTGGCATTCACACCTGCAGTTGGGAAGTAGAAAAGGGAAACCATCTGTAATCTACTTGCCATGAGTAAGCTTAGTTATCACATTTGTCACCAAAATTTCATATTTTATCATGATCACTTTGCAGCACATAATATAGAGCTCAATTGCTTCAAGATATTCGAATCCTACTGGGAGAAACTCCACTACATATTAGAAATTATTGAAAAAAATAATAAAATCTTTATTTTGTCCTTTCCAATTGGTGATCAGAAAATAAAGAGTTGGTTAATATATTCAAAATAATTATATACTTACAAAATACTGTATCAATCCATCCTATTCCATCATTAGATTCAGAGTGTGATAGGGTTTTGAAGGATGAACCAAATAATATCTCATTCATATATACGTATTGGAAATAAGAAGTTTTATCCTTATAAAAAGATGCTTTAAATGAAAGATGGAAGAAAAAAAATTTCATATATTACGTCTCATGTATATTTAGGGAACATAGATAGAGGCGGGGGAAATTTTTGAAATTTGATTTTCTATATTGAAAATTTTAAAATATTATAATTTTTTCATCCTTCAAATTACAAAATAACCCTTCCTTTTATTGAGGATATACATTTTGCCATTATTATTCTTTATTATTTCAAATTTATAAAATATTATGTTTTTAGTAATTTAATTTCACTCTATGTAATAAAAATTTCTGGCTCCGTCCCTATGGGAAAACAATATGTGAAAGTGATAAAACTTCTATGTTTGGTGAAGATTTACATCACCAATGATAATGTTCAATAATTAATCATTATATGTAGGGTCTACATTGTAAATTAATTTTCATTTCTAAATTAAATGCAATCATATAATATATCTTAATAAAATTTTGATGGGATTCCAACCCAAATATAAAATATATATATATATATATATATTTATTGTAAAGTTGAATTACTACCCCATCAGCCTTGGCCAATGGTTTCACCAAAAAATTGTCAAAATCTGAATCCTTCATTAAGACTGAATAGAAAGACACTGAAATGTGCATGTGATTTCACTAAAAATGGAGGTTAATTATGAACTGAAAAAGATATTTCAACTAATTAAGAATGCTTTGGTTAAATTCTGCATACAACTCCCACATGCAGCCTTAATTTTGCTGTTGTTATCTTTTGCTTTTATGACCATACAATAATTAATTACTACGAACAATTAATACCTTGCTTAATTTATTTTATCATAAATTGTTTAAAATAAAGTATCTCTGATTAAAAAGACCAATTAGCGCCGTTCGAACAATAAAAATTGAGATCTCAAGACTCCCTTGAGATATAAATATTTTTTAAATCACATATACTTAAGATTTTTATGTGAATTGAAATAAGGAAAATTGTAAAAATAGGACTGTATCGCAATATAGGACCAAAATTTGGAATTATATTAAAAATAGAAAAAAAAAAGGACAACGATCATCGGAAAGTATAATTAGCGTCGGTGATTGCTTGTATGGTGTCTACGCCAATGTTCTACATATGTGTCACGCAAGTAATCACTGGCGCTGACTATGTTTTTGGGTGGCCGCTGTTTTTTTTTTTTTTAATGAGTTTTGATTTTACTTTAATACCATTCCAAATTTCAATCCTAACATATAAAATATTAATAGCTATAGTCCTAGTTTTGCAATTTTCCCAATTGAAATATATATATGTATTTGAGGCCAACATCTTAGATTTCTGACGAAGACTTAGTTCGAGGCATGGCTTCATTCAGAATTACAAATTATAAATTAAAATGAATTATAAATTAAAATTAATGAGACAAAATGATTTGTTCTAAATTCTATAGTGCTTTTTCTTTTCCTTCTTTTTCCAATATGCACATTAATTTTTGGTATTCCATAAAGCATTTCATACCATGTGAGCCACATAAATACACCAAATAACGAAACTATAGATTTCCCCTAAATTCATCTAAGAGGAAGGAATATTAATTTGTGGGCTAATTAAGTAGAAGTGATATCTAGGGTTTCTATAGAGGCAAATTTAAGGATTTTGCTTAAATTCTTGATTTTTTTAGACAGATTAGCCTCTATTGACATAGATTATTTTTGCTATTATTATGTCAACCAACAACAAATTGTAGCATTATGGTTTGAAATTAACATAAACCCTAATTTCTTTTAAATGAAAAATTAGGGATTGATGTCTGATGAGTATCTTCGTGATGAATTGGTGCATTTAAAGCACTTATTTCTCTAATCATAAGTCTTGATAGCATGATGATATCATCAAATATGGAAACATATATATGATTTTATGTATATTAAATCAAATATTATGAATACTTCTCTCACTAATCCAAGAAAATAAGCAATTAGCAATTGATTTTTTTAAAGTTTTTCCTAAATATGCAATTATCAGGAGATATATATATATATATATATTATAATTTTATTATGGGAGAATCTCTATCAGAAAGATATACCTATTTTTTATCAAAATATATCGATTTCAAGCTTGGTTATGACTACCTTACCATTGAACCTCACCCTATTAATCTAATCCATTTTAATCAAATTGATGGTTAATTATGTTGGACTCTCATGTGTGTACATATATATATAATTTATATATATAAAACATCAATTTTACAAAAGATACCTATACAAATTCAAATCTGTTGAATCGTTCATGGTATGATTATCTACATCTTAGGTCTTTCCGTTCCATCATCTGACTTATGTTCTTCATGTAGCGTTCAGACCGAACAACTCTATAAATTTACGTTGTTACTTCCACATATTATGGGCAACGTAGAAACTATCTCTATTTTCCCCCCGAAGAATCTTTAGACTACCCACTATTTAGTTTTCAATTTGTCTTTGACCATCAAATGAAGAAAGAAAGAAAGAAAGAAAGAAAATTTTCTCATGAATTAGGTTTCTGATTAGGACATTATTTGTGGGCATGCCCATCAATAATAGTGTATAGCTATAGGCGCCGCCACTAACCTTAAATAGCCCGTGTTAACTGAAATGAAGGTGCGTAATTGTGATCTCAACAGCTACATTATTGTTTGTTGGTATGATTAATGTGGGACAATTTACATGTGGATCACATTTCTCCATCCCTTCCTCATTAATCAAATCTACTAAATTTGGTCTTCTTTTGTAATGTGGAGGACCATCCTCAATTGGTGAGGCGGTTGAATCTTACATTAATATTATTGATGTCATTTTTTTTTAATTTTTATAAATTTTATAATATTATTGATGCAATATAAAGCCGATTACATGCATATTTGTGTGGATAAATTTTCATCCTAAAAATCTCTCTCTTTATTTTTTATTCAGAAAAATCCTCATAAAATATCCCAAATTTTCAAAGATTTTAGAACAATATTCAAGAACATCTGAAGGACCATCCTCAATTGGTGAGGCAATTGAATCTTACATTATTGATGTTATTTCTTTTTAATTTTTATAAATTTTACGATATTATTGATGCAATATAAAGTCGATTACATGCGTCTTTGTGTAGATAAATTTTCATCCGAAAAATCTCTCCCTTTATTTTTTGCTCTGAAAAATCATCAGAAAAATCCTCACAAAATATCTCAAATTTTCAAAGATTTTAGAACAATTTTCAAAAACATCTATAAGTCAATCAGCATTCATCAAGGGCTGAGTTTCTCAAAGAGGAGGAGTGTTTATCTTCGTCCTCCTTTCCTACCACACAAATACCTTCGCATCTATTCTCTTCCTCCAATCAAACACACCATTGCCCCACCTTAAAATCCATCCCAAGAAATAAATCTCCTTCAGATGAGTAAAAGAGAGCAATATTCACCTGAAATATTTCCTTTTTTTATTTTAAAAATGATCATTTTTCGACTCGGTAACTACTGTACACAGGAATCAAACCTGGGACCATTGCGTTCGCAAAAATGGAGCTTACCATTATGCTACCTGTTCGTCCAGAAAAGATGAAGATGTTTACGCATGAGATATTTTTTCACTGCAAATTGCTTACATAACCAAAACATGAGAAGGACAGCACAGAATCATTTTAAACACAGCAAGAGACCACAGAGATATACGGCAAAAAATAAAACAGGGATAATAAAGTGCAAAAATAAAGATAGCACGATATTTGATATTTCGACCTTAATAGTTTTGGTGCCTCCAGATAAAAATCAGAGCCCCCTTTTGTCTCTGTGTCGGGAACAAGTTTTCCTGCATGAAACTCTCAACTAACAACATACCAACCTCGTTGACTTACTAAATATCAATTCAGAGGACAAAAGAATGTTTTAACTTAATTCACAAAATGACCAAATCTAACCAAATCTCATGTTTTACAAAACTCTCTTAACTCTCAGTTGGTTACTCGTCCGCAATTAAAGTGGGCCAAATTTTGGACTTGTCTCTAAGAAAAGAAAAGTCAAGTCACTTCTCATGCAACAACAGTGAGGTAAGTCCTCTGCAGACTACTTGACCTTTGAGCTTTCCTCATACATTTGAGTCCCTAAACCAAAATACCCAAAAGCATCAACTCGCCCATTTGCTGCTTACAGTTTGACTTTTTGAGCAGCACATCTACTTCTTCTTTTTCGACTTGTTGGCCAGAGATTGAGTATATGCAGTTCCCTGTACATATGGATGCATATTAGCCATTACTCCAACTAGCTAGCCTCAGTGTAAAACAAAACACAACTCCTTGAAAGAAAAAGCAAAGGGAATGTTTGGTTATGTTTTATCTTTGATTTTGATATGTGTTTTGAGGGAATGAATGTTGCGAATGGAATTGAGGGATGTGAAAGTTGTGTTGGAGAATGTAATAGATTTTGGTTTTGTTTTGGGGAATAATTAGAAATTTATTTTGGAAAGTGTTGGTATGTTTGTTCATATTTTGAAGGGAGACAGATTTTGCTCCACTAGTCAAATCAATGTTTTTTTGTTACGTTTTTTAGGTCAAATGAAATTGAGTAATTTTTTTATTGTGAGAATAATAAAAAAATATATACAATATATATGTATATATATGAAATTGGGAAAGTTTTGGAGATAATGAAGGATAGAAGAGGATATTTTGGGAAAACTTATTTTGGTGTTTTGGAGGAACAACGAATATATGTCTGGTTATGTTTCCCCAAAACAAAATTGTTATGGGAAAACATAACCAAACATTCCCAAAACTTTTTCCATACCAGACAAATAACAGAACCAGCTGTTAAAGAATTTGTATGTTGCAACACTAACCTGCAACCACTCATCCATTGAGGCATCTGTTTTCTCAGTTCCGACTTCCACCTTTGGTGCCCTCTTGGTTTTCTAATCATCAAAGTGAGAGAGACAAGGATGAATAATTGCTCCAAAAAGAAAGAAAGTACTACGTGCACCAGGCAAATGACCAAAGGTCAATTCCTTAATTCAACCTTTGACCCATGCATTGCCATAATTGCTGAAGTCATAATTTGAACTGATATGTCTTAAAAACTATCACACTCATAATCCCTTTTTCCTCCTACAATATCATTGATCAAGGAAGCATCTTGAGGCTAATATGACCAAGCTTAACACCACAATATATCAGCATGAGAGACCATATGCAATAGCTATATTCACACAAAGAACAAGAATAAACAGCATGACAAAATGATTGCTTATATCTTCCTCCAGTGGCTTGAATCAGCAACTGCTTTTTTGTTTGAAACCCATGTGAATTACTTCTACCACAAACACACTCAACCCAGAAAAGAAAACAAAAACAGTTACTTTCTGATGGATTTAGTAATGTCTGAAGCATAAGAAACACAGCTTTGAAAGTTTGCAGCTAAAAGAACTGATATGAAATGCCATATGGTAAATGGATTGAGAGAACTGATAAAATGAACTGAGACAATCTCGGAGAATTTTCAACACACATCACAGGTCACAGCATGCCAGCATCTTATGATCAGTAATCACTACCAAAGTAGTTTCCAGGGGCTCTTAAGTTATTTCTATTGTCTGATGTTTTCTGAAAATCCTATAGAACTCACATGGTTTGGTATTTTTTTGAGCAACTTCTGTAACATAATGAAGTATTGGTAAGAGTGCAAGAACGATAATTACCTTGGAGAAATGTTGAATTTGGCTGCGTATCCAAAATCCAAGAAGACCAAGAAGCGCTATACCAAGGCAAAACAAGAACACAGACTCGACACTGAGCAGGCTGCCTGCCTCAGTAACTTCAATTGTCCCATTGTAGAAGGTACTCTGGTACGGGTGTTGGTCAATCTCATAAACAATAGTCCCGACAAGATCATATGCACCAGACTGTGAGATGAAGGAAAAAGATAAGCAGCTATGAAAATTAACCCAGCTAAACACAACAGGAAATCTTAAGGTACACTTCAACAGCTCCACAAGCTTACCTGTAAGAACTTGCTCATGCCGAATATATAAGGGAAAGTTGCTTGGGCTGACGTCGGAACTGATGCATTGTTAAAAGCCTAGTAAATCAAAACATCCATATCACTAACAAATGTCTATTAGAAATCATATTAGGATACAAGTGAATTTTAAAATTCACTTCATCTCAATGACGAACAATGAGACTTGATCATTTCAGTAGCTTTGCCAAAAACAACTAAGAATAAGTTACAATGTTGATAAGCATATGCAAGAGGAAGCAACCAAGATGGCACATTACAAAATCCTGGAATATCAATCTGCAGGACAATAATAAGAAAAAATACAGAATGACAGGTTAAAAGGTTGGTATTGGTCATGCAGTCTACCTCACCCAGTGGAAATATATATGTATACATGCCGGAATTGATAATGACCAGTATAAACATAGAATATCAAAGCTCACAACTAGGGATTATTTTTATGAAGTCCCCAAGCCAAAATACCCACAAGATTTCTTCAGATCGGGCACCAACTTTGAAACGAACAGTTTTTTGTTGGTATGGTTGTAAGTCAATCATCAGAGATAAAATGTTCACTAAAAGGTTTTCTATTCACAACTTTTGATAAACAAAAATGTCAAAAATTTGTTCTGATAGGACTCAAATGCTTTCCAGAAACACAGACATCAGCCATAACCCATGACATTACTTAAAGAAGTTTTGAAGGACAGGTTCAAGATTGTTGACCACGTCACTGCATCCCTACAAGATCATCTACACTTCTAATATTGATTACCAGATACAGACTACATATCAAGGAAGAAATTTTTGAAAAGGTCAACGGTTAAGTGCACAGAACATCAGGGGAAGGGAAATAAAAAGGAGTTACCTGGGCAGAAAGATTTTGAATCAAGTAGCGGTGATCAAAAGGAAGATGAACACTAGCCTGGATAGCAATGACATTAATGCTTGATTCCCCTGGATTATATCCAAAATATGACAAGTCAATAATCAGCTCACTGCTATTAAACTGTTCGCATGAATAATAAATAGTATAGACCTGAAAAAAGAAAAAATGGCTGAAGAGAATAAGGCTAGAGGGCATGCCATGATAGACAAACTTTAGAAAAAACATTGGCAGAATAAGAAATAAAACCTGCGTCTAGCAAAATCACATAGCTACATTATATGAATAGATTAAGAGAAGCACTTAAAAGCAGCCATTTAAAAAAACATTACCCTCATTTTTAATTCCAACTAGAAGTTCACTTTCTTCCCCAGCCACTACAACTGCAAAAAGAAAGAAGCAAATTTGAGACGCAATTTGGAGGAGGAACAAAAGTACACAAGTGGACAGTATAGATACAAGTTTTGAGGAGGAGAAAAACATAATCACTGACGTTTTGAGGGATTTTTGGGGAAAACACAAATTGTCTCGACGCCTGGAGCTGGACTAAAACTACCGCCGCCAAAATCTTGGACATCCTCACCAACAATCCCAAGATCCCCCCCTTCATCAGCTGATTCAACCTCTGCATCAGGGTCTGGCTCACATCTTGCAACTGAAAAAAAAAAGAAGCACTTAAGAATTGATTCTCAAGAATACTATAAAATAATTCACAGACCAGAGTAGATCAAATAAACTTTAATCTAAAGCATAGAAATCAAAACAGAAAAGGACCAAGGGGAACCTTTCATCATAATAGGCCAGTAATATATAAATCAGATGGTTGGTGAACAACAAGAAAGAAGATAAACTGTTTCCTTAAACACAAGTGCAACAAAAGGCTGAATATTAACACCACGGTTTAAGCAAAATTAATCTCCATATACTGAAGTCTGTTTGAATTCGGAATGCATGTTCAATTTTATAGTAACTATAAAAGAGTACAATTCTAATTTACTGTAAAGTTCTACACGAGACTAAGGTAAACAAGTCAAAACGCCAAAATAAACATTAGAATGCATAAAAAAAGCTTATAGGTTTTCACAACAAAATCAACTCCACAACTAGCGTCCACTCAAATTAACAAAATTGCACTGAAAAATTAAAATGCAAATGGACCATAACCAATATAAAAAGTAAATAAAACTTATCATAAAGATCTAAATTTAAAAGAAAAAAGAAAAAAAGAAGAAATTCTCAAATAACAAACAGAATTTTTAAAATGAGAATACATAAAAGAAAAGGAGATCTTGACCTGATTTAATCACACTCTGGGCAAATAAAAATGCAAGCAAAAATCCTAAACAGTAACAACATTCACGCTACAAACCAAAATTATTCTTGCATGTTCGTGTATAGAGGCATGAAACTATTAATTGTAACTGTAGTATAAAAATCCCCAATTTTTTTTTCCTTAAAAAAAAATCAAGCAAAAATTAGAAACAGCAAGTATTGAAAACGAAATGGATCTGGATCTGAGATGCTTACCTTGCAGAATTGATGATGAGAAAAGGAGCAGAGTGAGGATCAAAAATGCCCTAATTGACATTCTTCTTCTCTGTATTATTACTTGCCCCAAAGAGACAGAGAGAGGAGTTGCGTGTGTAATGAACGACAAGAAACAAGAACCTTTTAACGCGTGGACTTTACACTCATAGGAGGGTAAGTATGGGCAAATCAATTTTGTGGGCTACAAATTCAATTTTCAAATTGCATGTGGCTTAAAATGAAAATATGCTCTCTTTTTCTATCGTCAAGTGTTCAAAAAATCGATCATTCATTAAATTAAAAAATTTATAATTTACGGTTCACTAATCAACATTTGGTCAAATTATAATTAAACCGTACCGTCATAATTACGAAATATATATATTTATAGTATATATTACTTAAAAATTAATAAAATATCAAAATATAAAGTATAAAGAGTTTAAATAATATTGTCTAGCATTACAATTCAAATTTTATAATTTATATTATAAATAATTACAACAATTTAAATATATCAAATTTAAAGTTTAAAATTGAGAGTGTGTAAGTCAATTTTAAACTCTAAATTAAGATTTTTTTTTTTTACTTTTAGATAGTTTGTGAGGTATACATTAGCCTTCAAACTTTGTACTTAAACAAAAAAATAAAATAATAATTTTATTAAAAATTAATGAAAGAACTGGTCCAGTTCAATTGAACCGCGAACGGTTCATCGGTTCAACGATTTGATCTGCCGATTTGAACGATTTTAACAAAATATGACTTTTTTTTAATTTTTCAATTTATTGAGAAAATTAGATTGGTTCACCGACTGGTTCAATCCAATTTTTTAAACAGTGGTTGTCACAATAATGTGTATTTTTAATCGTAATTGATTTCATGTCTAGTGATTTGCATCTCAAATGACGTTAATTACGTGGAAAGTTTCGTGTTCAATCATAATAAACGGCCTTTCTAAAATAAAAAAAAAGAGAATTGTTTCATGTATCTCAAAGATAAATATACCATTCCATCAAGGGTCATTAATGTGTTGAAATTTATGTTCACTCATCTCATTAGATTATTTGATCAAATAATATTATCTTATATTTTTTAAAATTTAAATGTAGACGATTTGTTAGTATACATATTTATATATATATATATATATATAAATATTTACTTACAAACTTCTATCATCACAACTCACAATAAACAATGCAAAACTCAAATTTGAAATTGACTTAACAAATTCTTTTTTTGAACAACACAATCAGTCACATTAATAAATTACGATGGTCCATATTAACTATAAATTTCAATGAAAATATGACTATATACACAAACTTATACTATATATATTATCAAGAAAAGGTATTTTGCCTTTCTAACTAAATTTTAACTAAATTCTGCATTCTCCAAATTCTTTAGATGGCTTGGTTGTTCAAACTCTCCCTTAATCAAGAACCTCATTAAGTCTAATTGACTTAATTTTAAACCTCATAATTATGCATAAGATACATAAATTTCCTTGCATTACCTTCTTCACAGTATATGTCAACTCCAATTCCCATATCAATCTTCCTAATTTTGGTTATAACTATCACGTTTGCTCTGCCCTGAAACAGGAAGAACATAAGCAGAAGTCGTGTTTTCAAGACAAAAGCACACAACTGTAGTAATTAGTTGAAATCAGTTCCTCCGGCACAAGAACACCAGCTGAGCTGCATCGCTTGAGCCTGCTTCAATGCGACATGAATACATAAAAACTTCCACAACGTTGACTTAGAACTCGATTCATAAGGAAACTAACTGCGGTCCACAATACAAGCAAATGAAGTAGGCTTTAACGAAAGTTGTGCTTATCCTTGAATCAATCCCCATGAATCGTATATCGCTCCCATTTCCTTGTTGGGTCATATATCTGCACAAGGAAGAAACACAAGATTAATATTTCTAAGAAACAGTAATGTCAAAAGGCCATACTATATGTTCACATTCTCTAATACAAAGTACATTGTAGCTGTACAACTTTCTAAAATTGCATCATAGCCAAGCATCATCTCATATTTAATCAATCATAGGAAAGAGAAAACAGCATCTGCCTTGAGTTATTAAACCCCCACCCCCACCCCCACCCCCCAGGGTTAATAAATTAAAGGTGGCTGTGCCCCTGGCACCTTGCAAAGCAATGGCATGTATGCAAGAGTTCGCTCACATGTCCCACAGACAAAACACACAGAGAGATGTAGAGTACCTCCCATCTCGAAGCAGGAAATATGTGCTTGTTCTTCTCATACCAATGTCTCTCCACAACTTTGCCTGCATGTGACTGTTAAACAAAAGTGTGGTAAGAGTAATTCAGTAAATCGATCTATAGTATATACTTAAACTCCACAAAAGATTACATTATGCAGGTAAATGCATTTAAGTACACAAATCATATTAGTTATTATGGCATGCATACATCAAGACTGAGAAGTGTGCATAAAATGTCTGTATACGCACACATACAGGCATGCACACATATACTCCTTAAAAAATAAAAAATGTTATTCACATACAGAAGAGGGGCAGAGAGCAACTGGAAACACCCAGTTCTTAGATGATAATTCACAATTTTAAATTGAAGGGACGGT
>JACGDI010000938.1:1131186-1153939 GCA_014898725.1 Jacaranda copaia | reverse complement strand
ATATCCCCCACAATCCAACTTGCAAAGTGGTCAAAGTGCCATTTGCTAAGAAACAATTTGTTAATTATAATGATTAGATTTGAAGGGACACATACATCATTTAGAAGTCACTCTCATCTTAGAGACTGAAAATGAAATTTTTATGGCTAATGCATTTTCTTTTGCATTGTTTTTCAATTATAAAGGTAATGTTTGGATATGTTTTTTATTTAATTTTATTATGTATTTATTATATATTTTTGGAGAATAAATAGTAAAAAAATTGTGGAAGAATGTTAAATGAAAGTTGGGAAATGTGATTGATGTTTGATTATTGTTTTTTAAAAAAAAAAAATTGATATGTTTGAATATGTTTTTTAAGTAGTATTTTTTACTGTAAAAGTCATATTATTACTTTTATGTTGGTATTTGGGAGTAAAAATTGATATTAATTTTTTTTAATTATAAGAATAATAATAAAAAATATTGTGTATATATGTGTGTATATGTAGTAAATAGATATTATTATATTATAAGTTTGTAATGTTAAGTGGGTTGTATTATAATATTTTATAGGTTTTGTTTGTTAGTTGAAAATTTGTTTAATTATAATTACTATTATTGGTATAATTACCTCAATTATTATTAGTAACATTATTACTAAGATTATTATTATTATTGTTAGTATTATTATTATTGTTTTATTTATTATTAATACTACCTACATTATAAATATAATTAATACTATAATAATAATAATAATAATAATAATAATAATAATAAGTATTATTATTAATTACTTATTATTAATTATCTTTATTATTATTATTATTATTATTATTTAGGTAAAATGGGCATGTGGTGGTGGGGAGGGTGTGGCAGGCGGGTGACAGAGGGTAGGGTAGGCAGAGAGTGTGAGAAAATGTAAAATTAAAGTGGAATTTGATAAATATTGAGAAGGATAAAGAATTTTTGTGATATTTTACTATAATAAAAAATAAAATAAATAAATTAAAATATTTGAAAATGTTCTCCCAAAACAAGCTTGTTTTGGGAGAATATATCCAAACAAAGCCAAAGTGTGAACTATAATTCATTGTTGCTACACATCATAAAAATGCTTCCTAACCAGAAAGATACAAAGGGAATCTTTGGTTATGTTTTTTATATGATTTTATTATGTATTTTGAAAAAATAAATTATTAAAAAATGTGAAAATTATATTTTAGTATGTTTGTTTATATTTTAAAAGATATTTTTTTACTGTAATCATCAAATCAATATTTTTTTATTTTTGAAATGCAAATAAAATTGAGTAATTTGTTATTGTTATAATAATAATAAAAACATGTATATATGTATACATTGAAAAATGTAAATTTTGAAGAGAATGAAGATTTGTTTATGTTTGATTATATTTTTCCAAAATAATTTTATTTTGAAAAAATATAACCACACTCCCAAAGACCCGATGTGTTAATAAATAATTAATTTTTTTTAAAACCATTTTGGTAGGATTAACTTATTTTCTCAATGAAGAAAGAATTATAAGGATAAAATCTCGATCTAATAATACAAATAGCATACCACCAATAGATTTTTAACATCAGCTATGGATCGGTTATAGCTGATGCATTAATTTTTATAGCGTGTTATTATCTGATGACTTCAATTTCAAACAAAAATGTAAAAAGTAAAGCCCAAAAGATTAATCTGAAAGAAAATTGGATCTAATGAAATTGAAGGAAATTAAAAGATAACCAGAAAAGTTCTTGTAGTCCAGAATTTTTCACATGCCTGCACAGTTGTACCTCAAAAACCTGCACAGTAGCTTGACCGTCTCCAGCGACAATTAATTGGCAGAACCAGAGAAGAAGTGGTAGTTGAAGTTAAGCTCAGTATAGCAACTGAAAGTCGTGAGAAGAAGAGAAATGAGAGAGAGTTCCATTCCGATTCCGGACTCGACAGTCCTGGCTGCTATAGACCTCCAGTAATACAGTGATATTGCCTTTCAAGAGAGACAATCCAGTCTTTTTTCTTTAAATCAAGAATTCCAGAAGCCCTGGCTGTATCTTGGAAACATTTGAGATGGGCTTCCAGATTTTCCAGGTTTATGATTGTCCAGAGGTCACCAGAGGGAGTGAAATCAAACTTTTCCTACGAATCGGAAATTAATCTTGTAATCGTGTTGCAGAGATGCCAGAATACTTCTGCAAGGACCCTCTACACAAGATAACAAAAATTCAGGCATAATTCATAATCAAAAAATCCAGCTTTTAGTCTTAAATTCCTATTTCTGAATTCCCAGGTTGAGTTTAGACAGCATACTCACCTCCAAATGTGGTGTGAAGAAGTTGAAGATCATCGGCTGAGCAGGTGTCTATTAAGGCATATACGCCGGGCTTCAAAGCTTCATCTACTTCTCTGAAAAAAGAAAGGAAAGGGAGACCATGTAAAGTTGGTGCAAGCAGTCCAGTTTTATGTGGATGAATGAGAACAGAAGAAATCATGGAAAAATTGCTGTACATGAACTGGACTCAGATAATGGAAGTACCTTATGATGCCGCTTTTGGCTGGGCCGAATCCACAATAAACCCATATATAGCGAGACAAAAGCTGAAATGAAAATTTCCCAAATACATCTTTCTGATGCCGTACCTGGAGAAGGGGGCGGGGGAGTAGGGATTAAACAAGTTCAGAAAATCTAACATAATGAACTGTATAAAGAGCACAGAGAGACGTCAAGATAACAAAAGGAAACTCTTAGCCAAATGTTTCAACCCTACATGTAGTAATTGCTTTCTGAATTGTATCGATGACTCATCTTCTTACAAAGTAGAAGTTAGAGTGAAGAACTTTGGATACTAATACATTTTGTTGGGTTGATAGACCAACTCTATCAGGATTTTCAAGAAAAAAGATTATCCAAACACATATAGGTACAACTGGTTAAGGCCATTAGGAGGCGTAGATGAGAATATAAAAACACACCTCTTCATACACTCTTTTCAGACTATTGGCACATTTTACTGCCTCTTGTACTTCCCATGCAAAAAACTCTCTTCCAGCAACACGATCGGTATTTACAATCTCTAAGCAATGAAGAAGTACACTAACTGAATCTTCAAGAAGAGCTATGCACTGCCGAGTTTCACTAAGTATACAAAGAAAAGAAAGAGAGAAAAAATTCAGTATGATGTTCCTGAGGGACTTCCATGCTAGAGAAAGTTTAGAATAGACTACACCTAATGGAAGTGAGACGACCAGAGTCAAGAAAAAAGGGGTGTACCTTTTGTGATGCTTAAGAGCAGTAGATAACATGAAGCAACATGCAGCATATAACTCTACTGAAAACTCTCGATCTATAGTACTGTGGATTGTGTTGATTACAGACGCATCTTTAACTTCAGAGTTCTGAAGTTGGAGAAAGTATTGAAAGAGTGCCCCTGGTACACGCAGGGATTGCGCAATATAGCATTTGTCTATTTGGAAGAGAGAGGGTTTCGAAGAAATATTTGTCAGTATTTTGATACACATGAGAATAACTGAACCAGAATCAGGTCCCTCATAAGTCTTGCTTGAATTGAGATATCCATAGAAGATATTGCGACCCTGCAAATGAAGGATGATATTGAAAAGACAAGCAACTAGGCCCTGGATGTGTCTTTTAATCATATTTAAACGTTTAGGCCCTGCAAACCGCATAAGAAAATAAGAATGTTATATCCAATAAAATGGTATAGTAAGCATATTCTACACATTACAATGGCTAGCTTGGTCAAATGGACAAGTGGCATCATCCTCACACTTCTACATAAGAGGTCCGGAATTCAAATTCAAAAAGGACTCGTGTGTGTGAGTGTGAGAAAAGTGAAAAGAAACATATTGCAATGGCTTGTTGTGAGAATTGATGCACTAGGCCTATGTAATTTGAAGAATCCACAATCATTGACTTTCAAGGGTAGGTAGATATTAGTAGAATAATTTCTTTTTTGGTCCCTCAAAAATTACTATGAGTATGGATAATGTCGATGATTCACCTGTTACAAATTCAAGAATCAAATTCAAGACATCAATACCAGCAGCAACAACAGAGGAGACTTCTCCTCCATTTGAACTTCCACAAATGATTTCATAATTTGTCGTCAAGCCTTCTTGCACCCCTACTAAAGCTCTCTCGACAGCCTGAATGGCAGATAGTAGATGCAATTCAGATGATTTCTTGATGTATGTTCTCAGTGACATCCTTAATCTTTCCTTAAACTCACCCAATCGACTTGTTCCCCAAGAAGAACAAGATTGCACTTGATTAATCAGCTTCCTGGCATGTGATCCTGTCTCTTGAGGAGCTAACTTTGCATCCTTTCCTTGTAAAGAGATGCATTTTCCAATGGCCCTCAAGTGTATGCCTATCAGCTTGGTATAAAAATCTCTCGACAATAACGGATCAAATTGCGTAAAACAACAACCTAACTCTTCAAGAAATTTCACAACACCATCTAACCAGAAAAATGCAAATTCATTCGGCATTTTGCTTCTTGAAAATTCTAATAGCAGTATTTGAGAAATGTCTACCACAAGTGGAAATAAGCTCCAAGATGTAGAAGCGAGGTCAATCTGCAAATTTAGTCTCAAAATAGCTGAACAAGCAATAAGCAGCTGTCTGAAAAATGAAGCCACCCCAGCATTTTCACCCCTGAAAACTTGCATCAGCAATGATTTTTTTAGAAGAGGTTTCTTGTGTTGAACTTCAGCCAGAAAAGTGTCAACATATGTATTTGCCCGATAGGATTTCCTCTTAAGATTACATTTTACAGGATCACCCTTTATACCAGACGGTGCCATTTTGCCAGTAGGGTGTCCCTCATTTGAAGCCTCATCGAAACCATCATGCTGATCAGATGAGGACTCTCTGGCTCCCAATGCATCACCACCACATGCTGATGTATAGAGTGTTGGATCATCCTCAAAAAACAATGCCTTTAGGTAAAAAGTCGTAAACTCCACAAATGTATCCACACATGATTTAATTCTGGTCATCTCTTCAGCATTATAACTTGAAAACTTTAATCTGAAATTACTGTTGACTGCATTTGTGTCACCCAATGAAGAAGCTAGGCCCCACAATAATCCCTGCAAACAAGCAATTATGGACGATAGCTCATTCCAATTCTGAAATCTGGCTAACCATTCTACTTTCTTGTCAATGGATGAATCCCTAAAAGTGTCAAGGGAGTTCTGGAGGTGTTCTTCTAATGACTTAGCTAAAGACAAGACACTTCGCCGTGCATCCAAATGCTCTTTGATGTCCAAATGAAGATTGCATTCAGATAGGTCAGACCCCTCAGTGCCAGGATCTAAGTTTTTTCTTTCTTCATGAAGCTGCCGAGCAGAAACCAGGGAGCTATATGCACATTCGAATTGATATTTGCTTACTATAAGCAACACATTCGATGTGTGATGCAACAACCCAAGAATAGAAAATTTAGCTTCAAAAGCAATATCTTCTGGAAATGCACTTGGAAGTCCAATTACGACTAACAATGACTTTAGAAGCCATGGCAGTGGAAATGAGCATTCAAGGAGTTCAGAGGTGAGTGGGGATTGACTATCATTCACATTTTCTTTGCTGGAAGCTACAGTTAATCTCTGGAGAACCTTTCTACAGGAGACAAACAATTGAAAGACCTGATATAGATTGTGAGAGCATGACAAGCTGCGCCAGCTTAACAAGCTACCAACCAGAAGCCTGAAATGCACAGGTAAATTTACTCAATGGAACATTGGGTACGTAAGTTTGAAAATGAAAAGGAGGAAATTCAGTCAAAAGTATACCTTTCAAGGTTGAGAATAGATGTGATATACAATGATGACGATTTGAAACTTAAATATTCTTCTGGCATCTGCATCAAAAGAGTGAGCAAATATTGACATTTGGCAAGCTCCACGTTGATTTGTTCATTGCAAGATTCAGCAGGTACCATGTTTGGCTTTACCCATGGTAAAGTGCAGATTTGCACATCAGATGAACTTTCAAATGCAGATATGACCTCGTCCCAATCATATGACTCGCTCAAATCAACTCCAGAAGTAGCAAATAGAGATAACACTGACTTCTGCAGAATCCTGCAGAACCTTGATGCCATATACCTGCCAACAAACTGAGATAGAAGTCAGTGGTAGCATGAAAGAATAGGAATAAGACACCAACACCTAGGAGTGAGGTTAAAAAAAAGATTGCAGGTAGGTAATAGCATAAACAGAGGATTCCTCAGCCCCACTAAGCAGCTGAGTAAATAAACAGTGTGAGAATGTGCACTCAAATACCAAAGTACACAAAAAGACATGAGACACTAGCCATTTAAATTTTTGGCTAATTTCTCACACCCCACACCGTCTCAACACTTCAAACCAGTTAATTTCTTTTGCCACTTCCACTTTATCTTAATTGTTATAACTAACAACTAGTAGGATTAACAACAAAGAACAATTATTTAGGTTTTCCTCCTTTCCCTGTTTCTTTTATTCAGCTGGAACCTTAAATACTGTCTCTGTTCACAATTTTAAGAGAAGTTTTTCCTTGTCAATGCTCTTGCATCGTATGGAATAATTTCGATAATACTGAATTTGTTAAATGTTTTAGTTATTCCATAATAAAATACTAAGTTTACCCTTAATCCTTTTTTTTTTCTTTTTTCTCTGAATCCGCCTGAACTTTAATCTCTATCAACTCTTGTGACCTTGATGACAAATTCACAATTTCAACAAATATTTCTCTTATGAAATGCATGTTGCAAAATCACTGACTACAGAATGTCAAGAATTTGTTGCATGTCATATTAGTGACATAATAGAATATGAATTTTATCTCACAGGAGATCTTTGGGATCCATCTCGGAAAAGATTATTTTCTTCTAGAAAATTTATGTAGTATCCCTTAGAACTGTTGTGCAAAATGCACAGAAGGGAAAGAACTTAGATGAGGCTAGGAAATATTATCTTACTTTTTGTTCATATGATATGGTGTTGCGCAGAAACTCTAGCGCAATCTGATGTGCATGAATTTTCTTCAGACGCCCAGGCTTGGCCATGTTATGCATTCTAAAGGGGCCATCATGATTGTCCATACAGGAAATGGAAGCCTGGATTAGGAATGTAAGAAAATTCTTCAAGTCCTTCTTGGAAGCATGAGAACTCCAAATATTAACATTTTGGCAAATGCTCCACCATAATGCAGATGGCAATGACTTTTCATCCAGGGACCCTATTGCAAAATCTATAGCATCATTATTATGCAGGCCTTGGATGAGAGTGCCGTTTATTCCATCCTCAGATGAGGGAGCAGATATCTGGTCCTTGGCAATGCATGAAAGGAATCCGATCATGAATTTTGTGAGACATATAGCTTCTTTTCTCATTTCCATAACACCTCTCACTCGTATGTAAGACTCTCGCCACCGACAGGTGCCCCGTGCCACTTTTCGTAAACGTCTATGCCTGAGAATGAATGAATTGTGATATAGAACAGGATAAGCCACAGCTCTGTTCCCAAATTTTTTCCCTCTCCTGATTCTCTTATGATATGAAGACACATTAGCTCGAACTTTCAAATTAGTTTGACCCCGAGACTGGTTCCACAGAAGCATGTAATTGTAGGGCTTTATCAGCTTATTTAAATCATCAAGTCTCTGATGAACCATCTGACTTAACACATACACCAAGGGTGGACAAAGTACAAAAGAATCTTGAATACAAAAATCTGAAACAGAATGCAAAACATTAAGAAGAGTTGCAGAAGGTTCAAGGATCCAGGAAAAAAAACCTTTGCAAACAGAATCAGTCGTCTCCATCCAATCCCATCCAGAGTGAACAGTAATACCTATTACTCCAGACATCTTTTTCCTTGCATCAGGAGCCATAAGACTGATTGCTTGCTGAAATAAGCTTCTGCAGGAAAGTAATAAACGAAAGAAGACCACTAAGATCCAGCACATGGGCACATTGCCACATTCAGTGCTCTTACTTAGAGTTCTTCCATCTACCAACATGGAGAATTCTCTGCTACTATCAGGCTGAAGTGAAACCAGGCTACTCAAACTAGGGCGTATAATTTCTATCAAATTCTTCAAAGAAACACCAACAAGATAACTATTGCCATAAGTGACTGTTATTGATTCTAAAATGATTATATATGCTTCACACAACACCTTTCCCATGAGTTCTGCTCGCAAATGAAATTGCAGGGAGTCATTTAAACCATCCAACTGATGCCCAAAGTTCATCCACTGCAGAGATTCCATAATATCTGAAGTCAACTGCCGAATAAATCCAGATGCTTGCCCTTCTGGTATGGCCTTAATAGCATTGCTGAGAGAGAGCCTGAATTCCAAAGGACAGAACAACATGCTCAATGAATTTGAATAGTATGAACAAGAGCCTGCTTGGTTACATGCTTCATTGTCCCCGACAAATGACAAAGATTGCCTCACTGCTCTACAGAGTGCAAATATAGAAGAATCCACCTACACTTGTTCAACATATAATCCGTTACATGCTTCTGCTAATTTAACATTCAGGAAAATCTAAATAGTTTATGACAGAGATTTGCCATCTGTGCCAGAGGGAGACATGGTTTTCTTTTTTTATTTATTAATGCACATGCACGTCGCATGTCCACTAGGTTTGAACCCCCGAGCTTATGCAACTTGGCCAAAGGCCACTTGGCACCTAAGAGATATATGTTTGAAGCCACAACTTTCAAAAACTAAATGAGAAAGCTTTAGTTGCTCCACAGAGGTACACGGCAATGCCTCATTTTTATTCTTTCATACTACAAACAATAACATTCGAACACAATACCTTGATTTATTTAAAGAACACTTTAATCTTCTAAGAGATAAATACATTGACATAAATGGAAAAATTAAGGTTCATCTGCAGTTTATGTCTTGATATATGTGGCAATATGAGAAATTACACTCATGCACGGAACTTTAGTTTTAAAAAATTTACAGTCTTCCCTGACAAAGATGAAAGTCCCATGTTCATTTATCAGTGACAACAGTATTGGGCAGTTCCATGCATGCAAATTTCATAAGCAAACATTGCATACAAATACATATACAACATATATAACTATGTATGCTTGCTAACCTGCCGAAGTTCACTATAAAGATCAATTAGCCTACACCCCAGGCTCAGTATCTCTGACAGCAAGGGCTGAGTCAACACGTCCTTTGAACTAGAGCAGCAGGCCAAAGAGGAGAAGATCATCATCCATATGCTGTCCAGATTATCTCCAACAACCTCATACTCAATATTTAGCAAATGATGTACAGCAACAATAAGCTCTTTTCTGACTGAAATTGAGAGCTCTCTGTATGAGTTTTCAGCTGAGCCTAAGAACGATGTTTTTTGATGAGCAAGTTTCACAGAGAATGACATGATCATATTATAGATAAACCCCAAAAAGTTTCTCAAAGCCCCTTTGGTGGTGTCCTCTGTCCTTAGGTAGAGGTTATCACAAATGAAGCTAGCAAGTAAGCTATTAATAGATTTCAGTGTGCTGGAAACATTAAATAATCTAGACACTACTTCCCAGTCGGATTGAAGATAATTATTCAGATCTGCTAATGGATATTCCAGAATCTGTACAAAATAATCAAAAATAGCTTTACGCAGATCTGCATCCATGCTATGGCATACGGGAATCATTTTTGAAGTCACTTTTCCATCACGAGAAGGGTTATTTGGAACATGACTGGTGGAGCTGACATCTGACTGCCTAGAACCTCCTCCACTGAATGACGTTCCCTTATGCTTTGTAACACAACTAACAAACAAGTGAAGCAGCTCTCCTAGACCAATTAATGCCGGTTCATTCTTCTTAGCTACTATCTTCTCCACTTTATCGAATAGGTGTCTGTGATAACTTCTATTCACCAATTTTTCCTCCTTTAATGTTGCATCAGAAGAATTTCTATATCTAACAGTACCCTGTAGGCTGAGAAATCCATCAATGTGAGTGGGGTGGAACAGCCCCTGAGCTAAAACTTCTTCAACCAGTTTTGATAAATTTGTTTTCCATTCAGTATTACTGCCCCAAGAACTAGAATGTAGCACATGCAGCAAGTGCAGCAGAGGGTCAAGAAGCTTATCAATGAAACTATGAAAGCCATTTTTACGTGTTGGATGAGCCCTCAAAAACCTCGCAAATGGCTCAAATATATTAAATGATAATTGCAAAATGAAATTCCCTAGCTTGCTGCCATCAAGCTGGTCAGTGACAATTCTCAAGATGAGTTCCAGCACCTTATCCATGAGCAAAATCCACAAGTCTAAATTTTCATTTGCAACTCCACCATGGAATGAGAAGACCAATGAGACACAATCAAGAACAACATTATAAAATTGCAGTCTTTCAGCTGAAATTGTTCCATCACAACATAAGGACGCATCACTTACACAAGAAGATGCATCCATTGCGACAGAATGAATCACCCGTAACAAGTCCTTAGAACATGTCAGTGAAACATGGAGGTTTTTTGACTCCTCCAAGCAGAAATGTAAAATCTTCCAGCATCTCAGATCAAAAATTGACCCAGAAGTTCCAAACTCATGTTTGTTTTCTTCAAGCCTCATTTTCTTTTCAGAAGAAATGAGAACTGATTGAACCCAATTGTTCAGGAAATCTATTGTCCTTGAAGTATCCATTACCTGTGAGCATCGACTAATATCATCCATATTTTCAACATTGCTTGATTTCACATAATCATACGCCAAATCAACCTTCCTGCATTATGTTTCCCTTTTTCATCAAACACATCTTGAATTCCAACATATCACAAAATTTCCAATAAAATTATGTGAATGCAACGTTAAGGTTTAGGAAAAACAAAGGATGTACTTTTTAAAAGTTTATGACCTGAAAGGGAAATTAGCAAAGCCACTAGAGGAAAAGAAAATTGGATATTTTTAACAAAATTTCAGTATGATGCTACACCTCCGCAAGAGCAAAATGTCAACCTTCAGAAGGGGGTAACAATGAGTTCTCTTCTATGTTCTAAATAAAAGAAAACAATACTGATAGTACAAAACCTAGTAAATTGGCTATGACTCATTCTTCAAATAATTATTTAAGAATACGTAAAGCTCACAATAACTGTTTTATAACTGGATTAATCAAAAACTTTCCGCTCAAATTGAAGAAGGTTTAACTTTTGGCAATTACAAATCCTCCGGCATTCTCATAACTTAAGAGGCTTCCCCAAAACTCAAGTTCCCTTATCCTTTTGCATCCATTTAGTTCCCTTTTCGCAAAATCATTCTATATTTCCACAAATAGAAACTAACTTCTTATCAAAAGAAAAAAAGAAAAAAGAAGAAGATGAGAAAATCTCCTAAAACTAACTCAATACATAAACAAAATAAGTAAATAACCTTACTTTATGAGGTTGTTGTTCTTGTCTTGCAGTGACAAAATCAAATGCAAATTCCTCCATGGTAAACCCTCTCCGCTCTCTCCAACCGATTGATCTAAAGGAGTTAATTTGGAATGCTTCCCCGCTTCTTCACAAATATCCGTGCTTCTTTGCTTTCTTTTCTTGTTGACTCGCATAGGTTCGGCGCATGGTTCGTCATTACCACGGTTTTGCGGCCGGCACGGCTGAATATCAACCTCCATTAGGACTCCAAATTCTCGGCGGAGTAACGGTGGATTATGTCATATACCGGGCCCACCCGGGCTTAAACCAGACCGGTTGCCGCGGACTGCCCTCTTACTATTGCTGCTCTTTTTTGTGCTTATGGGTTCGCAAGGGCAGCGCCGCCACGGGGTGGAGTTGAGGTGGCGGCAGGGCAAGTAAAATAGGAGCAACTCTTGAAACGGGGAGGCAGAAGAACACGGATTTTGGTCAGGAAATAAATATTATTATTTAGAGTGACTATAATATTATTTTTAGGAACATCTAATAATTAAGTAAATGAGAGAAAAAAAAAGGAAATAAGAGAAGATATAACAATTGAATAATTTTAAGTTAAATTTATTTAATTCTTGATATCTAACAGTCCTTAATAATTTAAAAGATCATATAATATATTAATTTTATAAATAATAATTATTTATTTCGACGTCATTCACTAGTTAATTACCTTAGTATTAAAATTAATTGTTTTAAATGAATAATAATGTAAATTTACTTTTTGATAAGCAATATGTATTACATTATAAAATTTAAATAATATTGATTTGCCAACTTGTTAATTCATTCATTTTTCATGAATATAATAATTTATTTTAAAATTAAATATTTTTAATTAATTGTGAGTAAACTCGGGTAATACTTTACTAAAGTTTGCGTTTTCATTTTTCTTAAAAAATTCCAGAAGAATGCTTTATTTTAACTAATTGCAAACTACTATTTTAAGAATAATAATATAAAAATATCTTATTTCTCGACTCTTATTTAAATATAAAATAGAAGATTGAGGTTTGCGCGAATAAATATCCATGTGTTCACCCAATATCAAATTTTACAAGTTCAACTTAAGAATTTTAAATGAATTTTACATAATTTTGAATTATATCTAATTTAATTTCGTCTGAATATAAATTTAAATTAAATAAAGAAACACAAATTCATATTGAATTAGCATTGAATTTATACTGAATAAAGAAACAATAGAGTGTATTTATTATATTACATGTTACGTATATAAAATAAAATAAAATATCAATATGCAAAAATTTAAAGACAAAATATAGGGATAGATGGTCAATTTATTTTGTTTTGGATGGTGATGTTTTTGGTATCAATTTATTTGTGGTAAAGATAATTAGTGTATTCACTTTGTGAATTTCATTTTATAAGTTGTCAATTAGTGTGGATGTAACTTTTTTTTTTAATTATTATTATTATTTGAAGTATTTTAAATTGTTATATTTATTTGGTAATTTATTTTACTAAAAAAAGGATGAACTTGTATATAAATATTTCCTTTTATTTGTTAGAGAAAATATATTTTTCCTTCTAACTTTATGGATTTTTTACTTGGTATCACTAGGAGTATTCACTCAATAACAAGAAATATTAAATTCATAACTTGAACTTTAATGTTCACCTTATATAATTTTATCTATGAATCCATATTTATTAATCAATCAATTAGTTGAGTGACGATTTAAATTTAAATGCTCACATGCATATTTGTAATTAACTAAATATCGAAAAAAGCATCATAAAACACATATTTTGGTAATTCCATCAAATTTTTATTGGCTATAAATTTCAACAATATTCATTTTACGAGTAATAAAAATTCCGAAACATTCAAATTTTTATTGAATAATTTTAATAATTTACTAATGAAATTGTCATGACATTCTTGCATTAACGTACTAAATCAATAGCTAATTTATTTATAAGATACACATTCTTATATTTTTTTTATAAATAAATTCAATCAAACATCCTCTAAAATATTTTAATCATAAAAAGATAATCAATTTACAAATTTGTATGCTGAGTAAATTGTAAATTTATAAATCCTCGTAAAATGTTAATTGAACTATCATGTTAGTGTATATTAATCGCCATTTATGTTAATTTCAATCTTTTTATAATATATTTAATATATGTAAATTCCAACCTTTAATAATATTAATTGTAAATTCCAACCTCTATCAATGCTCCTCTTCCCCTTTGAATGGTCAAGGAGTATGAAAGGCATGGAGTTGGTCATTACCAAAATCTTTAATATTTATTTATTTATTTTCTTAAATTATTTTACTTAATCTTAATTTTTAATTTATTTTAAAAAATTAAACAAGTACATTAAATTATTGAAAAATTATTATATTTATAAAATAATAAAAAAATATTTTATTTATCTTATTTGATAAAAATTTTAGTAATGTAGTTGCTTTTCTTTCTCTATCAAATTTCTTAAAATAATCATCCAACAAACAATAAAAAAGAGAAGAAAAAGATTTCAAGAAATGAGTTCTTCTGGCGATTGAGGAGTGGGATTGCTTGATTCTCTTACACAACTCTTATTATTAATAATTTCTTTTCCGAAAAATCCCTTTCTTTCCTTGTCTGATTTCCCCGTAAACTTTTCATTCCCTTGAAAATAATCTGTAAATATCCTCAAAATCACGTACTTACACCGTTGCGTAGTCTCGCGCAAAGAGAAGATGAGGCCGCCGAGGAGGCCGATCCAAGCAGTGTCGACATGGGTGCGGCGGCAGCCGCCGAAGGTGAAGGCGTTTCTTGCCGTTATCAGCGGCATGGCGGCGCTTGTTCTCCTCCGCGCAATCGTTCACGATCATGACAATCTCTTTGTCGCGGCTGAGGCAGTGCACTCGATCGGAATTTGCATTCTTATTTACAAGTTGATGAAGGAGAAAACTTGCGCTGGTAGGGCGTCATTTTTTCTTTCTTTTCGATTTTATGGGGTTGTAGATTGAGTTTCTTTTGTGCTGTTGTTTGTTTTGAGAATTGGGGATTTGGGCTTTGTGGATTGAGGATTTTGAGATGAGGAATTTGGAGATCTGGAACCGCATACAATTCCCATCATTGTGAATTAATACTTATGTTTGGGCCATTGAAAGATTGAATTTTTATGCATTTTTTTCCCCTTTTCATCTGAAGTTGTCTTGGGGTAATTATGGTCATATATATACATATGCAATTTGAGTATCTTTTTTTATTTTTACTCTTTCTTTTTCCCATTATTTGGTAATTGATCGAGGGACGAGAAAGATTGTTGCTTCTGAGAATCAGGGAGACTGTTGAGGATTTGGGACAGGATAACGGTTTTGGGTTTTCTTATTCTCTCTTTCCAGATGTTCCTGTATTGTTCTGGATTGCTTTTTGTTTCTTAAGTTAGTTTGAGTGTTGAAAGATGGGATTTTTATGTGTTTTCCCACCTAGAAAAAGTTTTCTTGGAGATAGTTGTCGACTTATTTGCTCCATTCAGTGGAAGGAATGAAGAAACATTTTTCCCACATTTTATGCAACATTTTTATACCTTTATTGTATTTGAAGTTGTATGGGACAGCTTGAAGCTGCGAATCATTATTTCAACATTCACTGAATAAAAATTAGTTTATAGACTTAGATTGGAGTCTTTGTTTTGGAGCCAGCATGCCTTCTTTGTAGATACATCCTGCGATGTAAGCAGATGCCTATTTTCTGCTTTTCCTTCTTGACTTTGTCTTCTTTACAAATGGTAGAAGCTGATTGCCTCCATTTATGTGATTTACATAATTGCAGGGCTTTCACTCAAATCCCAGGAGCTAACAGCTATCTTTTTGGCTGTTAGATTGTATTGCAGTTTTGTTATGGAATATGACATACATACTCTGCTTGACATGGCTACTTTGGCTACTACCTTGTGGGTTATTTATATGATCCGATTTAAATTGAAGTCAAGTTATATGGAGGATAAAGACAATTTTGCGCTATATTATGTGGTAAGTACTTTTGTAGAAATCTTGACATCTCAGTCTGCCTCTTCTCTTCTGATTGGGTTTTTTCTTTTTTCAATCACTAGCTTGATTAATAAGTTCTTATTTCTTGGTAGCTGCATTGACTAATAGTTATATTAATTTTCATGACATTTGTGAAAGGCTTGCTTATTGGCCGTTTCAAGAAAAAAGGCTTTGTTTGTATGCAAATTGGAGCATTCTCCAAAAATTTTTTGGGAAGTGGGGTTGGGGAATGTGATGGTTGGTTGTTTGTGTTTTGGGAGGCAGGAAGAGAATGAATTAGGAGAAAATGATTTGTTTATTGTGATATCCCCTATTGTTATCTCTAACTAAGTAAATGAATGTATTGTATGCTCCCAATCTACTTAATCATGTAGTTGCACTTTCCACTAAACCCTATGGAATGTTAAAGTTGCTTGTATGCCATGATAATCATAATTCAGCCTTGCATTTTGTTCTTCTTCTTCTTCTTCTTTTTATATAAATAATATGTTTGGCCATCCGTGGTACAGTGCCAAGCAGGATCAATATGTTGTAGTGCTTTATGGTGAAGCTCTTCCCCCCTTTTTCACATTCATTGTTTGAAAAAGAGATTTGTGCTTGTGCAGGTGGGCCCTTGTGCTATTTTAGCTTTACTAATCCACCCATCTACATCACATCACATCGTTAACCGGATTGCCTGGGGTTTCTGCGTCTACCTAGAAGCTGTTTCTGTGTTACCACAACTGCGTGTCATGCAAAACACCAAGGTAGACTTTTCTTGCATCTTACGTATGCACACTAATCACATTTATGTTGGGAAGTTTAGCCAATTGTGTCCCATGATCTGATGACATTTTTAATGTCTGGGTGCAGATTGTTGAACCATTCACCGCTCATTATGTATTTGCATTGGGTGTTGCGAGGTTCTTGAGCTGTGCTCATTGGGTTCTTCAGGTTTGATGCGTAAACTTATCATGCACAATTGTTCCACATATTTTAGTTTTGGCTGAGTGCAGAATACTTCTTGCAAGCATCTATTGCCTGATCATGAATCTGTTGCTATCCTTGCATTGGATTTTGATGATGTTAGGCACTAATCTGGACGGGTTTAATGGGGGACGTACTATACTCATCTTCTTTCACCAAAGTGTTTTGATATTGACGTTTCAGTTTTTAATATGATCCTAGCAAGAACTATTCTTACTTCCTTTTGTTTTGACTTTTAATATGTTATTCTTTATCTTGTATATGTGAAGCTTGGGTGCTTTAGTAAATGTTTGGGTTAAACCACACAAATCATCATATGAACATCAATCAGCATTGGTTGACCACTAGGAGTTGTGGATAGAATTGCGTGCTTCATGTTAATATTCTTCATTTTAGACCTTATATATAACTATATCATGGCATAGTTTAGTAAAGCTTAAACTTCAATACAAGAAGGAATATGTCTTTCTCATTTTTGTAGAATTATAGGTAGTTTGAAACCGGCTTATTGTCATTTGACAGGTTTTGGACAGCCGTGGCCATCTCCTTGTGGCACTGGGTCATGGACTCTGGCCTTCAATGGTTCTTATATCAGAAATTGTTCAAACCTTCATTCTGGCAGACTTTTGCTATTACTATGTAAAAAGGTCTGCACCACTTGTACTGTGAATGGTGTATATCTATCTCTCTTCTGCAAATTCTTTGGATTGATTTTTGAAGCTTGGTTTCTTGACCTGCAGTGTTTTCGGAGGTCAGCTTGTGTTGCGCCTTCCTTCCGGAGTGGTGTAAATTAGTGGCTGTGTAAGCTTATTCTAGTTAGTTGTTTTTGGTGCAAACATCACGACCTCGTTTTCCAGCAGAAATCTGATGGGTTTCAAGCTTGGCAGCTGGTGCGAATTGGATATCCAAATCAACCTCATCAGAAACTGTATTGGCTTAAATCTATCAGTACTAATTTGGTTTTGATTTCATTGTAAGCATTTCAGACATACGCATTAATGCTCGTAGCCTGAACAAATAGAGCCCATGTGGTGAAAAATTTGACATCCCTTCCCATCTTAGCACTTTTAGTTGTCTTTTTCCCCTTGTTTTTGCGTCTCTTGCCTTCTATTATTTGCTTCTATACTGTATGATCTTTGTTGAGAGAAAGAAAGAGAGGAAAATATTGTATGATCTTTGGCTGGAAGAAATTATTGAATGGTAGTTTCTAACAAGAGATTCCTCAGAACAATTGCTTTCATTCTTCTTCTGCTTCTTCTTTCCCCTCTCCCGTCTGGACTTAGCTAACAATAACTAAAATCTACAGACAACCTAAGAGAATAATCCCTAGCTGAGAAGGGCGGTCGACGATGAACTTAACATGCGATTCTTGGTAAGGTCAATATGTTACTGATGAATCTAACAATATGTTAAGGTCAAGATCATGGCAGTGTAGGATAGTTTGTTACTTTTATATTATGTTCGGATCAAGAAAATTAATGCAGAAAAAAAAAATACAAATATGCAAATATTAAAGCATAAAAATATGTATTATTTGAAGTACGAGAATCATTTCTCCAAACATTTTTATTATTAAAATTTTAGGGCTAAACATGGGGTTAGATTTTTAAATTTTGGAAAAGAAAATTATTGATTCTTTTTCAATTGATTGGTATGTACAATACTTTATTTTATGAGGAAGATCTTTTATTTAAATTTAGAATGATCAGCTGTGTCGGAGAAAAGACAAGACACATTTGATTACCTCGTACATGTCGTATTTTATTTAGGAAATATTTCATTTGATTGGGTTTTGATTCCTAGAGAAATGAAGGAGATATCCAGAAAGAAGATAGCTCACAGCTGTGAAGCACAAGAGCTGACGTTGGAATAATTTGTTTGGAGTTGGAGCTGCTGAGGACTGGGGAGGATTATATTCTCTTATTGCTTGTTTGTTTGGTTTGATTAAATGTGATACATATTTAATTAATTCTCTTTTAATTTTTATTTTAATAAATAAAAATACTTTATAAATCATAGGTTCAATATTGTTTATTATTGCTTTTGAAAAATAAATTAAATAGGATAATATTTGATTAAGTTTGATAAAAATTATAAAGATCTAATAAGGGCAATTTTTTATCTTATTTTCAATTAAACTATTTTCCTAAAAATGAAGAAGTTGTGAAAAACTTATTAAAAAGTATAAAAGATATAATAATAAATTTATATATTAAATTTTAATTTATTTATATACTAATCATACCAACCAAACATAAAATTAAAATATTTTATCTTAATAGACTTAAAATATATCTATTTGTTTATATATCACTTATAATCACATTATTTCAAGCAAACGATCAAATATAGGCCCATGATTTATCATTAGGCCTGTGATTATATACACTTTTCAATCAAATGTTTGGTTTGTGGAATTGTATACACATAAGTTCGTGATTTATTATTAAACTCGTATATATAAATTTAACACGTGGTATAATTTATTCCACCCCAACTCATGGGGTAAATTATCCCACCCTTTCATGAGATAATTTATGATTAAATAATTTATTATGGGATAATTTTAAAATCCAATCAAATATGCCCTAAGTTTAATAATTTAGAAACAGGATATTTGGCAAGGGGACCCTTCACTTCAATGATACCCTTCTCCTTCCCCCAGTTGTTGCCTTATTTTGAGCACCATCCAATCATTTGCCTATATTACTTGTTATCTAACTTGTGTGTGTTTTGGAGTGCGGGTGTGTGGGAGAAGCCAGAGGTATTAACACATTTAGGGCTAATTTGCTTCTAATAATGTGATTAAAAATAATATATAAGTAAATTGGTACATTTTAAGTTCATTAGAATATAATATTTTAATTTTATATTGGATTAATAAAATTAATATATAAATAAATTAAAATATAATATATAAATTTACTATTATATTATTTACACTTTTTAATAAGTTTTTCGTAATTTCCTCATTCTTCCCCATTCTTACGAACAAAGTTTAATTGGAAATAAAATAAAAAAATAGGCCTATCTAATTTTTATAATTCTAATTATATTAAATCGAGTATTCCCTATTTTGATTCATTTTTCAAAAGTAACAATAAATATTAATTGAAACAGGATATTTGGCAAGGGGCCCCTACACTTCAATGATACCCTTCTCCTTCCCCCAGTTGTTGCCTTATTTTGAGCACCATCCAATCGTTTGCCTATATTACTTATTATCTATCTTGTGTGTGTTTTGGGGTGGTGGTGTGTGGGAGAAGCCGGTGGTATTACATATTTAAGGCTGGTTTGATTCGAATAATGTGATTAAAAGTGATATATAAGTAAATTGGTATATATTAAATCTAGTAAGATATAATATTTTTATTTTATATTTGGTTGGTAAGATTAATATATAAATAAATTAAAATATAACATATAAATTTACTATTATATCATTTTTACTTTTTAATAAGATTTTTGTAATTTTTTCATTCTTAGGAACAAAGTTTAATTAAAAATAAAATAAAAAAATAGACCTATCTGAACTTTATAATTCTAATCATATTAAATCTAGCATTTCCCACTTTAATTTATTTTCCAAAGGTAATAATAAATAATGTTGGGCTTAGAATTTATTAAAAACTTTTATTAATTGAAACAAAAATTAAAAGAAGCTTGATTAGGTATGTATCACACCTAATCAAGCCAAGCAAACAAGGCCTAAACAATAAAATTTGGGTTTTCACTATATTTATGAAAAATAATTAGGTAATCCACGGATACATGAATCATAATTGTTAACAATTATATTGAATGGATATTTGTGAGAAATTTAATATCTAAAAGAAATAGAGATATTCATTATATTCCTTGTCATGATTTCATGATCAAACTTATTCTAACCTATATTTCCCCCCTTTTTGGCAGATGAAAGGCTGGAAAGTGGTGGTAATAATAATGATTCCTTTAAACGTAATTATAAGAACTGCCCCTATAATACAATATCTAATTTAAGACGTACTTATTAACTAAAAAGAATTCATAAACTACTATAATTATCATAATTATTATTATAATTATTATTATCATCATGAGAGTTCCAACTCATGACAAATCACACAGGGCAAATCAATTGAACTACACCAAATCCACCTCGAATCACTGTCTTTCTTGCCTAACTACCACCCCATGTACTCTGTGCAACATTATTATTAGCAAAGTAATCTCCTCTTGTTCTTTCCACATCTCTTTTTTCATACTCTCTGCACACATACATATGTATATTTTGATCAATAAAAAGCAAATTGAAGTATAATTTTAGGTGGGTAGGGGTAGGGGTAGGGGTAGGGCACAATGCCAGCCAATGTCACTGCCCACAGCAATTGTTTATTTGCGTGCATGCCATATTCCTAGTACTTGCTTTCTTGAGTATCTGCCTGTCTGTCCCTCGTACCAGCCTCCCTACTCCCCTTACTTTCATCCCATTCCTCTTCTATAAGTACTCCCCTTATTATCCCATTCTAAAACACCCCAAACTCTAATATTGCAACACAAATTCGACAAACCCAAAAATTCCAACTCTCTTTCCTCTATCACTAATGGCTATTCCCAAAGTCCTTGTTGCATCAATCTTTCTTTCTCTGCTGCTTCTCCATGAAGTTCAAGCAATCCAAACCAATCAAGAGGTATAATACCTGCACTCCTCAGCTTTCAATGCACACACAAGTATATATACGTACAAAAGAACTTCTTTCACCAAACTCATCTCCAAATTGCACAAAGCTAGCTTTTCACTATTTTGTTGTTGCAGGCCAGCGATACAGTATCAGAAACTGGGTACGGCCCCAAAATAGGTAATCCACCATACTCCAGTTTCTTATACCTTGCCACCCGGTCAATATTTTCTCAATCAGCTTCTCTTATCTGCACTTTTTTTTGGATCAATTCTCTCATCTCCACCTAAGTATTCTTGTATAATATATATAATCATATTTTTGTGCGTGTGTGTGTGTGTGTAGACTGTGGAGGAGCTTGTGCAGCAAGGTGCAAATTGTCAGGAAGGCCAAAGCTGTGCAAAAGGGCATGTGGGACTTGCTGTGCCAGGTGCAACTGCGTCCCTCCAGGCACATCCGGCAACTATGAGACTTGCCCTTGCTATTGGAAATTGACTACCCACCATAACAAGCGCAAATGCCCTTAGATTATATTATCAAGCCTACAAACCGTACATGGAATCTCGTATTCAGAGCTTTGTTGTGTGCCTACTTTATGTGGAGTGTAAATTGTCTTTAAAATTTTTTTTATGTGGAATGGATGAATAAATGTTGGTACTACTGAGTTGTATCCATGGTTGCATAATAAGATTACCTTCCTATGTGTGTTATTCAAAATTTTTCATGTTCTAAAGATCATTGTTATTGATTTTTTATGATTTCACAACTAATTAATTAACTGATTTTGCTTAACAATTAACTGATATATGTTTATAAGATTCATGGGCTCCGAGAATTTTTTTACGAAAAGTGATAACAATAAATAATAATTGCATGAGAAAAATAATGGGGGTGCATTTTATATATAATTATTGAACTTGTAATTAAACGCATACGTGATTATCTTCCAATGGTGTGGTAAATTGAAAAAGGATCAGAGTTCTGAGAGAGTCTTCCCGTTGATGAAATCAATAACTTGGGTTGCTGCTTCATCCAGTGCGGCAGTCACAGCAGCCAAATTTTGCAAAAACTCCTCAGCGGTTGGCTTGTCACCGTCCACAATATCAGTCACAGCTTTCAAGAATATTGCAGGCACTTTCCGAAGGTCAGCCACACGAGCAATAGCTACTCGCTGATACACACATCAGTTAAAAGAGCAAATAACTATTCACAACGAAGTCACATCAAATAATGGGTTAATTAATGAAAATATAGCAAAAAAAGACAAAAATTTCAAAACTACCGTGACTGTGGATAATTTGCAAAAGTGTTGTAAAGTTTGGCTTCGACCTACGCCTTAAGATATATACAGTTTAAGAGGCGTGGCACAAAGCCACACCTTTTAAGTAACTTTTTTTTTTTCAAAAATTCTGCAAGAGGCATGGCCTGGAGCCACATCTCTTGCATGGTAAAATATCCTAAGGCTTTATTTTTTTTTAATTTCGACCAAAGCCACGCCTTTTAAGTAATTTTTTTTTTTTACAAAAATTCTGCACTTGTATTATAAAATTTCTTCAAATTTTTTAATTTTTTTTAATATTGACCAAAGAGGCGTAGCATGGTGAAACGCCTCTTTGGAAAATTTTTTTTCCTAAAAATGCAAAAAGAGCCACAC
>JACGDI010000938.1:1119174-1131176 GCA_014898725.1 Jacaranda copaia | reverse complement strand
CATGCTTGTAGTATTAGAGCTGATATAAAATAAAAATAATTCCATTTCTATGGTATTTTACAAGATTAGGGCTGACATCAGCTCTAATCTTTTTATTTAATAATTAATTTTATATTTAAAATTTAAAATAATTAATTTTTTTAAATATTTAAAATGAGTCAAAAAAATAGTATAAATTTTGAATTGTTTTTATAGAAATATACCATTTTATAAAATGCAAGTATTTCAATTGATGTGATCTTGTAATGTTAGAATGTTGGCCAAAATTGGCATGTAAAATCATAGTATATGATTTTATGTATTAATACATTCTTGAAGAATTATCATACATTCAAATCATAAATGATACTTGTAATTTGAAGAATTATCATACATTCTTGAAGAAAAATGTATAAATTTTATTTTTTTAAGTATATTAGTGAAATATAACAAAAATTAGAACAATCTAAAATTTTTTACATTTTCAACCAAATTTATTATTTATAAAGTTTGATACAAAGGAACAATATAGAACAAAAAATATAATTATAAAGTTGGAAGAATCAAGGATGTCGGGCTTGGGCTTGACGGCGGGCTTGTTGTCTCGCACGTGCTTGGGGCCAATCTATTTTATTTTGGATACAAGTAGTACGATTCCTTTCTGCAACACGTTTTTCTCTATGGGTTGGATTATGGACTAGTTCAAAATTAGGCTCATCCCAATAATCTTCGCCCTATATTAGCTTAAAGCTCTCTTGATATGTTGTCAAGTAACATTCAATATTATAATATGGCTTGACAAATGTTGCAGTGTTTGACCCAAAATGTCGGCATGCACTCATCACATGAGAGCATGAAATACTAAGTTCAGCCCATATTCCACATGAGTACTCACGTCTCCTGAGTTTGACAACTTGGACATGATTTCCCTGACCTGTGTACATGCACGTTATGATTGAAGTTGATTGTTGAGTATAGTCAAACTTTTGAACAATGTGCTTAATAGAATGGTGTTGCCAGTTGAAATATATATTATATGCATAATCGACCCAATGTTGTTGCTTGTTCATCATGCCATGAGCTTTGATCATCCGATCAAAGGAACAGTTTGACACAATGAGAGAATGTCTGTTGAACAATAGCTATAATTGATAGTCAACGAACACCTTTAGTACCCCATTGAAACACTCAGATATGTTTGTAGTCAGAATACTGCAACGTCATCCTCCATCATGACTGAATGTTCATTGAACTTTGTCAATGTTCTGCAAATATGAATAGGCATTCTTATTAGTTTCTCTTATTTTTTCCATATACCTATCAAATTTTCGAATTTGGACTATAGCGCTAGCTTTTCCAATATAAATCCTTCAATTGAATATTTTTGAAATGTTTATTAAAGTTGGAGCAAACATGCCTTACATAGAATCGATGTACTCTGCGATGAGGCATGAAATCAGGTATGTATTCAACAGCAGATAAGAGGCCACGGTGACGATTCGAAATCAGGCAGAAGCCTTTCATTGCTCTGACAATTGCAAAATTTGTTGATTTGCATCCATAGCCACCGTAATTAGCATCTTGTATTCATATTTCATATATAGATGAGTTTTGTTCACTCTGATAACTTTGCGGCAATATTTGAACCCATCAAATACATGGTTTAAAAGCCCAAAACACATACTTCAACATATTCTGCCTTAATAATGCCTGTTCGTTGATACTCTCACTCAATAATGGTGTATGGATTTCACTTTTGAAGAGCTCCCATATACTTAGACAATAATTTTATTGAAGTCTCCTATGTCCCCAAAATGTGTTCTCTTGCATGTTTCAATGTATTTCATGCCTTGGCGTATGAGATTTCGTATCCTTATTTGTTCTTCACAATTTGCTGCACACTTTTTATCTTATATGCCGGCTTGTTACGAATATGTCCCAACAAGTTCATAGCGATCATTTCATGACTTAAGTTTCGATGATCAACCGAAACTTCATTCATCAAACAAATATGAGGGCCCCCATACCTTGTAATCTTCCACATCTCATTTATTCTTTTAAAACTGCCCAGACACTTCATGAACACCCTAGTTTGCACACAATTTTTATAATTTTGGTATACTTTCAAGTACTCAATATTCTCATCTAACAACACATATGGAGAAATTCTTGACAGCGGCCTTAACATGCTTCTTATTTTTTAAAACCATGTCCTTCTCGAGCTTTTCGCGGATACTGTTATAATAATTCCCCAACGCTTTAGATGGAATATTCACAGAGTCTCCTGGTAGATCTTTTTCTATTGTGGAAAAGAATGGAATGATAGGATACAAGTGTGATTAATTTGCCACTTATGCTTGATTGGAGGTTCTCTTACCATGGGGTGGTATAAACTTTTCATTGACATCATCGGCAACTCCATCCATGTCATAATTGTCAGGCCCTGAATCACTAAGCTCTCGATCATAAAAATTGTTTGCATATGGTTCAGAGGAGTTAGGGTATGCATGTGGGCTCTCGTACTCATATTGGGGTCCTCCCGAATATTCTTTGTAGGAAGTAGAAGAACCAACATTGTGATATTGATAAGATATAGAACCACCACCATATGCATTATGAATTCCAAAGTTTTCAAGGCCAACTGTTACGATTGGCAAGTCTAGAATCCATGACTCTGGGTGTAGAGTTGTATGACTATATTCGCCATTAAATTGAGTGGCATACTGGTCTCCTTTCAAGGGACTTTGTTGCGATGTTGAAGTACTGCTCAAGGGATATTCCATTAGAAGTGACATGAATGATCCATGCTCCCCTTGCAATAATATATCTTGCAAATTACTAGAGCGTATTGGTTCAGCTTCAACGAACAACTCCACACTATTCATGTTAGCCCTTGAATTCAACAAATTTGATAAATTAATATCATTTTCCGCCTGCATGATAGTTGATATGCGAGCTTTTTTATCCAAATAAATTTTTGCCAAAATTTTTAAGAAGTATTAGTTATTATAACCCAAATTTTCATATAACTTTGACAAAAACTCCTGGTATGTTGCCGAATGGGAGAGTGGTATATATCCATATACAGAACAATCATAACTCATAAAATTAGAGTCTCTTGTAATATTTCCTCCACTATATACTACAATGTGTAACATATTCATATTTATCGTACGTGCAAGAATAATGTTAATGTCTACGAGTGTTCCTCAAAACATTTTTCTTTCTCTCTTTTTTTTTCACTTGATCATTTTATTTTTTTCCCTATTTCGTTCCTCTTAACTCAATTTTTTCCACACAATTCATCATTTTTTTGTATACGAGTAACTCACTTCATCACTAACATATAAACTACTAAAATGTAGGCCCTTACTACTTTTTTTGACCCTTTCACATGTGGAGAGAGTGCTGAAAATTGTCACTATTCGTTAGATTCTTCAAAGCTTGAATAATTCATTTACATGATATAATTGTCTATAAATATGTAGGTTCAATCATAATATCTTAGCTCGTTAAAATGGAGCTATTCAGAGCACCAAAATTGTATTATACTTCTGATGATCGTTTTTGTGTCATGGGTCGTAGTTGATTTTTAGATGATAATTATTGCTACTCATTAGATCCAAATCAAAAATACTCATCATCAAATTTAGCAACAATGAAAGAGGAATGGCGTCGTTGTGTATATGAACAAGAAGACCTTGTCATAGAGTGTCATGAACTTAATATTCGTTGTCCTCGACAAAAAGCCATCACCATATCCCAAGGTGCACCACAAGAACAAACAATAGCTCTTAATCGCATACGTGAAGAAAATAATATGGAGGCTATGCATACAGGTTGTGTTCAATTTCAACAACTATCAAGACGCCGCTGGGCAGTTAGTGAAAGTCCTATTTATCGATTAGATGTGGAGATGTCTGATGAGAAGAACAACTAGACTTTCATTTTATGTCAGTAATTTTTCTTTCTTTCTTTTCTATGCTATTTTTATATGTTGTACTTTCACTTAATTACAATTGTTTTAGTTATATCATTAAATTTATTTTTAATTTAAGACTAAGTATGGTAAATAATCCAGTGAAAAATATAAATATTCATATAGCAATTGCTTGGATTAAAGTAATACAACTTTAGCAAAATAATATGCAATCAAACTCTAAAAATGCCCTCACGTGCCACAACCATGTCGAGTCCTGTTTCTTCGTTGTCTTCGACCCTCATCAACTCCTGCATTATCTTGTGGTGGTTGTTGCTTTTCATCCTCATCCAAATTAAAATTACATCGTGAAGAGATGGTAGAGCTTGATGGAGCATAATCACGATACGCTCCTAATATATCTGGATATGGCACTGGTGATACATGGAATGAGTGGCGTGCTGGTGCAAGTTCTGAAAAGTTTAGTCCAGCTGACCCCTAACCTAATCCAAGATCTGTATCCACCAACGCAAAGAATAACTGATTGAACATCGATGTATACGGAAGCAACGGTGTCGGTTCATTTTGCTGTACTGGTTGTGATATGTAACAGTTTGCATATAAGTCAAGATTAACACCAGATGGACCTACCACATCAATTCCACCTGATGAAGTACTTCTCATGTTCAACTATGAATCCATTTGTGCAAAACTATCCCTCATCGAGTTGCTAGACCTAATGTCCTGCCTTTGCCTTCTCTTATTTCTACTTTGGCTCGTCTCTTGTTCTGTAGCAGTTGGTCGTTGTGACACCTCAAATGAGAATTGTCGCGCAGTTATATTTGACACCTTCGCAACAATTGACCTAATTTGATCTCTAAATTGTGTCCATGATGTAATTTCAGAATCATCAATAACAGAATCACAATTGAGCACTAGATTTTGCATTTTATCATAATGCAATGTGAAAAATAAATAATTTAATGTTAAATAATCTTAATTATAAAAAAATCAATATAATACGACATAATTCTATACATACCACATCATACTATAAAGGGGTATCATCTAGACGATATCCCTTGTCCATGGTAGCGTAGGGCAATGATATAAATCGTCGTGTAATCTGATTATACCATATCATCTAGCTAGTATCCGTAGATTGAGATCCCACGATAGTGGGTTGTTGAACAACAAATTGTTCTATATTGTCCCATTGAGAAACCCACTTAATGTGGTATGACCCCCAATATGTATCAGCACTACCTCTCAGGATAAATTGTGTAATCATAGATTATGTTCTACTGACAAAGGAGGAATATTTTGGCGCATGCCAAATTATCGCGGAACCCGCTCAGCATCATGTATCTCAATTATAGCATAATTGATCAAAGGACATTTTGCAGTCCAAAGTTATGAGGCATACTCAGGTGGTAAATTCTGAATGTCAGATGAATTTATGACGTAAGGTTGCTATATAAACTGTATATAAAATATTGAAGTTATATTCAAATGACTTATATACTTAATTTTAATATCGTAAAAAAATAAAATAAAATAAATGAATTTAGTCGTTTCATGTGCTGACATTCTATCAAACATAAATCGCGTGATCCGTTCAGAATGGCTTGCATAATTGTGTAAAGAAAAAAAATACTGCATCCACCTAAACATATAATTAAGCTACAAATTAATTTATGATATATATTATTAAGAATGAATATAAAATCACAATTGAATTTATATTACCGGGCACCATATGGAGGCATCGACAATTCATGGCCATCAATTACCCCAGTTCCATATCAACACGGGGCATTACACCTCTAGATGCTAGAGGTCTAATCTGAAAACATACCAAAATCTACAAATGAACTCTAATGTTTAAGGGGTATATAGTAATAAAAATACATGTATGTAATATTTATTTATTTTACCTATAGTGCTTGAATTGCACCACCAATATAAAATTTTTTCCGTTGGCATGCAGTGAACAACTCACGGTATAAGAATGACAAAACTGCACTCTCCTAACTAAAGTTATGAACATTATGAATATTTTCAAGGTGCTGCAAATACATTAACGGTATTGCATTGTCTGAAAAGAATCTGGGCACATGATACCTCCTAAAAACACTAATGCACATGCACTTGCAATTTGTTCAACCTCTAAATCAAAGCTGTCATTTGTAATACGATGGTTGTGAATGTGCATGGCAATAGCTGTCAAATAGAATCGAGATCGTCTAAATTCACTATCGTTTGGCCTAAAACCAAGATAGTGCTCACAATATTCCTGCCACTCATCAGTGTCTCAATTAGAGTCTTTACCAGTAATAGGTTGACCTCGTACTAGTAAACCCCATATAACTGCCACATCTTGAAGTGTAATTGTAACCTCTTCAATAGAAAAATGAAAGGTGTGAATCTCAGAACGCCATCGTTCCACTAAAGTTGTGATTAGGTGTAGATCAATATTAAAGTGCCCACAACTATATACACCATAAAATCTCATCTCACGTAATAAATTTAAAACTCGGGCATGTAGCTCTATATGACTTGTGACAGCCCAAAAAGAACTATCTCCTCGTCTCACCACAAGAGTGTTGTCAACATCCCTAGCAAATACATCTTTTGATCGATGAGTAGATTGCTTGTGCAGAACTGTCAAATCGCGTGGACCATACACATTGCAGTACAAATGTGTCTATTTGCATTTTAAGTCTTTTATAAATTAATTATTTAATAAAATTTAAATATTTGAAGAATGTTTCTATGTTTGTTTTAATTCTTTTTATTTTTATATTTAGTACAAATGTGCATAATCTTTGTTAAATTACATTTAAAGTATATACAGATGATGATACAGTTATTTTATTTTTATTTTGTTTTATATGATGGATACTACAATGTGTATGGTCCACGCGATTCGACAGTTCTGCACAAGCAATCTACTCATCGATCAGAAGATGTATTTGCTAGAGATGTCGACAACACTCTTGTGGTGAGGCGAGGAGATAGTTCTTTTTGGGCTGTCACAAGTCATACAGAGCTACATGCCCGAGTTTTAAATTTATTACATGAGATGAGATTTTATGGTGTATATAATTGTGCGCACTTTAATATTGATCTACACCTAATCACAGCTTTAGTGAAAAGATGGCGTTCTGATACTCACACCTTTCATTTTCCTATTAGAGAGGTTATAATTACACTTCAAGATGTGGCAGTTATATGGGGCTTACCAGTACAAGGTCGACCTATTACTGGTAAAGACTCTAACTGAGACACTGATGAGTGGTAGAAATATTGTAAGCATTATCTTAATTTCAGGCCAGACGATAGTGAATTTAGAGGATCTTGACTCTATTTGACAGCTATTGCCATGCACATTCACAACCACCGTATTACAGATGACAGCTCTAATTTAGAGGTTGAACAAATTGCACGTGCATGTGCATTAGTGCTTTTAGGAGGTGTCATGTGCCCAGATTCTTTTAAGGCAATGCAATACCGTTAATGTATTTGCAGCACCTTGAAAATATTCATGATATTCATAACTTTAGTTAGGAAAGTGCAGTTTTGTCATTCTTGTACCGTGAGTTGTTTATTGCATGCCGACAGAAAAAACTTAATATTGGTGGTGCAATTCAAGTACTACAGGTAAAATAAATAAATATTACATACATGTATTTTTATTACTATATACCCCTTAAACATGAGAGTTCACTTGTAGATTTGGACATGATCTCGGATTAAAACTCTAGCATTTAGAGGTGTAATGCCCCGCGTTGATATAAAACCATGGGTAATTAATGGCCATGAACTGTCGATGCCTCCATATGGTGCTAGATAATATAAACTCAATTGTGATTTTATATTCATTCCTAATAATATATATATCATAAATTAATTTGTAGCTTAATTATATGTGTAGGTGGATGCAGTATTTTTTCTTTACACATACTACAAGCCATTCTGAATGGATCACGCGATCTATGCTTGATAGAATGTCAGCACATGAAACGACTAAATTCATTTATTTTATTTTATTTTTTTACGATATTAAAATTAAGTATACGAGTCATTTGAATATAACTTTAATATTTTATATGCAGTTTATATGGCAACCTTACGCCATAAATTCACCTGACATTCAGAATTTACCACTTGAATATGCCCCATAACTTTGGACTGCAAAATGTCCTTTGATCAACTATGCTATAATTGAGATACATGATGCTGAGCGGGTTCTGCGATAATTTGGCAAGCGCCAAAATATTCCTCCTTTGTCAGTAGAACATAATCTACGATTACACAATTTATCCCGTAGAAGTAGTGCTAATATATACTGGGGGTCATACCACATTGAGTGGATTTCTCAATAGGACAATATAGAGCAACTTGTTGTTCAACAACCTACTATTGTGGGATCTTAATCTACAGATACTGGCTAAATGACATGGTATAATCAGATTACACGACGATTTATATCATTGCCCTACGCTACCATGAACAAGGGATATCGTCTAGATAATACCCCTGTATGGCATGATGTGGTATGTATAGAATTCTATCGTATTATATTGATTTTTTACAATTAAGATTATTTAACATTGAATCATTTATTTTTTCACATTGCAGTATGATAGAATGCAAAATCTAATGCTTAATTGTAATTCCATTGTTGATGATTCTGAAATTACATCATGAACACAATTTAAAGATCAAACTAGGTCGATTGCTGCGGAGGTGTCAAATATAGCTGCGCGATAATTCTCATTTGAGGTGTCGCAACGACCAACTGCTACAGAACAAGAGACAAGCCAAAGTAGAAATAGGAGAAGGCGAAGGCAGGACATTAGGTCTAGCAGCTCAACAGGGGGTGGTTCTGCACAAATGGATTCATAGTTGAACATGAGAAGTATTTTGTCAGGTGGAGTTGATGTGGCAAGTCCATCTGGTGTTAATCCTGACTTATATGCAAACTGTTACATACCACAACCAGTACAGCAAAATGAACCGACACCGTTGCTTCCATATACATCGATGTTCAATCAGTCATTCTTTGCGTTGGTAGATACAGATCTTGGATTAGGTTGGGGGTCAGCTGGACTAAATTTTTCAGAACTTGCACCAGCACGCCACTTATTTCATGTATCGCCAGTGCCATATCTAAATATATTAGGAGCGCATCGTGATTATGCTCCATCAAGCCCTACCACCTCTTTACGACATAATTTTAATTTAGATGAGGATGAAAAATAACAACCACCACAAGATAATGTAGGAGTTGATGGGGGTCAAAGACAACGAAGTAATAGGACTCGACGTAGTTGTGGCACATGAGGGCATTTTTAGAGTTTGATTACATATTATTTTGCTAAAGTTGTATTACTTTAATCCAAACAACTGCTATATGAATATTTATGTTCTTTACCGGATTATTTACTATACTTAGTCTTAAATTAAAAATAAATTTAATGATATAACTGAAACAATTGTAATTAAGTGAAAGTACAGCATATAAAAGTAGCATATGAAAAAGAGAAAGATAAATTACTGATATAAAATGAAAGTCTAGTTGTTCTCCTCATCAGACATCTCCACATCTGATTGATAAATAGGACTTTCACTAACTACCCAGCAACATTTTGATAGTTGTTGAAAATGAACACGACATGTACACATAGCCTCCATATTGTTTTCTACACGTATGCAATTAAGAGCTATTGTTTGTTCTTGTGGTGTGCCTCAGGATATGATGATGGCTTTTTGTCGAGGACAAGGAATACTAAGTTCACGACACTCTATGATAAGGTCTTCTTGTTCATATACACGACGACGCCATTCCTCTTCTATTGTTGCTAAGTTTGATGAAAAGTACCTTTAATTTGGATCTAATGAGTAGTAATAATCATCGTCGAAGAACCAACTACGACCTATGGCATGAAAAAGACCACCAGGAGTATAATGCAATTTTGATGCTTTGAATGACTCCATTTTAATGAAGTAAGATATTATGATTGAACCTACATATTTACAGACAATTACACCATGTAAATGAATTATTCAGGCTTCGAAGAATTTAACAAATAGTGATTGAAAAGTGAGTGAACAATAAATAATCTAATGAATAGTTAGTGAATAGTGAAAGATGATCAGTATGAGCGAACAGTATGACTAAGGAGGACAAAAATAGTGATTCACGTGAAAGGCATAGCATGCTGAGCTATTGAACTAAGAAACAAAAATGTACAGAGTTATGATGAAGAAATAATATTTTAGCTCACACGATCATATTTATCTATTCCTCTTATAAATACATAACTCACCCTCCACATACCTTCATCTAAAATTGTACTCAAGTGGGATATGATCCTTTTTTTGAGTGTGAATACACATGGTTATTGAGAGAAAAAAATGGTGACTATCTATCACTTTATTACCAAGATCCAGAAGAATATTATAGTGGACTCCGAAGGGAATGAGCATATAGAGTAAATGAATCTGAGGCGTTGGTACGTGATCTGTAAAAGCTTGGTGTGCGCATTCCATGATGTCAGTCACTAATAATGCCTAGGAATGGAGAAGAAGAATGTACAAAAGCTGCTGCAAGAATAAGAAAAGAAAACAATAGAATGCTTATTTGTCATTGCAGATATCACTTGCTGGAACTAGCAGAAGAAGTTACTTTTGCACGAGGTCAAAGACTTAGAAGGCATGAAATTCATAATATACTTAATCATGCAAAGTATAAGTCTGATTATTATATTTCTGATTAAAATGATTGATATCATTTATCATTTCTATTGTTTGTAATTTTAAAGTTCAACTTTGCACATAACACTATTTTTAGATATTAAGAATATTGGCTTATAACTCAATTTGAAGCTAATTTTGATGCGTGCACCATATTTAAAAATCTAATTTTTTTATTACTTAAATTAAAAACATAATTAAAAAAAAAACTTTCGCCATGAAAGCGTGGCCAACCACGGCAACAACCACGCCTTTCATTTAATCAAAACTCGATTGAAAAGCGTGGCCTCAAGCCACGCCTTTCAATTAATTGTAATTTAAAGGCGTGGCCTTTCAATTGAATAATTATCCAATGAATAATTGAAAGGCGTGGCTTTTTCATTAAATCTTACATCACCTCTTATGTTTCACATGTCCCCTCCCACTTCAAGACGTGCCCCCCTTCCACACGTACCCCCTCCTACTTCAAGATTTGATAGGATACTATTGCCATGCACATTCTAGCCTCTCACTTCAAAACCTGACAGAATACAGTAATGAGTACATTCTAGCCTCCCAATTTAAGGCGTGATAGAATACAGTAACCAATACATTCCAGGCACGCAAGAATACAATAAGCGTGAAAAAATACGGTAAAATTAGGTATGATTAACATATGTAATAGCGTTTTTGTAACTAAACCAATCAAACATAAATTCTGATGACATTAATTTTCAGCACTCTCTCCACATGTGAAAGGGTAAAAAAAAATAGTAGGGACCCACATTTTAGTAGTTTATATGTTAGTGATGAAATGAATTACTCGTATACAAAAAAATGAAGAATTGTGTGAAAAATAATTGAGTTGAGAGGAACGAAATAGAGAAAAAAAAAAGGATCAAGTGAAAGAAAAGAGAGGAAAATTTTTTGAGGAACACTAATAGACACTAACATTACTCTTGCACGTACGACATATATGAATATGCTACATATTGTGGTATATAGTAGAGAAAATATTACAAGAGACTAATTCTATAAGTTATGATCATCCTGCATATGGATATATACCACTCTCCCATTTGGCAACATACCAGGAGTTATTGTCAAAGTTATATGAAAATTTGGGTTATAATAACTAATACTTCTTAAAAATTTTGGCAAAAATTTATTTGGATAAAGAGACTCGCATATCAATTATCATGCAGGTGGAAAATGATATTAATTTATCAAATTTGTTGAATCCAAGGGCTAAAATGAATAGTATGGAGCTGTTTGTTGAAGTTGAACTAATACGCTCTAGTAATATGCAAGATATGTTATTGCAAGGGGAGCATGGATCATTCATGTCACTTCTAATGCAATA
>JACGDI010000938.1:1087311-1098513 GCA_014898725.1 Jacaranda copaia | reverse complement strand
TAGCATTCCTGATCAAGCAACAATTTCGCGACCGTGTAATTTTCTACGTATCCAAGCACCTGCATAGTAGTAAACAAGTACCAGCAACGATCTGCTGCTTAGTTAAGAGTTACATGCCTCAGTTATTTTTCGTTTGCTTTCATATACTGTGCAAAGGGACTTCTTGGCTAACTATGGTGAGGATGGCTGCAGAAGGGTGGAAGAAGAACCAAGCTGCTCATGCACAACAGAATTTATAGAGACTGAAACAGGGTTGCCTTCCAACTGCACCATTGTGCTCCCCAGAACTTCTGTCAACAGCTTCTTGAACTCATCCTCTCTAACCGTTTTCCCATCACCGACTTCGAATGTGTTGAGAACTTCAGTTACAATTTTATCCATCTGCAAGCAAAAGGGATGCTTCAATCAGTCACCTTGACAAGGAACTAACTACGCTGGTGAAATCAGCTGGCATTAGGACTTGAGATGAAGCCAAGTAAAGAGAATCAAGAATTTGTACCAGTTTCTAAACTTCATCGAAAAAATTTTCTTAAATCGAGTATAGAACTATTTTGAATAGGGTCCAAAATAAAAATCGTGAAAAAGAAATGGGCTTAAGTATGAATTTGGGACACAAAACGGCCCATGGGCTTTGTGCTGCACGGCCGGATGCGTTTATAGGGTAATCAAGCAACTATACTTACCTGATCAACAGCACCAAGTGGAGGCAAGCCAGCAGACGGGGCTAAAGAGTCTAGTGCCAATCGCAAATGTTCGTTTGGTATTTTCCCGTTGCGGTCTCGTGGGACACTCTTTAGAGCAGAATCCAGCATCTGCATTTGCATAAACATAGTGAGATAAAAGAAGCCTAAATTGTGGATGAAAATGGAGGCTAACTATCAAAATAAGCAACTAAACTGGCAGACACATAGATTACCACTCAAGCAGTGTTACTAACCTTTTCCAACTCAAATTTATTAGACAAAAGCCTCTTAATGCCACTCCCGTCGAAAGTGTTCTGACTGTGAGCAACAATAGCTGGTTGTTCATTTAGAAGTTGCACCACTTTTTCTGCAGCTCTTTTAAACTCGGCCAAAAATGTCTCCTGTGAAACAGGCTGCTGAAGGACATCCCCAAGGGATTCTAAAGCCGGTTCAAGAATGTTACTTATGACCTACAGAAAGGAAAACGTCCAATTGAAGAAGCAAGAAAATAGCTCCATGATAGGATTATAATATTAAAATAGAAGAAAGATAAAAAGATATTTCAACTATTAAACTTCCTTATTCTGCAATCACTAGTCAAAGATAGGTTCTTACCCAAGGATCTGCAGCAGGAGGCATCCCCTGGTCAACTGTAAGTTTCTCAAAGGCCTTGATGGTATAATCTTTGAGGGATCCATCAGGCAATTCAATTTCTGAAAATATGGAAAGTATTTCTGGTTCAAAAGTTGGACTTTTAACAAACTCATCAAGGTCTTCGCCATCAATTCGAAGAATCACTACAGGATCTCGTTTCAAGCCAGTAGCCATGCCCACTAGAAAATCTGATAGAATCTCTGTAAACTCTGCCTTGCTTATTTTTCCTTGTTTACCATGTGGAAATTCATTAAGAACCTGGATCACATCACAAGAAAATGTTTATCAGTTTGTTAAAAGATACAGAAAGTTGATGCGTTCGAGAGTGAAGCAACATTACAATAATTGCATTCTTGGATTTCTACAGCCTTTTTGTATCAACATAACTATATATACTGAAAGATCACTTTCAATAGTTTGTTATTCAAATATGCTATTGCATAACAGAAAATGAATCTCCCTTATAGGTTGGCATTCAGAGTAACAACCAATTCTATTGATGCTTCCATTTCAACATTAATGGTGGAGGTACGAGTTTCATTTGATTAACCTACCTACCACCACCAAGATTTTAACCCTTTCTCATCAATACCCTCTCTGGCGTTTCAACTGTCATGTTGACAGTGGAAGGAGACTATGTCGTATATAAAAAACCTTAAAAGTCCAGAATCCACCTCAGTTTCATGGTCGGTTTGATAGTGATGTTATGCTTAAAGTTGCCACAAGGCCCACAGCTTTGCATTGACCCAGTTATGAATATAATTATGAGTAGGTTTAACTTTCGGTTCTCTCTAAAGCACAATAATCTCCTCTCTTTTTCCATCAAAGCAACCAAATGAGAAATTGAGTTGCAATGTCCGCGTCAAGCCTTTACTTTTGGCCCATAAAAGGCTTCATCAAGAGCCTCCCAAGACCTTTTGGCATCATTTTGCTGTCCCACTGTCAATGAAAATCTAAATCTAGATTCTGATTGAAGATAAGAAAAAAAAAAGAAAGCGGTCCATAAAGTCATCAAAGTTGGTAACACAAAAGATACGCCATTTAGGTTAATCCTGCATCAAGATCAATGGTTTCAGATGTTTCTTGACCTAGCCAGATTTGTCTCATGGGGGTTCCAATATTCCTCTTCCCCGAATGACTACCTAAATGCAATAAAAGCCATGCCAACCCCTAATACCAACTCAAATACAAAAGAAATGAACTCATGGGCTACAGCAAAAAAAATAGAACCATGTCAAAAATATAATTTAATATATTGTAGGTCTCTGACTTGTTGAAGCTCTTTTACTAACAGGGTCATCACATTAGATCAAGAAAGAAGAACATAAGAAAGGACCAACAAACATAGAGATACCGTAACCTGAGTTTAATTGCGCATGAACAAAATAAGTGAAGAATGTACTCACTTATGAAAACCACACAGTTGCCCCGGGATTCCGACATATCAAAACTATGACATCTATGCATCAGGCCTGGACTTATAAGTACATATAGACCTCCTTCAATTTTCTAGTAGGATAAAAGAATTAAAAGACTGAAAAATACTTTTGCTATATATGATATTATCCCCAAAGTTCATTTTCCTTTTCAGTAAAATTTCTTTGGTTTGGCTCGAGAGAGTTGAACTGTGCGTTTATATACTCTGTCCCAAATTGGTTCACTCGAAAGCCCGACACTTTTCCTAGAAAGTTTCAGCACATAAAATATTTCAATTTCACCAAAGAACACATGTACATAGACATAGGTAAAACTAACAAAAAATCAATTTTTTTCAACCCCAAAATCTACAAAGGAAGCCCAAAAACTCAATGCTTGAGGCAGCAAAACCAAGAGTATTAACCAATTCTAAAATCCACGATTGTGACCAAGTACACAAAGATTCTAACTTTTTAAGCTTAAAATAATAGGAATCAAGAACCTATCACCCCACCAGCTCCATTACACGTTTACACCCATTAAACTAACACTGGAAAAGTCAAGGAAAAAGAAACTGCACTATCCCACACAGACAGTGCTGCGCTTGCACTTGATCAAATCTTGAATCTTAGCAAAAGCCAACAGTATGCAATTTTGCGTGCGAGTAACAAGACCAAGAAGTGTAAAAATGAGAAGAAAGATGAAACGGGTTTGCGAGAAAACCTCAGTATGAGGGGAAGTGCCGCCAGCGGGCAAGCCAAGAGCAACGCCTATCTCCTTAACCGCAGGTTGCAAGTCTTGGACAGAAAGCTGACCGTCAGAGTCAATGTTAAGTTCCTGAAACTTATGATCCACGAAGTTGCTAAAAGCTTTCTCATTCTCAACCAACTCCATTATATCGGAGCCGTCCATCGTCTCATGAGTACTACTTTTCTCCTTCATTGAACCACTGCTGTTCTTGTGCATGTCCAGATAGAACCAAAACCCCCCCGCCAACCCTTTCACTTTTTCTTCAATTAATGCAAATATTGGAAAAGGCTTTCGCTCTTTTCTCCTTTCGGTTGCGATTCTCGTGACTGTATACGGGCACTGTAGATGGTCCCTTTCTGTGATTGTTCTGGCGGGAGTACATATGAGTGACAACGCGTACAGATATGACGGTGGACTTTGGTTGTATGGATAAAGTTGTTCTTGAATTTTAGTAATTATGGAACTCATGGACACAGTAAGCTTTCACATATTTAATCATTTTTAAAATATCATTCAATATTAAATTAAATAAAATTTGATTAAAAAATTTATCTTATAATATTTCAAATTTGTGGCTGTAATCGAAACTTACTATAAAAGAAATTTACTTGAAGTTATCATGATATTCAAAAATAAATCTATCATCACGACTCTAGCATAATATATATTTTTATTATTTGAAGTATGACGATATCAGATTAACCATTTAAAATATTTTTTGTAATTCTACTTTAGGGGGAAAAAAAAGATGAAAAAGAAATTTGTCAGTTTTTTTCTCTTGGCATTTACTTCTTTAATTACCTTATTTTTTCTCCATCAATTTAGTGTCCCTATTTTTAAATTTTGTTTCTTATGTATTTAATACATTTGATTAATTATAAAAATAGAGAATGATATTAAATCAATAAATATTATTGAATTAATACAAATTAAGATTTTATGGAGTGGAAAGGTATCAATTCGGTTGGATTGAGTGGGTTCAAGTAGGGGTTGAGATGTTGATATAATATAAATATATCAAACCCAAATTCAACTTAATCCGATGCTAAATCCAGGAAACTCAATCCTAATTTTACCCATAAAAAATTGAATCCGATTTTGGTTGACCTAATTTTCAATCAAATCATTTAACAACCTAACAAATTTGACACCCAACCCAACCTAATCTATATATTTTACTTTTTATATTTATAAATGTTAATATTATAATTGAATAGAAATTTGATCTACCAATAAAATCTATAATTCTACGTAATCATTAAGGTCTAAGTAAAGAAGAAATATAATAACTTTAAAATTTGTTATGTCTATAATTACTCTGAATACTAAAAAGTAATAAATAGTTCAATAAACAATTTTAATGGCAACCATCACTATAGAATTAATTACTAAATAGTAAAAATAAAAGTTTAGAGATAAAAACATCAAATTAAAATCCAAAGATAATTATAATGATAGGCATCAAATTCGAAACTTTCTTTATTCCAATAACTAGTTTCCCCTATTAACTTATAGCCCAAAACTCCACAAATAAATCTTTTTTTTCTACGTATATTGGAGATTTTAAGATTTTTAAAATTTTGGATATAATTTTTTATATTTAGGTTATTGAACATAATTTTTTTAAATTTATATTTTATTTTTAATTAATCAATTATTTCTGAATTGGTCGGATTTATTGAACTATCGTGTCACCCGCTTATCGTATTCAAATTTGGCAAGTAAATCCAAAACTAACCAATTTTTTTTTTCTCGAATTAATTTTGAACATGATTTAATTTAATCCAAACTCAAAAATATTAAACTCAAATCAAAATTTTTTAGATTGGTCGTTGGGTTATGTTTGATTTTGACACCCATAGATCCAACGTGTCATAATCACTAATTCAAGACACCACGTCATTCGGCAGCGAGAGTTTTGGGCCATGAACACATATGTGGCTGGGACACGTGGGGCGGTTCTAACACTGGGGCAAAAGTAAATGTGGGTGAGCCCATTTGGCATGCTCCTTTTATGCTTTGATTGGCCCGTAATCATTTGACGCGTGCCAGCGGGCGGGTCTTTTCTGATTGCGCAAGGCACAGGCAATTCGGTTCGACGTGGCGTATTCGGCCGATAAGTGTGAGGGCCCTGTCGTTTGTTGGGCCCCATGGCCCATTACTTCACCGTCACTATTAGCGAGTTAAATTTTAATTATAAATATTTATAATTTAAAATAAATGAATTAAATATAGAATTAAAAATTCAATCTGATAAATATTTAAATTTAAATTTTAATAATTTTTTATTAAACTAACACTCATATATGTAATATTAATAAGGATTTTTTAATACTTTAATAATATTAATACTTAAGTTCATTGTCTTTAACCATCATTATAGTAGAAAAAACGTTTTTGTTTCTTAATTCATTGTAGTGCAAAAAATAATGTTAGGACGAGTGCACAAGTAGAAGAGCAAATGTGATGAGATACGAAAATATACTGTAATAAAAAGTATATAAATGAGTGTGATGATGTTATTTTTGGTATGGTTGACTTTTGAATTTTGACTTGCAAGGTATTTTGATCAAAAAATAAGATCTGCATACATGGGGTGGAACCTGCAGCCAAAGAACAAACATCAGGCTACTCAAGAGGGTTATCGAATAAGACTCTTCAATACTTAAATCAGTAAATTGACTTGAAGATATTTGGATAGAGTAATAGTTCAAAGTATATATGAGTGCTTACCATTATATCAAGATGAAGGAGTATTTATAGTATTTGCCTAGAGGCAAAAGGACAAATTTCGCCTTGGTGTGCTTCATATACTGTTCTCATAGGTAAGGAGAGCTTAGATATTTTCAACTTAACCTTAAAGCTCCACACCCATTCGACTCAATAGAGGGGGAAACCATATTGCCATTAATGTTGAGGCAACAACATTAATGGGAAAGGTGATATATCGTCTCACCAATTAATGCGGACAGGCTAGTGGTTGGGACGCATTTAATGTGGATGTGATGGGTGGCAAAGACTGACATTATAGGCCATTAATGCATTACTACTGCGCTTATGCCAACCTTCAGGTCGTCAAACTCGACCCCTATGGTCGAGTAAGGCCCTGGGCCATGGAAGTTGAGTCAATTTGGGCTTCTCATGCCTGATAGCCTTATTGGGTCTATTGGGCTGACCCATATCATGAGTCTCCACCACTCTGAAGTCCGACTTTGTTGAGGCTCGAGTTAGAAGTAGCTTACAGAAAATAAGAGAATGTGAATGATGAGGGCTATTATAGTGGGAAAAATTAGTTTGAATCTCGACCAGAGAGGCATAGGCATGAACCATTATAGATGGTTACACAAATATTTATATGAAAGCAACCGGTGGTTACGCAATTATTAGCCGATGTCTGGTCAGTTTTACCAGTTGACATTCTTGGGTTGCTTATAAATAGTGGCTTTCACAGCTTGTTTTCCACTTTTACCATAATGCCTTGAGGTTGAGCAATGCAAATTTGTGGTCGATTTCTCAGGAAACTTGAGCCCTTTTTTTCAACACTCAATTTTCGTAAGTCTCCCTTTTTTACACTTTAAATTTTGTAAGTTATATCTTATCAAAACATGTTAAGTTCAAATTATGATTTCGAGGCCACCCATTCAATAGATGCTTTGATTAAAGGGGCGGACCTAAATGAGTCCTTGAGTGGGAGGTTGAGGCCGCCTCAGCAGTCCGAAGTGAATATAGATGAAATAGTAATAGATGTAGGTGAGGAGATGAGTTCTTCCAATCCAAATATGGGTGAAACGGGCCTTCTAAGCTTGTAGCTGAAGAAGATAAGCCTCCCAGGTCAAGGGGTAGGCTATTCATGAAAACTCATTATAATGATATTGTGCCAAAAATATCGTTAAATGATCTTAGGTCAATTAGGGAGAAATATCACGTTCTCAAGGAATTCGAGTTAATTAAACCTAGGGTTGCAAACAGAATACATGCTCCCCCTAAGGGGTGCATAACCATTTTTTAGGACACCGTGAAATGCGATCTTAGGTTTTCTTTTGTGGACGCAATAGTCATCCTACTAAGAGGTTGCAAGTGTGTATAAACTTAACTCTTACCTAATTGCTTCGCCCTTATGTATAGTTTTGTTGTTTTAATAGGTAGTTTTGACGAAGCTTCTTTTAGGCCAATTTTAGTCATTCATTCCAGTTACCGATGTCTTGTAAGTTGAGTTTAGTTGGGGAGTCTAGGTTTTATTACTTGACAACGCGACCTTAGAGAAAAGTGTTTAGAACTCTATCCTCATCACACGATCAAAAATGGAAAGAGAGATACTTATATGTCTGACCTCCCACTAGGGTTGGTTTTGATATTCCCATAGGGTGGATGAGGGGTAGGATCAAGTTGGACACAAGCAAGAACCCATCATCGAATAATGTGTTTATTAGAGATCTCCTCAAATTTGGTGAGATGGACATGTAGAAATTTGGTTCTAATGGGCCTGTCGATCGCCGCATTGACATTGCATGCTAAGGCGCATTTAGGTAGAGATTGATCTTTGTAAATAATGTGATATTATTTTTTATTATTATCTATTTGATCGAAAGCTATTCTATTGCCCAGGTCAACTAATTATGAATTGTGATGTGCAAGCATTAAAAGGCATAACAGCATAAAGAAGCTGCCGCACAAACTGCTGAGGTCACCCCAGTAGTTTAGGAGGTCCAACCTGTTGCTGTTTAAAGCATAAGGGAAGTTAGTAGTTCCCCTTAATCGAAGAGAAAGGCGGTTGAGTCCATGGGGCAAGATACCCATAAAAAGACTACAGTAGAGAAAAGGAAAAGAAAGGTAAATGAGCTCATTGAGGAAGTATATGTGATGCTACCTTCAAATCAATTATGTAATCTGCTGATATTTTTAGACCCCAAATTTTGGGAAAATGTGGGAGGTGTTGAATATGGCCACAATGATAGGCACAAGGGCGACGTTGGTAGTACCCTTGGTAGTTTTAACAGTTGGTCTTTTCGATAAGGACCAGGTCAAAATGTTCAACCATGACTAGCTATCTACTTTGAAGGCTTTTGCCTATCATGCTAATATGGTAAGGTTGGCATTAAATTGAATTTTTATGTTAAGCAAAACTTTAGCTAATGTAATCATGGTGTGTTTTACTTCTTCAAGTCGGGCGGTAAGGTTACAACCTCCATCGCCACTATAAGCTATGTGAGACCAACTGGTTGAGGTTGGAGGAGAAATGTGAAGAGTTTGAGAAGGAGCAAATAACCTCATTAAGACCAAGGCTAATCGTTGGAGTCAAGGCTAGCTAAATTAACCAAGCAACTTGAAGCGAAGGATGTTGTGTTAGTGGCTGCTGTCGAGGGGAAAAGCTAGGCTAAGGAGCAACAAAGAAAGATAATGAATTCCATTTAAGAAACCTCTGAGTCAGGTCGAGCGCATTGCGATACGCTCAAGTTGAGTTTTTAAGGTGCTGCCTGGGATGTAGAAAGAAGCCGCTCAATAGTTTATGCTCTCCTCAGCCTTCACCGATGCAAGCAATACCTTCAGTATAGATGATGCAAATGAGGCTTTCAATCGTGCTATGAAGTAGCTGCAGTTCATGGGATACAAGTTTCGCCCTAAGGACAAGGCTCAACTTAACGTGAACAAAGATGAGCATCTTGCAACCTTTAATGAAAATGCTCCTATTGAAGGGGGTAATAAAGCCACTGCCATTCCTCTTTCTCAGGTCATGGCTATGGGGGATGAGTTTAGGTTTATGGGAGAGTTCGCCTTGGAAATAAAGAATAATGAAGTAAATGTGGCAAACTTTTTCCCTGATGAAGATTGGGTATTCCTGACTGAGGAAGGCGGGCCTTCACAACCTGCTGGAATAGCTCAAGAGGTCAAGGGCCTACCTTGAATCTAGATCTTGAATCAACTGAGGAGCTGTTCAAGGCGGTTGATGAGGTGGCTAATGAGGCCATAGTATTGCAAAGGGAAGATGAGGGGTCTAGCTAGATGGACTTTGAACTTGTAATTTTTCTTACTTTGTTCAAGGCATATATGCCCTAAAGGGGCTTATTAATGATATTTTTGTGATTCATCAACTTCCATACTTTATGCTTGATTTTACGATTAATAGATCAAAGTCATGTACTTGTTTATTAAAAACATGCGTACATCAATAGGCCTATCAATGGATGTGTTTTATCCTACCCAAGTCCAAAAAAAACTTTCAATACCTAGGCCCTACCCATACCCATTAAAAAGAATGTAATAGGTAGGGGTAGGGTCTATACCCATGCATTACCATACCCAATAATTACCTATTATCTTAATACCCAAATTTAGCCATTAACCTAAAAATTCACATACCAAATTAAAAATTGACTAATGATAAATTTTTAATATACATATAAATAAAATTAAAAATATTTATCTTTTTTATATAATAATTCATTTTTTTAATAATTTATAGATCCTTATTTTAATATAAAATATTTTATTCTATTCATACCATGCATATTTTTTCATCTAAATTTCCTCTAGTCAATTGTTACATTTAAAATCAATAGCTTATGCTCATAAAATATGAGTCCATCATGGCATCTAAGAAAATAACAATGAAAGATTAATCTATTTATCATAAAGTATGGCATATAGTTTAAAGTTTAATGTGATGTTTTAAATTTTTTATATTGAAAAATTATTTGAAAAATAAAAAATGTAAAATTAAAGAGATAAAAAATATAATTAGAGAGAAAAATGTGTAAAAAAAAATATGAAAGAAAGTAGAGCTATTTGACACTTATAATATCTTTTATCTACATAAAGAAACGATTGGATCAAATTTAAATTATAAATAGTTTTAAAAAGAAATATATATATTTTTTAAAAATAGTGCTTAATTAGTATATGATCAAACCAACAATACAAGAAAGTAGACTAATATGTGATATCTTATTCACCAATTCAGATTTTAAAAGGAAAAATAGTATCTTTTTTATTGTATTAATTTAGTATAATAAAATTAAAAATATATAATTAATTAAATCTATTCTAATTAAATTTCAAAAATAACTTTTTGTTATCGTATACCAGAAAATTTGTTAATAGAAAAAGAAAAATTCAAAACATTAAAAAATTATATTCAAGAAGCTAGACCAAATGGATATTGAGTTATTTAGGGTAGGGTATGGTGTAAGGTCTCATTGTATGGGTATTTTAGGATAGGGTAAAACATAGGGTTCTATCATATGGGTATTTTAGGGTATGGGCACGGTAGGGTGAAACCCTACCCATTGACAGGCCTACATCAACATTGGGGTCAATGCAAATCCATAATGATTGACTTATTCAGGGTCAAGTGGATCGTTGCTTAATAATTGAATTTTACACACCGCTAATCATGCAACCATGGGGTCGACTTAACTGTTGCTTAATAATTAACTTTTACCTAATGCTAATCATGCAACTGTAGATGCAGGATCGACTTGACTGTTGCTTAATAATTGAATATTATGCAATGCTAAATATGTGACTGCAAGGTCAACTTGACCGTTGCTTATTAATTGAATTTTACATAACACCAATCATGCAACTGTGGGGTCAACTTGGCTGTTGTTTAATAATTGAATTTTACATAATGCTAATCATGATATAGGCAGCCTAATAGGCCCAACAAGGCTATTAGGCATGACAAGCCCAAAATAGACTC
>JACGDI010000938.1:1016605-1087211 GCA_014898725.1 Jacaranda copaia | reverse complement strand
CTAAACACTTTTTGACATTTATTGGCTCTCAAATATTTTATAAGATATTTTGATGCCCTCTAAGGAAAATATTATTTTTCTTCTTTTTTCATTTTTTTTCAAGCATAATCAATCAAGCTAGAACCCTTTTCTTCTTCTTCTTCTTTGCTTTTTTTTTTTTATATATATATAAAATTTGTAGTTTAGCTTGATATCAACTCAATTAGCTAAAAAGGTGGTAAAATTGTGTGCAAATATTAAAAATTTCAAGTTCGACTTATTAATACCCAAATCAAATTTAAATATAATTTTAAATTAAAAAAAATAAGGAAATTTAAACACTATCCTATTCAAATAAATTCAAATAACTCCACTTGATTTGATTGAAAAACTCAACTGGATTCAAATAAATCCAGTGGATTTGGGCCTTTGTAATGTTATGGATTGGACCACACTTCGTTAGAAAATCCAAGCAATTTATCGGCCCAATAGGCTGCTCGGGTCTCGGTCTGGAGGAAAATATTAAAATAGGAAATTAGAAATAATAATAATAATAATAATTAATGATTAATAACATGAAGATTACCTAAAAGTTTTGGAAGAAATATCTACTCTTGCTAATAGGAAAAATTATATATATCTTTTCCCTTTTCGAAAAAGTGAATTACATATAGGTAATATATCATTTATTTTATGCGACGAAAATAAGTAATGACTAATGAGATATACGATGAAATAAGTGATAAAATTAAATAATTAAATATACATTATGTATATTTCATAAATATTTAAATGGTAAATTAATTAACAATTATTATAAAAATGTTTATTTTGATGAACTATTATATTAATAATGTATATTTTACCAACATACTTTTTATTGCCAAAGATAAAAAGTATCATATTTTGACTGTTAAATTATTCAATATGAGTCATTAATAAATTTACATTTTTTTGCAATTGATAAAATTTTAATATTCTGCCAACCAAATTAATGATTTTAATAAAATAAAATATTGAGTTCATTCAAATATATTTCATTTGTCTATGAATTTATATAGTTTAATTGGATTTTATTTTACTTCAATTTTCATGACACAGTTAATTCTACCTTTATTATATTTCAGTAAACTAGTTACTCATTTTATTTTTATATTTGCCAGTCAAATTAATAATTCAAATAAAATAATATATTGAATTTATTTTAGTAAATATTATTTGATGGGAAGTGAGTGAGGATATTTAGTGTAATTTATATTTGATTTTGAACATTCTGTTTTGACTAATAAATGTGACGTGCTATGAGGGCATGCCATTTAGAAGGTATGATGTCTCATCTTATGATGAATTATTTTAGTGACGAACGAGAAAAATAATACCAGATTCTATCAAATAAAATATGATGGTATTATATTGATAAAATATTATACATTTAACTTAATATTTCAAAGTAAATGAATCTTTACATATTAATAATTGAAGATTACATAAAAGTTTTGTAAAAAAATAAAATAAAATATTCTCTTGTTAAGTCATGCATTTTATAGAAACAAATAGGAAAAATTATGCATCTTTCCCCCTTTTTTTTTGAAAAGGTGAATCATTTATGGGTAAATTTGGTTTGAAATTGAAAATAAGAAGAAAATAATTATATACTTAACATATATATGCATTAACTCAAATCAACTATCGTATCCCGTATCCGATTTATCATTGTTCGGTTTTTTTTAATTCTGTCCTGCATTTTATGGGTTTAAATCATTTATTTCATTTTTTATTTCATCTTTTATTTTATTTTATGAATATATGATATGTGTATTAAATATTTTTTTATAAAAATAATTAATTAAAAATTAGATATATTTATCATAAATATAATGATTTTGAATAAAATAAATAAGTAAAATAAAGGAACAAAGTGGCATTTTACCGTTCACAAAATTCCAGATCAGCCGATGCCAAAGGTAAAACAAATTAAATTATTAAACAAGAGAACTTCCCAAACGTCATCGTTCCTTCCGTTAGTTTATAACATCTTCTCCTCCACTTCCACTCTATCCTCAACATTTACGCGCACACCGGAATCAATGGAGTCGAGTTTCTCTCTGAAAACCCAACCATTGTCGCTAGTTACACGTGCTCCAGTTTCTGCGCCTCTCTCTACTCGTCCTATCGTATTCCTTCGCAGTGAATTGCTCGGCTGCGGCCACGGTCTCCGGCTGCCGTGGAGGAGATGGAGGAAGCGACGACTGAAATGTCAGTCGCATTATTATAAATTTCTATTCAGAGCTTCGCTCGACTTGCAGCCGACTCTTGTTATAGCTGCGGTTGCCGCGGTTTCTGCCGTCACTGTTGTCTATATTACTTATGCAAGAAAGCAATTCAATGTGAAGCAGGTAACATAGTATTTTGCTCCTTCATCAATTTTTTGGATAAAAATCATAGTGACGGTCAGGTAAGTTTTCTGTCATTCATTGATTGTTGCGAAAGAAGTACGTCGTGTCTCGTTGTACATTTATGTCTCTGAAGTGTTGACATAGTTTCATGTTGGAGTCATATGGATGTTGTGAAATACAGAATTACTATGTTCAAGTATTTGTTTAAGGAAACGAGTTTTGTCAATTGATTATTTTGATATCTTAACGGGGAACTAATTGGATAACTTGTTATGAATCTTAATACTCAAAAGTGAAATAAGTCAGCACAGCTAAGATATTCTGTTTTGGTTATATCTGCATTAAATTCAGTCTTGCATGTAGCATCTACCTGAGATAGAATGTTATGACTGTTAATCATAACCTTTGATTTCAAGGTCATTCCATTCTAATTCTGTCAGAGAAACAGCAAGAAGTTAATGCTCTTTCAGTCTCATGATCAGTCAGCCAAAACCATCTTCTGATTGTCTATTCACATATTTTAGATGTCAGGAAGGCTAGCTCTTGTATTATCCGAACAAATAAGAAGTATGACAAGCTGGATTCTTACAGATTCATATCGTGTTGATTTAAGGAAAAAAGAATCCGTTGATAGGAGCAAAAATGTGATGAAAGAAACTAGTGAAAATGATCAAGAACAAACGCATATGGGTGCTGAGGCATCTCAGTCTCAACCTAACATGGTTGATTCAAGTGTCCTTGACAATTTAACCTTTCAGACATCTCAAACTTTGGAGATATCATCTGTGCCTTCGGTGGTGTCCGAATACGACGTTCCACCTTTTGTCAAAGAAGTTTGTGAAGTCCATCTGATTGCACATGAGCACGCCAATTTAGTTGCTCCTGAATCGTCAGTACCAATCATGCAGGCAGATTTGGATACTGCTCCCTCCTCAGCTAGTCACATACAGGAAGAAACAGATAAACTTGGCAGCAAAAAACTTGAACTTCTTGAAGAGGGCAACATAAACAACTCTTATCTTATTTTCAGAGACTCTCCACGCAAAGAACTGCATACAATTAATGGGGCCTCTTTAGAAAAGTTGGATAATCCGGAACCATTATCATCTTGTGCTACTCTTGAGAAGAATAGCAGCTATTCATCACTGGTGAACAATTCTCTGGCGGAAGGATCAAATCTTACTGCATACAATGTTATCTTACCTATAGGTCATGTTATGGATGTGTCGTTGTTTCTTTCTAATTGCAGGAGTATCTGGGTATTATTTATTTCATTATGCTTATCTGATACAAAAATATTTTCTTATCTTTCCAGAGAAGTTTGAAGAGGAAAGACCTCTTGGGTACTACAATCAAGGATTTTTCTGCCAGCAGAAGGACTCGAGAAATAAGAAAGAGTCAAGAAAGGACAAAAAAAGTTTTCATCATGATAGACCCAAAAACTTGTCCCCATCTCTTGGTCCCAGGGAGAAGCACAACAATTACAAGCACAATCCTTCATGGCAATTACGTGTCTACAACCAACTTTTGAGGGAAGGCAGGTAATTCCTTTTAAGTCACTAATATGAAAGTCTTCCTATGCAAAATTACTGGTCTGACCTGACATAAGTTCCTGTACAAGAAGTATTGGACAAGTTATAATGAATTTGAGCCACTATCTTCATGCGGCATTATTAATCTTAAGCAAGTTAGGCATGTTATAATGATGTCAAAGAGAGCTATCATCTGATACTGTTAGTTGATACATACAGCCAACAACCAGTAATCTTCTGACTTCTAATGTTTGTGTCTGAAAATATTTTCATCCATTGGCATCAAGTTTACCTAGTTGTAGTTTTTTGATCCTAGGTTAAATGACTGCATAGAATTGCTTGAAGATTTGGAAGAAAATGGTTTGTTGGATATGGATAAGGTGAGTTTCCATTTTGCTAATTTCCTACTATTATGATGCCCATACAAAGTGTTATTTATTTGTTGAATGTCATGCCACCAGATTTATCATGCAAGGTTTTTTGAAGTCTGCAAAAGTCAGAAGGCTGTTAAGGAGGCGTTCCGCTTCACTAGGCTTGTCCCAAGTCCAACCCTGAGTACATTCAATATGCTTATGTCTGTTTGCGCAAGATCTCAAGATTCAGAAGGTACTCTCCTTCAATCTGACCTCCTATTTCTCTTTCCAAAACTAAAGAATCCTATACATATGCTAGTGAAATATAATGTAATGCATCGGATTCACTCACCTTTTAGTGCTCTATATAGGTGCTTTTCTAGTTTTGCAACATGTTCGGGAGGCTGGATTAAATGCCGACTGCAAACTTTACACTACTTTGATATCAACTTGTGCTAAAAGTGGAAAAGTGGACACAATGTTCAAGGTATGGAAACCCATTTCAGATGGACATTTCTATCCACGTTTGTGGCATTTGGTTCCTTCTATTTAAATAATAAAAATGTCATTTGTTGTTTCTAATATCAAATAGATCTTCTTGTCCAATTTTGGAACCCACCATTCTTGCTATCTCATTGGAGTGAGTTTCTATGCCTGGTTAGCTGTACCAAACAGTGAATGAGGATAATGTTTCTTCGTAGCATTTAAAGCACAGGCAAAATAAACTACTATAATGATTGTTAAATGTTAATGACTGTATCTTTTGTTGTGATTAATCAAAATAATTTTCATGCTGTTGAATGTTTCATTAGATAAGTAGTGGACCTTTTGCTTATATTCTGTGGGACATCTAGAATGGTCAGTCAGGTTTATACCCTGAGCAATAGTTATATTGAGTCAGTGCAGTCAAACTACTGCAGTTTTATCAGGCTTATATATCACATTGCACGGTCCTCACTATCTGGTGGAGTGTTTGTTGCTGAAACTAAAATTACTAATCATATGTTTTCTTGGTAGTTATTATAGGCAGTGGACCAACTTTCTGGCACTTAAATGTTAGGTTTAACTGTTACAGCTGAACTATTAGCTCCGTCTTGATGCGACTATAGATTGAGCTCCTAAATCACCTTCTCATAAGATTATGAAGGTTTGCCCTTGATTACCATGGTTCTGTCCTGATGAGTTTCCCTTCACCAAATCTCCTTATCTAGATGCATAATCTGGACCTTCAGCAGATTCTAGGTTTTCTTGCGTTGTTGCAAAGTGGTATCTATGTTAATTTCTTTACATTGAAGAAAGAGATAAAAAGTGGAAGTTGGAAAGCAAATAGCAAAATAACACATGAAAAAGTGACATTCTCCTCTGGTTTTTCTAGACCCAAAAAAAAAACCCATATATGGAAGATGTAATTCATCAATGATGAAACTCCAAATATCTGTCAGGAGGCCCTCCCTCATCAGATGTCAACAGTTCAAACTGTTTTGTCGTTCTACAATTGGTATAGCAGGACATAATTTGTACAAATTATATCCTTATTGGACAATAAGGTTCAATATGAACCCCGCGGAACATGCAATAAAAGCTATATGGTCTCCTAGATCTTGATAATGATCTATATCTCGTTCAACTCTATCTTTCCATTTTAACAATTTAGGATCCAGTCATACGGCTGCCTTTGCTTTTAGATTATTTCAGCAAGTATTGATGTTATAATTAACTCACTTTTGATTATTTTTCATTTTACCAGTACATACACAATTGTTCAGCTCCTCTGCCTCAATTATGTGCAGCGTTGAAATTCCTAATAACAGTTCTTTTCCTCTCTTTTTATACATACTGATGGGCGAGATACTTAGTGCACTTTATATTCTTTTCTCCAAATTAAGGTTCCTTACAGGATTTATTGATCTTTAGGTTTTTCATGAAATGGTCAATGCTGGAGTTGAACCGAATGTTCACACATACGGTGCACTCATTGATGGTTGTGCAAAAGCTGGGCAAGTTGCTAAGGCTTTTGGTGCCTATGGGATACTCAGATCAAAGGTGATAACAGACTTCATATTTGATCTTCTCTCTTCCATGTCATATATAAGCAAGCAGGCCATTCTTATTTTACAATTCAAATATTTATTGTGTCTTTTGGATTTTCTGCGCCCATACATGTCTAATCTGCAATTGCTTGTATATAGTAGAATGTGAAGCCAGATCGAGTAGTTTTCAATGCGCTTATCACTGCATGTGGTCAATCAGGAGCAGTGGACCGTGCATTTGATGTGTTAGCTGAAATGAGGGCAGAGACACAACCCATAGACCCTGATCACATCACCATTGGTGCTCTGATGAAGGCTTGTGCTAGTGCTGGGCAGGTGAGTTTTATCTAGTTTCTGTTTGAGATCATCGTCTACTTGACTTTTGGTTCTCATCCTGTTTCATCTATTGCACCCTAAGTGGGACTATGAAACTGTTCTAGGTTGATCGTGCAAGAGAGGTCTACAATATGATCCATGAGTATGACATCCGTGGCACTGCAGAGCTTTACACTATTGCTGTGAACAGCTGCAGTCATCATGGTGATTGGGAGTTTGCTTGCTGTGTCTATGATGACATGATAAGGAAAGGTGTAGCTCCTGATGAGGTACCTCTTTCAAATTCTGACTTTTACTTGTCAGAACCTCCTCTTAAGTAGTAATTCTTATATTCTCATTGATGTGTCTGATTAATAATGTCTATATTGCTTTTGCAACGATCACAACAAGTTTCAATCTCACCAGCCACTTTCAAGCTATTGTTTGTTTTTTCCCAGAAGTCATTGGTTCCTTATGAAATTGCGGACTGTGCAAATTGATCAACCAATTAGTTAAAAACCATCTGCTGGTTTTTGGTTTATCCAGTCAATTTAGAAATGTTTATCTAGTGAAGACATTTGTTGACCGACTTTGAGCTCCACTCGATGAATAATGGAAATCATATGTCCAAGCTATAGATGTATTTTGGTTCTGTCTGTGTTTTCATGCACAAGTAATTATGTTCTGGATTCTGGTTAACTGAGTTTATTCTGTTTCCACTAATCATTTGACTGGAGACTGTAGAAAATCTTTAAGAAAGCTTCTATAATAGAATTCAACTTGGGATAGGACATGCATTGGCCAATGTCAAGTAATGGGATACTTACAATTTCTTAATAGCAGAGAACAAGTTTGAGAGCAATAACTGGATAGGAATAACTTTGGATAATTTTTAAGTCAGTAATTAATCATACGAAGGTTTCCATGTTTTTTTATTTTTTGGATAGTTTTGGACATTGCCGGACCACTCAGGACATTAAATAATAAATGTGCGCCCTTGTTGACAACTTAAGCTTAACATGAGGTCATTCAACTAGACATTGGTTAATTCTGTGTCTATGGATCTTATTTTTCATTTTAATCATGTTACTTTTACTTGCTTGGAAAGAGTATTAATTTAGTTATAATACATTCAGAGGTCAAAGTTCTTCTTTAACCTTTCTAGATAGAGGTTAGGTTCTTATTTTAGTTGGAGAAGTCTCTGAGTTGGTAAAGGATCTTATTCTTGTTTAGCCAATGGATCGTTATGAAAATTTAATAACGCTTTATATCTTTCTTTTATCCTTCTGGTTCTTCTCTTTCTACTGCATGGATAGCATTATCTTTACTATTAATTGACAGCCAAACACCCAGGACACCTCTTCAAATCCACTTGCTTTCATAAGAGAATCATCCCTAACCATTGCAGAACTTATTTTCCATGGTATCAACTAGAATCCCTTCCCAAACTTCTTTTCAGTGGCTAAACCCATGAAAAATTTGTCACAGTAGATTTTGTGAGACATTTGATAGAAAAGTTCTTCTAAACTGCGTCTTGGGAATCTCTGTTTTTACAGTTATCCTCACAATATAATTGTCTTTCTGAATTTTTATAAATTGCTACTCGTTGTCCTCCTTAATACTTTGCTAGTGTCTGGCATAATTTTATTTTTGTAGCATGTATATTTTAACCTTTCTTCACCTTTTAAAAGTGCTCCTGTGAAACCGTCAGAAGTCCAGTTCAATTTCAGAGAAATAATCATTTCTTTCTACACCTTCTGAATTCAATTTAGGTCCTGCTGAGAATTTATTATGTAACGGATGATCTTAGAAAATCCAACACTTGAATTCAATGTGCAAAGGTAGCTGACTTCATCAATATATCAAGGGAATGCTAGAATCTTTCAGAAACCATCCTCATGAGTTTGTTATTTGTGGGGTTTGGTATTTTGTCATCACAGTGCACTAAGACAGTAGGCTTATTTGCTGTCTGGCTTTTCGGCACCTGTTATTTTGTTGATTGGATATGTTCTTTCATATATATATATATATTTATCTGTATGTATTTATTTTTCTTCTCGAATGCAAGAGTAGACCTCTTATAATTTTCTTCATTTGCTTGCACATTTTCTTAAATTGTCACTAAAAATAGGTTACTGGACACTGTTTGCAGAAGTAGCTCTTTAAAGGCGTTACAACAACAGGGATTTTTACCTCTTCTTTTATGATATGTAAATATAATATCGTGCCTTACTTTGTTTCCCTTGCTTAATCCAGATGTTTATCAGCGCATTGGTAGATGTCGCAGGGCATGCTGGAAAAGTGGATGCTGCATTTGAAATTCTACAAGAAGCTAGGGCTAAAGGAATGCATGTTGGAATCATATCATATAGCTCCTTGATGGGAGCCTGTAGCAATGTATGGGCTACTCATTATATGAAATTCAACTACAAAATTTGGAGTATCATTTTTCTAACCGAAGCCTTTTTGCATGCTCTTGCACATGAGAAGTAGGTTATAAACTGGGAGGTTTATAATGAATGCATTGTTGCACTTTACCTTGAAATTGAATTGGCTAGTGAACAGTTCAAGTTTTCTTGGATTTTATTCTGGCTTTTGATACTAAAAAATGTTGCTCCTGGAATGTTTATTGTTCTAACCCATTCTTTTCTTGAAAGCTTTAGACAATACTAGCTTACTCGATTTTAGCCATTTGGATAAAAAGGAATTTGATTTATGTTTACAAGGCTTAAAGCTACTTGTATTCTTTTTATGAATGATATGTAACCTATGCAAAGGGAAGTGAAAGCTTGACCTTGTTGTTTTGGCATTTGTTTACAAGTTTAATCCTCTGTGCCAGCAATCACCATGCTTGGGATGGTTTTTGAGTTTTTAAGCCCAGATATTTGAAATCATGATTATCTCCTTGAGTTTATCGTGTGGAATTGGGATGGCATAACTTATCTGCTAAATATTTCAGGCTAGAGACTGGCAGAAGGCACTGGAGCTGTATGAGGACATTAAGAGCTTGAATCTGAAGCCAACAGTTTCTATGATGAATGCCTTGATAACTGCTTTGTGTAAGCTATTCACCCAGCCCCTCAACAAATCAATATTACATGAGTGTTAAAGGAAGTTAAGTTTCTTCATTTACTTTTCTCAACTTGTAGTAATAGCACTGAACCCTGTAATCTCTAACATAATCTGATATTTATGCATCACAGAAAAGTCATTATAATCACATAGACTTGTCATGGTCATTGACACATTAGTTGCCTAAAGGGAAGGAAGACACTTTTTAGTTAAATGTTAAATATGAATGCTGGCCCCTCTGATTGACAAGTTTGGTATTCTACAATCTATATGGTAGTCCCACTCCATATGTTAGTTTGCATCATTTACTTTTTCTTTAAATCTTTTATCTCCTCAATGACATCTGCATCTGATTCTTTTCTGAAATTCTTTATTTGTGTGCACAGAACCATGGCCAAAAAATCTATTTATGTTGACCAAAATAAGAAAGTAAAAGAAGAAGATGAAATTACTTGCTAATTTGAATATATGACTGATAAATAGTTCTGACACTTTTATTTATCTGGTTCTCCTCATGTATGATCTGTGCGGAATCATTTATTTATATACATTTTCCTGCAGGTGATGCGGATCAACTCCACAAAGCCATGGAGATTTTATCTGAAATGAAGGGCATTGGCCTATGCCCAAATACCATAACTTACTCCATTCTTTTAGTGGCGAGTGAAAAGTATTTGCCATTCTTCATAGAGAATAAATATGATTTTTCATTTCAACCTAGAACGGTCTGATACACATCCTGTTTTCATCTCTTCACAGAAAGGATGATCTAGAAGCCGGCCTCACAATTATGTTTCAAGCAAAAGAGGATGGTGTTACCCCTAACCTTGTAATGTGCCGGTGCCTCATGGGTGAGATTAATATGTCTTCCATTATCTTTATTTTCTGAGAATGTTATTATGCGTAAGGAATCCTAGAGACATGATTCATATGATTAGACTGCTGTTATTGTATTTTTGCTGTATCTTTTATTCATTCTAATGCTCAGAGAATTCTTGGTAACTTTAATTTTCTAGCCAAGTTTCAGTTCTTCTACCCTGAACAGTCGAATGACTAACTTAATTGTGACGTGGTACTCACTGCCATGTAATCCTTCTCTAATCTTCTTCTTCTGTTGATGTGTTAGTCTAAGACGGCTAAATAGTAAAAAGATGTATGATGTTTGATAAAGCGACGAAAAAAAAAAGAAAAAAAAAGCTTTCTGTTTCGGTGCTCATGCAAGAAATTGTGCTAGATGCATAATTTTGTTATTGATATACTATGCTGAGAACCATGTCTTCTACATGTGCTGCAGTCTTGTTATCTGTTGTTAGTGTTTAAGATGTCAAGTTAACATAAGCTATTGCTTTGTTCTGCAAATTTTAGACCAAATAAACCTCAACCAAACCCTTCCAATGACACCATGCTGTTACTTAGTATATAAAGGAAAAGGAATACAAAATGTTATATCTGGATTCATTTTGTATACTTTGTTAGGTAATGTGTTTTTTCTTATCTGATTACTGTTTGTTGACTTCATCAAATTACTGATCAAGTTTGTTTGCTTAAGCTATGTGCTTACGGAGATTCCAAACAGCTTGTACGGTTGGCGAGCCTGTACTATCTTTCACCTCTGGGAGAGTTCAGCTTAACACTAAATGGTATGCATTCTATCATTTTATAGTAATTCATTTTGCTCTTTACCACTTCTAGAGGAAATACAATATCCACTCTTTTTATCGTCATGCATTTTTGTTTTCCCAGTGAAAGAAGTCATTGCAGAAAGAGTGCTTTATGATGTGGTGCATTTAAGAGCAGTCATAATATACATAGAAATTAACCTTTTTATATGTCTTATTGAAATTCTGACTTGAAATATGTAAATGCTAACATCTCCTCTTTCTTGTTGATCTCTTGGTTTTCCTCACAATATCTTAAGTTTGCCTTTATCAAAATGTTGGCAATGAATTGGTGGTACGTTTTATTTCTCATTGTGTTTTTTCATTTCTTTCTCTTTTTACTTGACACTTGGTATGGATTTGGTTTCTGTTCCAGATGGTTATTGAGTTTGTACTTTTGGCACCAGATGTGAATTTGAGATCAAGTGCCTTGGCTTTTGATGCTTAAACTTCAAATCAAGCTCGGAATTTAGAAAGTAGTAATTTAATCGATTTATGTAATTGATGTTGTGGTTTGGATTTGGCATTTAGGAGAGTAATAAGATCTGTTGGATGAAACTGCTTGTGCTTTTTGTAAGCATTCAAAATGGTTGATGGAATCGTAACATCTTACTCATTTTGTAACACTTCCTTATGCTGTTGCATGAGCTTTGGTTTCTCTTGAAGTATTCATATTCATCTGTGATATTTGCTTTTTATCGTTGATTTCTGTGTCAATTCTTTGAAAGTTAATTTGAGAGGCTAAATTACTCGTTCTTTGTTGATAATCTTATGAACATAAACAGCACTGATTATGTGGTTACTGTAGCAATAATCTTAATGGCTGAATTATCTGTCTCACTTTAGTATGTCCATGCACAAAAAGTGAAGCACTTGCATGTAATGTCAATTTAAAACTGATACCCTCAAAATGGGGAAATCAGAAAGAAGGAAGACATGGTTTATGAGATGGCTCTGTTTCCACAGGACATCCGTGGCCTTGATGGTGTACAGGGAAACAATCTTAGCTGGTGTGTCACCTACAATGGATGAACTTTCGCAAGTTTTGGGATGTCTAAAGCTCCCTCACGATGCATCTGTAAGAAGTAGACTGATTGAAAATCTTGGAATTAACACTGATATATCGAAAGCTGCAAACCTCCATTCTTTGATTGATGGATTTGGGGAATATGATCCCCGTGCTTTTTCTTTAGTTGAGGTGACTTCCACGAACTTTATATTTGTTGGCTTATTAAATATCTTTATTGTTTAGAAGTTGCATCTCCTTAAAAATTATGTGACAGAAAGCTCACAAATATCCTCTGAATCTTTAGGAGGCTGCTTCTCTTGGAATTATATCAGTCGTCTCTTTGAAAGAAAGTCCAATTGTTGTTGATATGAGAAATTTTGAGGTCCATGCAGCTGAGGTGAGTGCCTTAGCAATAGTTTTCAGCTATAATAGACGTACAACCCTTACGCCATACGTAATTGGAGTGGGCTACATAGATCCTTAGCTTTCATCTACACTTACATTATAGCTGTTATGTCCTTTTTAATGACTTCATTCCAAGTGACTTTAGGATTAACGTCAACTAAAATAATATCAACGGCAAGAGTAGGTTTCTATGCCATGAAAAAGCGTCGTGCTTTAATAGCTCACTTGGAATATTATTTGTAAGAACTATATCAGAAGTTTTTCTTTTTCTTTTTATAAGAATTGTCACTTTTATATGCATCCTTTTCTATTATTATTCTTATCCTGATTCCCAGCCAAAGTGTAGCTGAAGCATTAGCAATTTCACTCTACCACCTGCTATCTCCCTCCCTCTATATTTCTCCCCTTCCTATGCGCTTACCCACATCCATAATTGATACAACTTGGTGCTATTTTACAAGTCTGTTTTCTGTAGTGGACAATCTCTAAACTGAGTTGCATATATTCATCAGGTATACCTTTTGATGGTTCTGAAAGGTCTCAAGTATCGGTTGGCTGCTGGTATCAACTTCCACTTCTTTGTTTACTACTTGACTTTTTCCTTTCAGTAGGTGCTAATTACTGTTCAGTAAATGGTAGGGCATTCCACTTAAATGGTTAACAAATTGGCAAAACTGACCTATCTGTCATCTCTTTGCTTATACCTATTCAATGACATCATAGGATGATCTGAAAGACTAGAGAGAGAAACTGTCTGAAAATGGGTTATACATATATAATTGCTGGTCCAAAGATGGGGGAAAATAAAGAAAATTTGTTTTTAGGCACATAATTTTGAAGTTTTTTGGTGCACACCAATGAGCTATCTGGTTGCTTTTGTATTTTATTTCTTTCTTTATTTCTCCTACTTGACATTTTCTTACTGAACTTGCACAGGTGCAAAGTTGCCTAATGTAAATATTTTACTGCCCATAGAAAAGACACAAATTCAAACTTCTGCGGGGGAGAAAATGATTAATATCGCGGGCAGGTGAGATGTTCTTCTTTGCTAGTTGAAAATGAAGCCTTTTCATGTGGATGTGATTGTGCTATTGCATGCTTACGCAGTTTCCTATATAAATAATTTTTGTTAGTGGATTATAGCAACAAAGGCTATGATGAGGGATTTTACCAATTGACTTAAAATGGACTGTAACAAATGTGTGGTGGTGCTGGTAGCAAAGCACGCATCAATGCATGCCTCCTGTGCATGGAGTCTCAGAGCCTTCAGAAGAGGCTTTTGTGAATATGAACGATGTAATGGTCCAATAAATTTTTGGTTCACTTCGCATATTAGAGGTTATAAATGTGACATTTTATGCAAATTTACTCTGATTGAGAGCATAAGCCATTGGAAGTTGATTATACTTGCAGAAAAGCATCATGATGTCTGTTGAATTATGCTTGACATTTTCATGAAGGTAGAGTAATATACTCCCGTCAGCATTCAACTTGTATCAGCTGGTTTGTCAATCAAATTAAATATTTCTTAACTAGTTGTCTATGAGGTTAAACTAACATATAAATTTATCCACTGTACTGATTTGGGGAAGACATACTAGCTTAGCAGCAGATAAAAATTTACTTGCGTTAGTTCAAGTATGTAATAACAATTCATCCTTGGAAGTTTCTCTGCCACTTCCAAAGACAGATATCATCCTTTCTATTGAAATTGGAATCTTATACATATTTTAGTTTAACCTTTAGCACTTTAATTTTTGATTGTCAAGTATGAGTGAATTGTTTTGAGTCATTAATAAGCTTCAAATATACTGAAATTGTTCCATTTGCTCAACAGGCTAAGCCAAGAAGTTGCAGCACTGTTGAGGAGACTTGGGCTATCTTATCAAGGAAATGAATCATATGGAAAGATCCGAATAAATGGCGTTACCATAAGAAAGTGGTTGCACCCAAAACTTGGTTCACCTTTCAGTGAAAAAACAGTAGATCTTAGCTCATCTCTAAGACATTTAGGTTCAGGCATAAGTCGACAGCAACGTAAAATCAGAACTGGTCATTTGTCACTGGAATAAGGTTCAGATATATTGCTGTCTTGCAGGGAGCACATTTACTTCATATTTGATACCCAATTCGTATCCCAAATGATACATGCTCCCGCCATAGGTTGGACGATTCATGTTGATGATATAATGGAAGTATCTTCAAGGAAGCAGACTAGAATTTGGGTCAAAATTGAAGTATATAGCCCTAAGGATTAGTTTTCTTTGAATTTGGCAAGTCAAATTTGGAAGGGTATATAACAGGAAGAGTCTGCTGGGTGGCACCCTGTGTGATTGATCGTATTTGTAATATATGTGCAATATTGACAAAGCCATTGCCATGTTGACTGTGTGATTCTTTTCTATAATGAATGCCAGTCAATTAGTGTTCTATCATAATTATGGGCTCTCAAAGTCCTTTATTATCTAGATTATTCAAATGAAAAGAAGATAAAAGAAGCTGAACTAGCATATTCTTAATTCATTACACACTTTCTCGTTTTGGTTGGTTGTATCTGTTTATTTAGTTTCAAAGTCAAAATTGGTTTGTTATTGTTTTCTGGTCCATTTGGATTCATTTTTTATTTTTTATAAAGCTGAGGCACAATTCTTTGTGTGCTTATGTTTCTTCTTTGAGATGCTGTAAAAAAAAAAAATGACCTGAAACCGCATGTGCTGGGGATTGAATTTGGGAAACTAGGATTTTCAGATATTTGCTGTAAGTCTGCTAATTGGTATAGGTTGAAGTTCACGGATTGTCAAGTGTTGCATAAAAAGGTAAATACACCAGCCCTTGGTTTAGCAATATCTGCTGCTTGTTTTAATAAGTTGAGGATTATAGGATGTTCTAGCTATCAGTAATAGAAATCTGTTACTATTATTGCATGCATTGGTTCCCATGCACCCTTTTTTGACATATATGAGATTTTTTAATAGTGTAAAACATATCAGTAAATAGTTTTCGCCTTTTGATTTCTGAAAATAAGTTTAGATTATAGTAGCTGTTTGAGCTGTGATTACTTGCAGTTTACAGAAATGCAGGTTCAATTTATGTTGAAGAACCTCAAACATGATTTGCATGAATATTGAGCTGTTGTGGCAAGCTGGCTACTGGCTTATTTAGACTGATCAAGTCAGTGGGCACAAGCTGAAACTATTTTGGTTAGCAGTGTTGAACAATGTCCATTTGAAGTTTAGATATAAAAGAGTCGTTCTATATTCTCTATGCTTTTCTAGTTCATTAACCAGTTGAAACTTTTTTTTACAAGGGGGGTTCACAAGGTCAATGAGGCAGAAGAAAACTTAGCTGTCAAAATTGTTCAGCACCAAATTTTGCTCATTACTTTATGAAACACTCAGCTGCAAGGTCAAGTTGACAAAGGCTTCATCCGTAGACCACCAATAGGATGATCAAAACCAATTCATCCCCTGCTTGCCATAACAAATCTTGAAATGCAGGATGGTTCAGGTATGATATTGAAACCACATATCTCTTTTTCTGAAATTCTCCAACAGAAACTACCAGATGGCCGTTAGGGACATCTTGGTTCCTGCCAATAAGTGATTGAAGCCTGTGAATTTGCTTGGTGTTAATATTAGTCATGCACGGAAACCAGAAGCCCATAGCTGGTTTCTTTTGATATGAAATAAGCAGTTTCTTGAGGGATCTAATCATGTTCGGTTGATATTGAAATTTCTTGAAATTGCAGCAGAAAGTTGGTTCTTGCTCATATTTATATTATATATGGGTGGGTTTAGTTTTGAATAAGAGGTCAACTTGGGGACTGAAATCAGGGGCATGAGTGGATTGACAATCTACTAGGAATGGCCTATTGTTTGATATAGCTCCTAGCTTTATAATTTATATTGTATTCTTATCCATACATAGGCCTATGGTTCAGAAGCCCCACCTGGTCCCCTGATGTCATTTCTGAGAGGGGCATTGTGGGTTGTTTTGAAGCCTGGTGCCTCAAAAACTGGGATTTACTCAAAAAAAACATGACAATCTATATGGCTGGTTTTGTCTTAAAGATGAATGCAACGTTAGGGGATGGTACAACTTTCTAAATAGTAAGGATTTATAAACGCCGATAGCAAGTTGCACCTGCAAGTGGCATGCAACATTCTGGAAAGACCAGTAAATATGTTCTTTTCCTTAGAACTGTGGTAGACTTTTTTGATGCCCTTGGGAATATCCATTTAAACAACAATGTTCTATCCTTTGCCTTTTTTTTTTGTTTTAGTCTTCGAGTGATAAGTTTGGAGCTTGAAACCTAGAGGTATGAGAAATCACTTATTTCTATGTGGGAAGTTTGGGGCATGAATGTTGCTTCTGATTGATGGTAGCATTTGATATTTTCTTGGGGAGATTACTACTCTGTTTATCCCTTCAAAAATAAATTTCAAATTGGCATTTATTGGGTTGGTGCTGTGGCAGTTGATTTCATTAATAGAGACTATGTGAGGTCTTTTCTTTAATGAAGAGTCAACAAGTTTGCACATGTCATGGGTTAGAAAAAGTTGTGCTCGGGTCAGGTCTCAACTCTCAGGGATGGATGTCAAGCCAAATTTATAAGGCAATGTTTGGTATATTCTTGCAGAACTGAATGAAAGTTGCACAAACTTCACAAGGGGTTCAAAAATGGGATTAATCTCCTCTCCACCGAATATAGCTTGGTATAGTTCTTTATTGTCCTGATGTTTTACCATATCTATCCATCTTTATGTGAAATCTGATTGGTTAAACTAATTAAGAGGGTGTTTGGGTGAGTTTATAAGCTCCTTAAAATATTTTATAAAATGTTTAAGAGCTTATAAGTTGATAAAATATGTTTGGTAATTTTTTTAAAACAGAGCTTATAAGATCTTAAAATAAGATGTTAAGAGCTTATAAGCTCTTTTAAAAAAGGTAAGGAGAACCTAATTTATTTTTAAGATCTTAATAAGCTTTTTCACTTTTAATCATTTTAATTACAAAATTGCCATTATTAACATCTTATAAGCTCCAAAATTTTATTTTATCCAAACATTTCAACAACTTATTTTAAAAATAAGATCTAATATCTTATAAATTTCAAAAACATCTTATAAGATGTTTAAAATAAGCTTGGCCAAACACCCTCTAAGTCACTGACATGTTGATTATCTGAAACATGTGATCTGCTCAGCTTCACAATAAGGAAGATGTTGTTCAATTGTTTTTGTGCAACTCAAATTTTTGACATGCCTAAACAAGTGAAGAGAGAAACAAAAGAACAATATAATAATATAAAAACTTGCCCCATTTGGTTTCATTTTCATTTCCAATTTCCATTTTCATCATTTCTAAAATTTGAAAAATTAGTTGAAAAAATGAGTTGAAAATAAGTTTGTATTTGGATGTATTGTTGGAAAAATTATGATTATATTGGTTTTAATAGGTTGTATGTGGAGAGAGATAGAAATAATGGAATAGAAAGAGAAGATATATAGGTTAATAAGAGAATATATATAGGTTATTGGAGAATGTGTTTTGAATATAAAAATGATGTTGGGAGAAAATATGTAAAAAGTGATGTGTTTCATTTATGGAATGGTAAAAAATGAAAAAAGGGGCTATGGAAATGAAATCAAATGGGGCTCACATTAATAATTAAATCAAAATTTATATTTAAATGTATCTCTAATTAAAAAAAAATTGTCTTTTGATATTTTCTCCTAATACGTGTTGCCAAAACACCTTAAAATAATACTAACTTAAATCATTACTAGTGTCCAAAGTAGAGAAAAATATCCAGTGTTTCTTCTTCTACATCAAAGCAAAAATAAGCGTGGGCTTGACTAGTTTATGACAATATATTTAAAAATATGAGAGACATGGCAGTGGATTTGATATTATCGGAAGCCTTTTGCAATTTACCTGCTACACCAATATAGTACATGAACTGAAAGCGCTACCAAATAAAGTACTATCTAAAATGTATAAATCTAAGTACCTTATTGAACGTCTGTTGACTTCTCTCTTATTTTATAATTAGTGGGTTTCTGAAATGATCTTTTAGGAGTTAATGTAGTGAAACCATGAACCATGTCAATTGGTTAACATGCTTACTGGGACTTGGTCACTGCTGCCAAGGAAAAAGAATAGAGATATATGCAGAGTGGTAAATTAATCGAATTTAAGATAACATATGAAACAAAAAATTCACGCTAATTATCCTCTTCTTCTACACTGCCTACATGAGTGATGAGCCTTAAACTCTACAGCTATTTTCTGAACACAAAACAATTAGTCAAAACTGCTGTGCTTGACTGGTTTATATTTTCTTGCATCAAGACAGTTGCATCCTCGAAGTGATCTCAACAAAGGCATTCTCACTGCATGGAATGGTTAGTCCCCCCATTGGATGATTGAACCCAAATTCTTCCTCTGCTTGATGCAACAAATCTTGAAACGAAGGGTGGTTCAGGTATGATATCGGCACTACATATCTTTTCCTCTGAATTTCTCCTACATAAACTACCAGGTGGCCCTTAGGCACATCAGATGGATTTCTATTGAGAAAAGATTGAAGCTTGTAGAATTGCTTAGCATTCGTTTTCAAGGATTGCAAACGAATAGCCATTGGCTCAACGTTTTTGAGGGCTTGAAACAAAAGAGTTGGTTTCTCTAATAGCTATGGAAAAATTTCTTGCTCTTAAGTGTTGAAGATTCATGCAGGTATATATATATATATATATATATTTGAAGTATATCATCAGTCCAAGAAAGGGTCTACATTACCAAGAACCACATGGCTTTTGTCATGAAATTCAAAAAAAAAAAAAAAGAAAAGAAAAAATTATGTTACCCATACATCAGCACATGGTTGAGTAACCCCACTTGTACTTTTCAAGTTGGAAGCCTGATTTTACAGCATATCCCTGAAAAAGGGGGCAAAAACAACATAAACCGGCACATGCCAATCTTTTGTTGCTGCTTTTATGGAGGATGATAGCTTTTCTTGTTTTGCAATATACTAACTAATTTATGTTAGCCCTTCCAACCTCACTGTTTTTCATTCTGAGCATGTTGCATTGTGAATAAATTATGTATGTATTTCAATGAGGACCTAGCTAGGATATGATAGAATTTATTATTATATGTGATTCTTGATTGTCTGGTCTATTCATTCTTGGGATCATCATCTGCACATGTCCTTGTAAGTACATGAGGTTAATTATAGTTACCTTCTTGATGCAACTTAGTACAAATCCCTGGGAAATTGTTTTGAGAGTCTGATTTTAACTAATCCATGTTTTCATTTCACCATGCATTAAAAAGAAATTAAAATTTTGAGAACATCTTAGGGTTTGTTTGGTTGTGAACTGGGGCATTTTGTCAAATTATTTTGGCAAAATGATTTTTGGAAAGTGGGGTTAGGGAATATGATGATTGTTTGTTTGTATTTTAAGTGGTAGGTAGAGAATGAATTGGAGGAAAATTGTTTATTTATTTGTGTTTTGGAGGGGACAAGATGTCGCATCAATAGCTTTTTATTAGGTTGGTGGGATGAAATGAATATTTTAAAATTATTTATGTATGTGTATATAAATTGGGTAGGGGGCAGATAAAAAATGAAATGGCTAGAATGGGTAGGAAATGAATTAGAAGGGTATTTTTGATCTTTTCGGATGTGTTTTGGAAGTGGGATTGGGAAATATATATGATTTGCTTGTTTGTATTTTGAGAGTTGGAAAATAAATTGGGAGTTGGCAACCAATGTGGACAAGCTTAGGTCCACTTTTCATGAACGAATCCATGTAGACGAGCTTTTTAGGTTTTAGCCTATTGGATTCTCACAAATTATTTCAATACTCAAATAGATATTTTCGCTTCCACTTCATCCATTATTGCCTTCTGTGTAGATTAGAACCTTAAATATCTTATTTATACACAGTACATATCACGTAAAAGTGAGATGGAATGCATGTTGTTGCCCCTGATGACTAAAATTGCTGGTTGTATTATTCTTTAATGAATCTTGACCCATTCCACTGATTCTTTTCCTCAATCATTTTCATTTGAGTCAACAAACCAAATTTCACTTTGGTTTTAGAATTAATTATGACTATTGGTGGAAATTTTAAAAGGCAATAAGATTGATTGTACTTTTTAACTTCCTTCAACAGCTTTTCTTTGATTTAAAAGTACCAACTTTCAATTCTTTCTTAATTTAATGTAATTGACTCCAGAGTCTTTTTTTTTTAATTTAAGTTCAATGATATACGGGGAAGCCAGGCAATATAATTTTTGTAACAGCAGCGCCTCACATGAGTACTTACCAGTGGTTTTCTGCTTTCTTCACTGCACAAGAAATTCACAGGTGATAACAAAAACTCGATAGGTGTTGGTTGGATTGCAAGAGATGAACATGGCTCTTTTGTGAGCGCAGGGTACAAAATGTTCCATGGAATTTTTGATAGCGTTTTGGCAAAATGTTTGGGAATCAGGGAGGCTCTCGGATGGATTAAACAGTCTGATATTTCGTATTGTGTGGTTGAATCAGAATCTCAAGAATCAATCAAAGCTATAAATGGGCAGGAGATTTTCCGTTCCACCTTAGGGCTCATTGTTGAGGATTGTAGATGTTTTAAAGGAAGGCGTTGATCACCTTCAAGTTGGTTTTATTAGAAGATCTGCGAACATAGTAGTTCATGTTATTGCTAGAGCACCTGATTCTATGTCTGATCAAGGGATTTGGACTTGTAATCCTTCCTTGTTTATTGCTGATGCACTTTGTAATGATCTTTATCAATCATTAATAAAATTTTTAATTAAAAAAAAAAGGAATACGTCAAATAAAATAATTATACAAAAATGACCATAAGGTATTTTTGTTATATGAATGGAATTTTCCTCATTCTTCACGTTCTTTTTTTAATAAAAATATATACTTTACTTAATAAAAAGATATGATACATCAATTCTTGAATTAATTAACGTATACAAGAAGATACAAAATTAGAATGAAATTAATTAGCTAAGGACACTAATAATCAGAAATTCTATAACTTAATCAAATTTTTCAAAAAAAATAGTTATATTTTTCTTATTCCCTCCTAATGCTGCAAAGCATCCAAATAAGAAGTTACATTCTTGAATGCATTTTCACTGCATGGTATAGTCAAGCCTCCCATGGGATGATTATACCCATATTCTTCCTCTGAACTCCTCAACAAGTCTTGAAATAGAGGATGATTTAAGTACAAAATTGGGACGATAAATCGATTTTTATGCTTATTTTTCCCAACATAAACAGCCAAATGACCCTTTGGCACATACTCTAATTTCGCTGTTGAAGAAGAAGAAGACGACGAAAACGATGAAGAATGGTGATGAACAATGTGCTTAGCATGATTAAGCACTGTTTGGCATTGGAATTTCATCAGATAAGTCTAAAATTGTATTAGAAAGGAGAAGAAGAAGAAGAAGAAGAATGTTTTTGTGTGTAAGAGTTATGAATATGCTTTGAGGTAATGGAAATTCAAGTCTAAGTGATTGTTTATCACTAATAGAGTACATATGCATTTATATATAGAGTGGTGTTGGTTTAGATAATGTTGAAAAGATTATATGTTTAGTGTCCCATTATGCATTAGGTGTAGCTCTCCTAACTTTGTGAGGATTGTCTTTGAGTTTGTCGACTGTGCCCGCGGTTTTGAGCACAGATTTGCGGCCGGATTGAATGAGAACAATTTTTGAATAAATTTCATTATAAAAGATTAAATCACCAGCTACGATTAATTAAGGGTATTTGCAGTTCGGTTTGGATTAGTTTTGGGACAAAAAGCTAATCGATTCAAATTATATAATGTTTATTGGATCGGCTTGAATCAGTTAATTCAATTTTTTAATTTAAATTTTTAATTGAAATATTTAACAAGTTACTATTGATAACTAAACTAATTTAATCAATTTATTTGTAAATTTTATTTAGCTATCATATCATATGGATCTTGTGGGATTAAGTTAAATTATGTAAAAACACACAACTGTAAAATTATAAGTCCACAATAATTATTCCTATATATTCGATTTTTGAAAGTGAAAAAATTCTAGGTTTAGTTTATTTTAATTTATTTGTGTATTTTACAATTCTTCGGTTTGGATTCGATTGGTTTTTGAGATTAAAATTGAAAATCAATCCAATTCGATTGGTTTAAAAAAAAAAATCCAATTCAATCTAAAAAAGTTCGATTTTGATTGGTTTTTGCGTTTTTGGATCGGTTCGTCGGTTTTTTTTGTTGGATTAAATTGGATTTGAACATCCTTACAATTGATTTGTGATTGATGCCATGAATTTGTAGTTTTTTAGTTAGCAAATTAATCTAACCAAATTTAAAGTAGATTATCTCGTAATTAACTCTCGCTTGGATCATTTTATAATTGATGATTATTTTTATTTTATATGTATATTATTTTTTTTTCTTTATATAATGCATCAATCGCTGATATGTTGCGCTTCCGATGAACAAGATTACAAATTGATATCTAATAATTTCTAGTGTTTTTTATTTACAAAAATCAGTTTTGCTATGAATTGTAACTTTTCCATAACGAAAACCTAACTTTTTAATAGGGACTATTTCTAATAAATTCTTTTGAAGGATTAAAAAAAGATGGATCCAAATCATCTACCATGGGAATGATTCGAAAAACTAAAATATGCTAGCACTAGTATAATGGAGACAATCAAATATATATATATATATTGATGTGAAATCTAATTTAAATCCAATACTAAAATCTGCTAGCAATAGCATAATGGAAACAATCGAATATATATATAGTGATGTGAAATTTGATTCAAATCCAATACAGTTCTTATTCCGTAATTATAATAATGCATGTACTACATAAACTTATTTAATTTAATTCGTAATCTATCATAATATCTTATGTTATAATAATGCATGTACTATATAAACTTATTTAATTTAATTCATAATCTATCATAATATCTTAGGCATAAAATGAACTATTTAATACACGCAAATTTTAGATATTTTTTAACACATTGACAAAAGTCACTAATGAATGGCAAATTCAATGCTTTTACAAGCTATTAATTCCTTAGATTGTACTGTTGACCAAACCTATTCCATCTATTCCTTAGATCGCACTGTTTTTGCTCACTGCAAAGAATGGCCCAACACTCCAAGGGCCCTTCACCTGTGAAAGTGTGTAATGTTAGGTCTCTTCATCTTTAAGCCAATTCACATGCAAAATTGGAACTTTGCATTGACCAAAAGGAGGATGTATGTAGATATTTTGTGTCATAAAAAACAACCTAAATTTTACTATTTTCTTATTGGTTCAATTCATTAACATATCTAAATCAATCACATGCTAATAAATTAAGTCGCGTGGGCCGTTGCCGTATATTGCAAGATGGGAGTTGATAATTGATGGAGAGAGTCGTGGACTTGTGGTCAATATACATTTATGCGATATATTTTTATCCCTTGTGACTTAGTTATGTGTTTGAGGGATATAATTTAAATTCTTTATTTCAATTCATATTTCATTTTATATTTCACTTCATGTATATATGTCGGGTATATTTGATTATTACGCTAAGTATATATACATTAAGTGAAATAAAAGGTAAAATATTTGTTGAAACAAAGGATGCAATAGATATAATATTTCAAAATCTTTCCACTTCCTCTTCTTTTATTTTCCTTTTTGAATAACATAATCTTCTTTTGATCTTGCACTATTGAGTTCTTGATTTGAGGCAATCACCTTCCCCACCTAGATTTCACCACCTCATACACTTGCATATGGTAATAAAAGCCAAGAGCCCACTGTTTTTCCCAATGTCATCATACATACATATATATATATATATATATGTATGTGTGTTTTGGGGCAGGTATGGCCTGCAGGGATATTTAAAATCTTGCTAAGAGAAAGTTCATTTTTCTCAATCAAAAGGGGCAAATAATGATTATACTATATGTACACACACATTATACATAATGTACAATGTATATTAGTATATATGTTTACATACACACAGGGACAGAGTCAAAATTTTTGTTCATGGGACGAAATTTTAAATTATTAAAAATATAATTTTTTTTATTACACGTATATACAAAGAATTACAATGGGACAAAAGGCATATTTTCAATAAGAGGAGAGACAAATTATAATTTGAGAATGACAAAAATGTAATATTTAAAAATTTTCAATATAAAAAAATAAGTTTTAATATTTTGAGGGGGTAGCTGTCAATCTCTGGCTCCGTCTCTGCATACACATACATATTATTAAACTTGGGTTGCAAATTGCTGTTGTATGATCTTCTTCAACTAATTTTGGCTAAAGATTGGTCACTCTTTCTCTAGGTTTTTTGGTGTTACATATCAGATGGGCCCTAAGCTGTTGTTTTCTGCTTTTGGTAATAATCACTTATTTTTCAATGAATTTGGTAATATTGACTCACGTGAACAAAAAGGAGGAAAAAGAAAAGCAAAATGATATTAATCTATGTGTGTGTGTATATATATATATAGGTTCTTGGTTTTCTCCCTTTTTAGCAAATTTTTTGCACAGGGCCACTCTTACATGTTCTTAGAATCTTAGTATTATTATGTTTCAGGTTTTCTTGAGGACTGTCTAATATGACAAAGTCTAGAGTTAGAAGCCACACCACCTTAGATGGTTTCATTGTTTTTGGAAAGTTCAAACAAAGAAACTATGAAGCTTCTGTACCTAACACATAATCATTCATTACAAAGATAAAAAAGAAAAGAAAAGATTATCTGAGACATTATCAATGATGAATTCTTCTTAGTATAATGTTGTGTGCACATGGTAGTATGGATTCTGAGGATAAAACTCCTCCTATGGGGACTAGCTGGTTTTGGTTGCCTCATTCTCAGCAACCCTTTTTGCCAAAATTCACAGGCACAAGAATCATCACTTTGTTTAGTTATCTCAAACAAAATGGACTAAAATCAACAAGAAGAATTTAGTAAAGTTGTAAGACTCAAGAAATAATCCTCAGTGCATGGGATTGTTAGGCCTCCCATTGGATGATCGTATCCAAACTCCTCTTCTGCCCAATGCAACAACTCCTGGAACAAAGGCTGATTCAAGTAAGATATTGGCACAACAAACCTCCTGTGTGATTCACCCACATAAACTGCAAAATGCCCCTTTGGAACATCAGCGAACATTGTTGAAAAGCTCCTGTTCTTGGTGGAAGAACTATTTCGACGTAGCTTCTTGGTTGCATGAGCTATCCCAGCTAGCTTGATTCCCATCTTTAGTAGAAAGAAGGTGAAAAAAGGGAAACTTAAGGAAATGTCTATATGATTAGATCATAGGAGGTATTAATGGTTTGGATTGAATCATGGGCATTTGAGGAAGAACTTGGACATATATATATATAGACATAGAGGGAATTGAAGTCCAAGAATGATTGGATGAAATTAGGGAAGAATTGGGAAAGTTGGTACAGGACATATCAGATGAAGTGATTGGCAAAGAACCACATGGTTTTGACTAATCTGTAGCATGACATTCTGCCCCACCACTTGCAGGGAACCAAAAATGAGAACCTCAACTTGAAACTCTAATAGTATTTTCTAATATTGAGCATGCTGTTCTGCACAAACAACCACTCAATAAACTTGAATTCTTTGTTCATCATTAGGGGTTCATTTTTTTGGGTTGGAGAAACCATTGAACTTAGACTTGTGCCCTTTTTGGCTAGTGTAGCAATGCCAATACACAAGAAAAGATAGGCCTAAGGTCCTTATGTGTCCCAAACATTTGTAGTGTTTAGTAAGGGCTTTTATGTGTATCTTTCCACTCAGATTGTGATTAGATATCATTTATTAGTTTGCAATGGATATGCCCTATTTCTGTTGGTTAATAACTGATTCTTCGGATGATATGTTTTTTCATTTTTCCTTCCGGTTTCACAGTACAACTTGATCGGTGAGGTCTTACTGGCAAGGGGATGGGAAATAAATGAAATTAGATATTTTCCAAAATCGATCAAAGATAATATGATAAGATTTGAGTGCTTAGCAAGTTTTATACCTTGTGGAAAACTTTAAAAATTCTAAAGCTCATCATTGGGTCAATGAGGCCCCTGTTTTCAAGGTTTTCTGCATACCAGCTAGGCCATGGTGCAAGCATATAGATCATTAGTATGTTTTGAGTTCAGATTTGTGGTTCTTGAAAAAAATACTGATTGTATAATGTTGTTAAAGTAGACCCTTTTGGAGGTTCCATATTCTAATCCAGAAAATGAGCTACTGCTAATGGGATTTGGCATTGTGATATATTAAGTCTAGATATCAGCATTAAAGAAATTCATTTGAGTACTTCATGGTCAACTGATTATTTTTAAAGATTATGGGATTCATTATTTTGTAAGATTTGATCAGGAAAATGATGAACAAAAATGTGCTATTCTGAAACAGCTTGCAAATCCAAGGGGACTCCATCAGCAGGCTAAATCCAGCCTGGATAGAACATTTTAACTTAGAAAATGTATATTTAATGCTTAACTTGCTGATCAGGTCACCTAAGACTAAAAACAGACTACATTTTCTTGGGTTTTAATGCTTATGGGAGAGAGATTTGAAAATTGGCCAAGTTCCAAGCTTAGAGAATTTGCTAAAGGCCTAAGCTTTCTAAAGGTCTGACCAATAATTTGTTGGCTCAATAAGTTTAGATGGAGATAGGTATTCAGATGTTTTAGGTGCTTTTTCTACATTATTCCTTATCAGCATAATTTCCAGGGGAGAACATTTTGCTGTTTGTTGTGCTAAGTGGTGGGGCTTGTGCACTTCACCAAATACACATGCAAATCTAAATTGTTGATATATAATGAGTTGGAAAAGCAAAACCATGTGATTTCTCATGTGCCATTGTCCTCATTTTGTGCTATTCCAAATGGTCCCAAAATCACCATTTCAAACATTTGGAGAAGGCAAAAATTTCTACCCATATACACAGCTCCATGGAAATGGTTGGATGTATTTTTGACTATTAGTATGTATACGAAGCGTTTTTCTTAAACATCGCTTTTAGTGAAAATGTCACTTTTGTATATTTGTGGAAACGCCACTTCAATCCAACCAATTTGATTTAGGGTCATCCAAGAAATGCAAGTCATGGTCAGGGTCAGTATATATACCTATAGTCACAAGGTCGTTCTTCTTTTACTAATATGTCAAAAAGTGGAATCTAACTTGATATCAAATAAATCAATTTTCCCTTAAGAAAATAATACTTATATCAACAGAATTGGATCTTGACCAAATTAATGAAGATTACATGGGAGGAAAAAAGTTGTATTCATTAATAAATTTACAAACTACAAACACAAGAAATCTTCAAAAAAAAAAAGAACACATTGGAAGTAGTCTTGATTACAAAATTGAGGAGACTAGTCTAATATGTCTCAGTTTCAAGTTTCCAAATCAAAGGGGTCAAAAACCAACCCCACCATTTCTACAATATGAACTTCATGAGTTGAGAAGTGAGGCTTAGGAAGTAATCTTCAGGGCATGGAATTGTGAGGCCTCCCATTGGATGAGTATACCCAAACTCTTCTTCAGCCAAATGCAGCAAATCTTGGAACAAAGGGTGGTTCAAGTAACATATTGGGATCACAAATCTTCTATGCCTTTCACCAACATAAACTGGAAAATGCCCTTTTGGGACATCATTATAAGTCGAAGAATCGTTCCGTTTTCTTGGAGAAATAGTTCTTCTAAGTTTCTCTTTGGTCTGAGCTATCCCACCTAACCTGAATCCCATCTTTGAACTGATGAAACTTCGGGAGGGAGAGTGTTTTAAGGTAAAATGATTTAGTACTCAAGTGTGTATATATAGAGAGGCAACCAAATAAGGATGAGAAAATGTGGCAAACATATCAGGTGGAATAATTGGAAAAGAATCACATGGCTTTTGACTAATGTATTGCAGTTGGGAGGTACATTCTGCCCTACCATATTGGAGAAGCAACAATGAGAAAATGCAAAACCAATCAAACAACATACAAATTCTTGGTCTGTAGTCCTTATCAGATATACTTTGTTGATCATAATCAGAGAGAAGAAGGATTGAGGCCATACATTTGATAGCTGCATTTTCTTTTTCTTTCTTTCTCTCTCTCTTTTTTTCTTCTTCTTCTCTTTACATAGGCACACATGTACTCAAGGTTCGTTAGAATTTGATCTTAGACCACACACATATAATTGTAAGGGTAATACCATTGGGTCAATTGATGACTTGACTAGGGTGTAAATGAGTTGAACTCAACAAAAATTGAGAGTTGGAGCTTGGTTCATCAGAAAATTTTAAATTAAATAAAAATATTAAATTATTAATATATCATAATTATTTAATAATAGTTAATAAATAATTTAAATTATAATTATAAATAAATATATATTAAATTATAATATATATTATATTAATTACTATAATGATTTAAATTAATAATTACTCATATATAATAAATATTTAAAATTAGAAAAAAGTAAATTATTAATATATATTAATTAATATATAAAAATTTTAAAAATAGAAAAAAACTCATGAGCTTTTGAACAATTAAAGTAAAGCTCGAGTTTGAGTCAAGTTATATTCGAATTGGCTCAAGAGACTCGTGAGTTAGCTTGATTCATCTTACACCTTTATACTCAACTTGTATATCTTTTTTTATATTTGAGTTGGTTTGATAATTTGGACTAACAAGTAGGGCAAGTATCTTGTGCATTAAACTCATCAAGAGTTGGATATTTTTTGGAGTTTATATTATTTATCAGTTATATTGTGTTGTTTGGACAAGTTTGTAATTTTTTTAAAATATTTTATAAAATGTTAGATAACTTATATAGTATGTTTTAAATGTATGATAAAATTTTTAGAAAATGAACTAAATCTTATAATCTCCTTTTTAAAATGTATATAATTCCTAACTTATTTTTCAAACACTGACGAGCTCCTTTATTTTGATCTTATGTATTGCAAAATTATTATTACGAATATTTCATATGCTCTATAATTTTTATTTTATTTAAATGCTTCTAGAATTTAATTTTTAGGATAAGGAATTATATCTTTTAATTTTGAAAGTAAGATATATCATTTTATAGTATGTAAAAACTTATAAAATCTTTGTTATTAACATAAAGTGCTGCTCTTGACTCATCTAATGTTACAGGAGGCTTGTAATTGACCAACCTTCTTGGCATGCAATATACCTATAATAAAAATATATTTTTTTGGGAAGAAATCATTTTATATCAAATAAAAGTTACAGCATATTTTTTATTTATGTAAATTTTGATTGTTAGTTGTTGGATAATAGAGGTGCAAACAAATCGAGTTGAGTTCGAATATAGCAAATTCAAGCTTGACTCATTGAATATAACAAATCGAGTTGAGTTCGAATAATAAGGATTGTCACAAATTAACAAAAGAACTCGATTCATATAAGTTCGGATAAGTTTGGATTAGTTCTAACTTATTTAGGCTCAAAATAAAATATCTAATTATAAACTTTTCAAAATATTTTGTTATTTTCTTAAAAATAACAAACAAAATAATAATAATATACCTACAAAATTAAAAAAAATTATTTAGACTCGCAAATTTTTTGAATTAAATATTATCAAGCTCGACTCGACTTATTTAATAGATGAGCTCAAACTTATTTCATTTACACTCTTATTGGATAATAATAACAATCTTAAAAATTAAAAGATCCAGAGTTAAGATCAAGGCCTGCAATCCCGTCCTAATCCGAATGGGCCAGGCCCAAAAAAGAGAGGGACCCGCATTAGTTGGATCCAGGATTCCAGCCCAATTAGCTGATCAGGGATTGTGGTTTTGGACTCCCAAGGCCCAACCCAAATACATAAAACCATAAAACCCTTGTGCCTCCGCTTCCCCCCTGATTCTCGCCATCCTCTCACCGCCCATCCTCCGCCCCAGCCGTTGCGCTGTCCGCCATGCCGAAGCACTACAGGCCCGCCGTAAGTTCTAATGTCACATTCACCTACTTCTCAAGCAGAAAGAACACTCAGAATCACATTCACACAAATTAAGCTAATATTTCATTGTTTTTCACATATTTTTCAGGGGAAGAAAAAGGAGGGGAACGCCGCGAAATATGTGACGAGGTCTCGAGCTGTAAAGTACCTTCAAGTCAGACTTCCAGTCTTCAGGTTCGCAATATTTCTCTGGTTTGCTGTTTCGGTTTTAAGTAATATTCTAATCTATATTAATGCACTGAAATTATGGTGTTAGTATAAGTTAGCTGTGATAGTTATGTGATGTTTTTTATTTGGTTTTATTGGTAGTTTCCATGTTTTTGTTGCTTTGATAGTTACGTGATGTTTCTATGCATGTGTTCGAGTTTAGTGACTATTGAAGGTCTTTTTTTATTTGTTATTTCTTTTGATTAGTGGCTTGCACATTTTTGTTGCTATGACAGTTACGCGATGATTATATGTGTATGTATTGAATTTAGTTTGTGCTGGAGGTTTTTTATCTGTTTGTTATGTCTTTTTGTCAGTAGTTTGTGCAGTTGTGTTGCTATGATAATTATGCAATGCTTGCATGCATATGTTCTGAATTTAGTTTCCGCTGGATTTTCTCTATTATTCACTGTAGTTATGCATTCTCTAAAGTGTTTTGTTTGTTATCGTGTTGATTCCATAATATGCACAGGCTTGCTGCAATAGAAATTTTGAGAAGTTTATGTAAGAATATTGGAGAGTGTAATTTCATACGAGTTTTTTATTTTCAGGAAACTATGCATTCTAAAGGGCGTTTTTCCTCGGGAACCAAAGAAGAAGGTGAAGGGAAATCACCATTCTTATTATCACATGAAAGATATTATGTTCCTCAAACATGAGCCCTTGCTAGAGAAATTGAGAGACATACGGGCTTATGAGAAGAAGGTGAAGAAAGCCATGTCAAAGAAGAATAGGGATCTTGCTGAACGGTTATTGACACGGAAGCCTACTTACACGCTTGACATGCTTATTAAGGAGAGGTGGAGTTAAGATAATAGTTACTTTTAGGTTTTTATTGTGCTTACTATTCTGTGGTGATGGCTGGTGGTGTTTGCTTACTCTTAACTTTTGCTCGGCTTTCAGGTATCCTAAATTCATTGATGCCCTGAGGGATCTTGATGACTGTCTTAGTATGGTACACCTCTTTGCTGCATTGCCTGCTGTGGATAGGGCTATAGACGGAGAAAAGATACCTGTAAGCCGTGTCCATAATTGTAGGAGGTAACTGCCCTTCACCTTTGTGTTGAGTTTTAGGCTATTTCCCTGATTCTATATCATTGAACTTTCATGCATTTAGACAGCATGTTGATGTTGTTTGCGTGTGTTTTGCTTCAATGGTGCTCATAGGTTGAGTCATGAGTGGCTGGCCTATATATCTCGCACCCATAAACTAAGGAAGACATTCATTTCTGTTAAAGGAATATATTACCAAGTACGTAAGACACGTGATGATGCCATTCTTTGTTTATGTAATACTCATTTTATTGTTGGATGCCTTAATCATATACGTTGTTTATCCTTACAGGCAGAGGTTGAGGGGCAAAAAATTACTTGGTTAACTCCTCATGCATTGCAACAAGTACTCCCTGAGGTTGATTACAGAGTCTTACTAACATTTTTGGAATTTTACGAGGTTAGCTCAATTAACATTTTATTATTGTTCTATTTTGCCTGTGTATACCTGAGGTTTTTTTTGTCATGCGAAAACCAAAGTAAGTTTCAACTTGAAAGTAAATCTAGGGAAAAGAACTAAATTTTCTATCTCTAAGCAAAGATTCTGGCTAAAACTGTTCATTCAGAAGTCAGATCACAATTAAATAATATCCCTAAGCCTCAATTATATGGAAAATATCAACCTTTTGGGAGTTCTATCCTCAAATGAAGATTAGTCTTAAGACATCATTATATGTTCTTGGATTTAAAGATTCCTTTGTGTCTTCTCTAGCTGGATGACTTGAACTGAAGTTTTGTTGACGAGTCCATGAATTGATACTTTGAACAATTAGTTGATAGTGAGGTAATCTGGTCAGTGATTTTCGTATTATTTATTCCGTCAATGTGAATCATTGCAATTTTTTGTTTGCAGACTCTTCTTGCATTTGTTAACTACAAACTTTATCATTCAATAAATGTAAAGTATCCACCCATTCTTGACCCTCGGCTGGAAGCTCTGTCTGCAGGTAAGATTCATCTTTTATCTTCTGTCTCATTTATCTTTGTATTCTATTATTTTTTTTTTATCACTATTCAGATTGCAAGAAATTGACAAGAGTTGTATAATAAAAAGAAAATTGAGAAAAGCCAAGTCAGCACTTTGCAGCCCAGTAAAGTCTGTTGTTGACGTTGTTGGAACTATGCAGATCTTTATGCCTTGTCAAGATACTTTGATGCCAATGCTCAGAGTTCCTCGACGAAGGCAACAGCCATTGGCTCTGAGCAAACTGAGCAACAGGTGGAGGGGACCAAACTTGATGAGTCCGAACTAAGGCTTGCCCAACTTCAACAACAGCTTCCTTCTAATGAGCCTGGTGCTTTGATGCACCTAGTTGAAGATGCTGCCACCGAGGATGAGGAAGATGCAGAAACACGGGAATGTAAAAATCTGTTCAAGAGCATGAAATTCTTCTTGAGTCGGGAGGTAAGTTTCTATGGCATCTTTGATATAGTGTATTCTAATGTTTTTATATTTTGCATTAGTGAGCTAAGCAACAATTATATGCCTTGGTTAGTGCTATGAAGTGATGGGTCTTATATCGGTGACATTATGGACTGGCTATGTTGTCATCGTGTTATATGAGTTCATTCTTCTCCTTCTACCTCTTCCTTGCCCCCAAAAACCTTGAGAAAGAAGACTGAACAATGCCTTTTAAATTGTACTATATGAATATGACGGAAGAAGTTAACTTTTACTGTCTTCTTGCTGACACAATTAAGAAAACAAGTTAGCTGTAAGAAATTAACTTATATTCTCTTCTTGCTAATCCAATTAACGAAGCAGCGTCTTAATGCAAATGAGCAAATTCTGTGATAAGTTATACGTCCAATGGATACAGTCTTAAAGAAGGGGCAAGAAACACTGACCTGAGTGGGTTGTGGCTGGACAAATAGGCCTTAATGCTAATATGTCATCCATCTGAACATAATATTACTGGCAAATAAAGGAGCAATGAAAAATATACAAGAATATCACTGATCAAAGATATGCCTTCTAACTGAATCTGGTACTTCTAATAATCCTTTCATCTAAAAGTGCCATCTATGCGATATTGCGCATAGTAGTTAGTGGCTTTAGGACCCATGATTCATGTTTGAGTCTGAAATTGTACCAAAAACAACTGTGATTTTACTGTTCTGTGGAGGGTTAATTTGCTGCAGGCATGCTTCTTCTGTTTGCCCTTTTGTATCAAATCTTTCTTGGTTCAGTAATTTTTGGTGTTGCTGTCTCTCTCTCTCTTATTTTTAATGATATTCCCTTCTCTCTTGTTAATATTAATTTTTCATTCACTTCCCCCTTCCTTTCTCTTTTCTCTGGTGACACTTCTGCTGTTCCAATTGTTTCTTGTTCAGGTTCCCAGGGAGTCATTGCTGTTTGTCACCGCTGCTTTTGGTGGCACAGTTTCTTGGGAAGGTGAAGGAGCACCTTTTGAGGAGTCTGACCAGAGCATCACTCATCAGGTCTGCCAACCCACATGCTTTTTTGAATATCTGTGTAGCATTCATATGAGACCTTTTTTGGTGCTCAGTCCTCCATTCCCAACATCTTCAATTGGACAAAGATGATGGTAAAAATTATATATGGTGGTTCTGTTGCATTTGTGCTGTTGCATCCTCTTGGTATCTCAATTGTCTTAATTTGCTGGACTTGCTATGAGAACTTCTAGAAGTATGTTTTGATGTTCACTTGCTTATTTCTGCAGGTTGTTGATAGGCCAACACAAGGGCGCAAGTTCCTTTCCAGAGAATATATCCAGCCACAGTGGGTGTATGATTGTGTTAACGCATGCATCATATTGCCGACTGAGAAATATATGGTGGGATGGTAAATACCGAAACAATTTCAATCCCTTAGCACTTTTCTCATTCCTCTTCCATCGTCTTGCTTTAACTGAGTTATCTGGAATTCTCTCTACTTTACGAATTGTGAAATAGTTGGTGTGTTAAATCTTGTTGATGGGCTATGTCTTTATCTTCATTTAAATGAAATGTCCCCTCAGAAAAAGATAAGATACACAATAGGGTACTAACCTGATATGCTGGGGATCCAGGTTCAATTTTTGGATGGTATGCAATAATTGCGCTGTTTTTCTCTTATGAATGCAAGGTTTTACCTTGATGCTTCTTGTCCATGAACTATATTAGCACAGGGATACACATTTTAAGTTGTTTGGTTATTGAGTCGTCTGTATGTAGGTTGTACTTAGAAATTTGCAGGAGATTGGAGAGTAGCCACAGTTGAATGAAAGGTTGTGTGTGCTATTAAATTGGCTTCCCCTTTTTTTGTTCTTTTTTTGTCCTTTTCTGCTGGTTGACTTGCAAATTATGCATTTTCCACCTGTACATCCTTTGTTGTGGACTTAAAGACATCTCTATTTGGTTTACCAGTGATCTATTCCTTTTTCTCTTGAATGGTTGGTTTGCTTATTTCATCGAGAAGTTTTTGACGATTTCAATGTTAAAACTTACCATCTTGACAGTGTCCCTCCACCACATTTGTCTCCATTTGTTGACAATGAAGCAGAAGGTCATGTTCCTGAGTATGCAGAAGCTATTGAACGACTGAAGGCTGCTGAAAGAAAAGAAGTCCTACCATTGCCTGGCACGGGGAAAGAGGATTTAGATGACCCTCAGAGTTTACTAGGTATTATTGACCGGGCAGAAGCTATTGAAGCTGCTAAGAAAAAGCAGAAGGTATAGAAGTGATGCTATTGTCCAACTGTTGTTGAATCATGAATGACTAAAATGGACTTTAGAAATGATTTGAGCTTGAAGTGGAATAAGATGCAACATGTTCTCACTTATATGCTATTTTATCTGTTCAGTTACTTCTATGAGAAACATTATTATGTTGTTCATTCTATAATTAAATTAATTGAATTATCTGTTTTGTTATCAAGTTACCATTCCTTGCACTAAAATATTTTGACATTTCATGGATTCAGATGTCAATGCTAGAGAAACAGTATCATGAAGAACTGAAACTAGAGCTTCAAGGTGCCCAGTATTCTGCCCCCTCTAGTGATATTGAGGGCAGGGATGCTGAAGGAGATATTGTCCCTGATTTGCAGCAACTTGCTGAGGATGCTGCCAATATGTCAAAGGTTGTAATGCCACGCAAAAAGAGAAAGCTCCTAGAAGCCATGGAGGTAAGAATGTCAATCATTTTATATTTCCTTCACTGCATATGTGTTTCATCTGAAGGTTGCCTGCATTTTGGCTGTTAATTGTTATCACGTGAAGAAAAATTCGCTAAATTTCTTTATTTCATTGATTAATATCATCTGGCACTTTGTTTTCCTGTTCAAATGTAGTTACTGTTGACTACTTAACTAACCATTTTTTCCTGACATCTAGTAGGGATATGACTGTCTATAGTAAAGCTGCAATTATTATCAGCACCTCTTAATGGATCTATCTTGCAATTGGTTTAGATCTTTGAATACTCGTTGTTTTTGGCATCAGCTGAGCATTGTATTCAGATCTATTTAATGGGAAAAGCTGCTTGAGTTTTTTGTAGCCTTTCTTCATTTTTTGATTGAAGTTCACTTTCAGCACTTCTTGATGTGATTCTAAGAGTGCTTACCATAATTTTAATTTTCTCCTCTTTTAATAAACTCGTAATTTGACCTATGAAATCTTTTGAAGCGCATATGGAGCATGTGTGGGTGTGCTTATGCAAGTGTGTCTGAAATTTTTCTTAATGTGTTGCTTATATGTATTGCTGTCTTGTTCAGATTGGCAAAGAGAGGAAACGGGCTCATGTACATCAGTTGAAAGAACGGAAGAAAAAGATTGATGAAGCCAAGAAATCTGCCTAAATATACTACTAGTCAGATATTTAACTGACAAGTCTCACAATTTTATGAGGTGCTTTCTTCTGCAGTAGCCTTGGTGTCTTAATCTTGCATATCTAACACTGTCAATCATAAATGATTGGCCGGAATTTTGCCGTAATACTTAATTTTGACAATTTTCCCCGAGTCTTGATCGTATTGTATCTTTTCATCTGGAAACTTCATGCAGCTGTCTCTATTTTGCAAGCATTTACTGGCATGCAATTTGAATACTGCTAAAGCTTGACTAGATTTTCTGTAATTTTATGATTTTTGGTTAAAGATAAAATATGAATTGGATTGATGATGTGGGAACCGAAGGGGAATGCTGAGGATCTTTCCTATATATCTTTCCACATGCTTGGCTTGAAATTGTGTAGTTTCTGCTGTAGAAGCTGTATTGTCCCACCTTGACTTGTTTTTACAGTTTACATATTTTTGTATTGTCGCTTCGAACCATTGGATTTATGTTAATGCACTTTCCAATGATACGTAAATAAAGTATTTTTGATTTTACATAATAGATGTTTGTAATCAATTGTTGTCGCCTAGAGGAGGAATGATAGGATTTGATTGTTGTAAGTATGAATTATTGAAAATAATAAGACATGGATTTGGGTATTTTCTTAAACTAATGGTGTTAAATAATATTGTGGAGTTGAAAGGAATTCTCTGAAATTATTGTATAGCACAATTTTGCGGTGCAAACAATGTAGGTGTTCCCAAAAAAACTGGTTGGGAATCAGATCAACCCCCTTACATCTCTAATTTCCAAATATGGTATTTACGGATAGCAATGCTTGGGTAAAATTCAAACCCGCTTTTGATCAATTAGGTGTTTGTATGTTTATTTATTACATTGTTATTTATTTATAAATCACTATAAAATTCTTTTACCATCAATCTGTGTTGTGCTGGCTATGCCTTCCGAAGTCTGTGTGTGTGTGTGTGTGTGTAATAACCTACGACTTGAGATACAAAACTTCCCACTTTAGCCAATGAAGAGCATAGAGGAAAATGATTGGCAATAATTAAGTTTTCTGAGAGAGAAGTAAAAAAGCAACAAAAATAAATGGCAAACGTATGTTGAACTTATAAAGATCAAAGAGTTTCTGACAAGAACTTTGACTGAATAATGCATTCCCATTTGAGAATGGTTAATGAGTATACATTTGTCCAGGGGTGCGTTTTATGCCTTGCAGAGCATCTTCTGTGTGTATAACAAAGGAAAAGAGGGGAAAGAAATGCCTGTCCAAGAACTAGCTAATAACAAAATTCTACAGCTAGCTCTAAAACCTAGCACATATCATCTTCTGCCCAATTGGGCAGTGAGATCAATGAATAACTCCTCACTGCAAGGAATTGTAAGGCCGCCCATTGGATGATGGAATTCGAATTCTTCTTCAGCTTGAAATAGCAATTCTTGAAATGAAGGGTGGTTCAAGTATGATATTGGAATAACAAACCGCTTCCTTTCACTCTCTCCAACGTAAACAGCCAAATGCCCCTTTGGAACTTCAGTTCCTGATGAAGTTGATCTTCTTTCAAATGATAAAGACCTTCTGAGTATTTGACGAATAGCCATATTAGAGTAAAACTTGGTGAAGAGTAAGATGAAAGAATGAAGGAATGTGTGAAAATTTTGTGAAGCAAGTGAAAGCTGAGAGAAGCTGAGAGTTTTCAAAGATTTCTGGTTGGTTGTGAGCTTATGGCAGATGCACGAATATATATAGATGAAAACTTGTAAATGCCAGGTCTCTCAGGATCTCTAGATTGAGTGGTGAAGAGACAAGAGGATATATGCGGTGGCTGGCAAACCTGGAGAAACAAAATCACATGGATTTGTCTCCAGATCTTCAGAAGATTTTAAAACAACATAATAAATGATTTTGTCATATTGGAAACATTATTCCCTACCAACTCCAGCAACGAATTAACTGCTGAAATAACTGTGGGGCAATGTAAATGTACAAGTTTCTTTAGATTCCGTTGATATACTGAATTTCAGGTGAACAAACATCAAATCTGAAAATACAAGATTCATTGACCAATCATGATATCTGCCCACCATAATTTGCTTTGTTGTCTCTAAATCCTTCAGGGTTTGGTCTGAGTAAACTAATCCAGTGGAAAACTCTTCATTTGTCTCCCTAATATTAGGTTATAGTTTATCAAATGTAACATCTATATTACTAAATGAGCACATGGACAAAAAAAAAGAGGTTGGAGAATCAGCTTCTCAAATTATGATGCTTATCGACAAAGATGCAAGCACCACTATTTTCTGAAATAGTAAGTCGTGGTTCAATGATATGAACACAGTTATAGCAAGAAAAATTGTTTGTTAGACTGATAATTGTTAACTACTGGTGTATTGACTTGGCATAAAGCTCCTATTGAGAAATGGAATTAAGTGTGGAAAACAGTGTTGTGACTTATTGAAGGCCCTGAAGAGAACTAAGGAGTTTAACCAAGAAAACTTGCTTCATGAATTGATTGACAACATGAAAATGATTTTTGTGTATTCATATACTAATTTGTATTCAGTACAAGAAAAAGAAACTTTGTCTTTCGTTGGAAGAGATCATTTCCTTCCACAATATACAAGATTCTAAACTGTATTATGCTTGCTGCCATGCAATCTCATAATCCACCGCACTGAGAGGTGAGATCAATGAGTGCATCTTCTCTAAAGGGAATTATGAGGCCACCCATTGGATGGTAAAATCCAAATTCTTCCTCAGCTTAACAATTTCTGGAATGATGGCTGGCTCAAGTATGTTATTGGAACAACAAATCTCTTTTTTTCACCATCCTCAACACAAACTGCAAGGTGTCCCTTAGGAACATGTTTTTCAGTTAGTGAAGACCGCTGTAGAAGTTTCTTGGCTTGACTAATACGAGGCAGGCAGATGGCCATGGCTGATGCCGGCAATGTATTATGATGAGGAGATTGTAAAAGGCCTTCTGAAGGAAGTGAAAAGCTAAGATAGTTGTGTAGGACTTGTGTTGGCTGTTCAAGTATGTGTATTCATAGATTGCTGACAATTTTTGACATCCTTTTCTTGTAAAATTTGTGTGTTGAAGAGAAAATTTGGAAAGGGACCGTATAATCAGACACAAACTTAACCGTGAGGAATCACATGGATCTGTCTTTCCATCATCAATAGAATAATTAATGGGAAGTATAACAACCAAAGTACTACTCATTTCTTGGAACACTTGGGATTCCCCACATTTCCTTGAGAAAATTCCTTATGGCCTTGACTTCAAGGAGGGTTTCTGCTGTTTGTTACTAAAAGTTGTTGGGCTTTCTGCTCTTCAACAAATATGCAATTTAAAGTTTTTGATAATTTTTAGGAAAGGAAACTCATCTGATGGCTCATGTATACATGTTCCTCACAAGTACCAACAGTTTGGCATTGAGCAAATGATCACAAAACTTTGGTCTATAGATATAATCCACAAAATTGTTAGATATGTGAAAAGCTAGTCTCTGCAACCAAAATTTTGAACATTTGTTATTCTACTTCAGGAACTTGCAGATCAGTTCATTTTCTAATAACCAAAAAGTTTGTCATGATGGGAGTTGATTTTATTTTGTTTTGTTTTCATAATACTGCCCACATCTATGATAGAACAATGTGAGGGTCCTATTTTATTTGCTTTCTTTTGATCATAAAAAAGTTCATGCCCGTCAGTCAATTTGGCTGAGGACACAATACAGAAATCTATAGTATATCTTCCTTCTCCAGATGAGTGAAACTAATGATGATTATGGAAAGTTGAGTCAAAGACATTAAGCTAGCAACTTGAACTAGCAAAGTTTCAGTAGCTCAAAATGGTGCAGTATATATTGAAATTTTCATCTATTCATGCTGTCAGTTTGTCTCAGTGATACATTTTTTCCCTAGTAAATATATATTGTGTGTGGGAACAAGAAAAGTACAAGAAACAAATCTGTCCATGAAACTAGCTAATTACAAAATTGTACATCTCTAAGGCCTAGTATATATCATCTTCTGCTCAAGCGAGACGTGAGATCCATGAATATATCCTCACTGCAAGGAATAGTGAGTCCACCTGTTGGATGATAAAATTCGAATTCTTCTTCAGCTTGACTAAGTAAATCCTGAAATGAAGTATGGTTCAAGTATGATATTGGGATGACAAAACGCTTCTTCTGACCCTCCCCAACATAAACAGAAAAATGCCCCTTTGGAACATCAGCTGATCCTGTTGAAGTTGATCTTTTCGCTGATAATGAAGAGCGTCTAAGGATTTGGTGAATGGCCAGGATTATGTTGAAGTGTATATATATATATTCTCAAATTAAATGGTGAAGAGGCTTGCAGGATATATGAGGCCAGTGCAACCAGAGAAAACATAAGGATATGAGGAATCACATGGATTTGTCTTCCAAACATCCTAAACCTAATTTCAGATCAACACCTACATATTTGTCAAGAAACATAATCACATGAGTAGCCAATTTCTTCAACACTTTCATCCTTATCTATGTCAAAACACATCAAAAGAGTGGACCTTTCAATTTACAATATCTTAAAGCACAATGCAGAATTTATAATGAAGACATGCATTCTTGTTCACACAGTGGACCAAGTTGCTGTTCTGTTCCAAACCACATGACTGGATGGATTAGCAGACTACTTGGTAGACTTTGGACAGGGTAGCATTTCAATTAATCATGCATTTACAGTTTTTATGTGTGCCGTTGATCTGAATTAGGAAGATTATAGGAAACCAAGAAGGGTCATTTGAGGGTGAGAGGAGGCATTAAATTTTTCAGTCTGTAGGGCCATTTGAGGCTATGTTGCCAGGCTTGGTGGGATACAATCCTTCTATCACACAAGTTCTTGTTCCTTTAAAATCTTGATAATAATTGAAAGACCAATCCATGTGATTCTTCATGTGCTTATTTTCCTCAAGTTTCATAGGCCACCACATATCCACTTACTATTTTCACCACTCAATCTGAACTTCTCAAGGATGCAGCATTTCTTGCTCACCTATATATACAACATATTTTCTGGATTACAACCAGCAACAACTCCTCAAAATTCTCAGATTTTACTTCTTTTACAATACATTCCAGAAAGTTTTCCTTTTTGCTTGAGCAAGATTCACTTTATACAACAATGGCCATCCGTCAAATGCTTAGACGGTCTTTATCATCTGAAAGAAGATCAGCTTCATCAGGAGCTGAAGTGCCAAAGGGGCATTGTGCTGTTTATGTTGGGGAGAATGAAAAGAAGCGTTTTGTAATTCCAGTTTCATATTTGAACCACCCTTCATTCCAAGAATTACTATTTCAAGCTGAAGAAGAATTCGGGTTCAATCATCCAATGGGTGGGCTGACCATTCCATGCAGTAAGGATTTATTCGTGGATCTAACGTCTCACATGAGAACATGATGGATATACTATGTCTAATAGGAGGGCAGTTTGGTAGAGTAGTTTCTCTGACAGGCATTCTTCTTTTTATATCTCTGTATTTTTTCTCTTTTTCTACAGAATAATTTGTCTGGGAAAGAAATGTATTCCAAGAGAAAAAAGTAGTATGTGGTTATACAAGACAAATTATTGAGCTATTTTCAGGTATCTGGTTTGAGTTGGTACAACTAATTCTATAAAACCTTAACAATTCATACCTTTCTGTTCTTAGTTTTGTTTTTTCTGCTGCTAATTTCTTCAAAAGGTGGACATCTTCTTCAAGAATGGTCTCCACCACCAGTTCTATGGTTAACAGTTGTCACACACAAGCCAATAATTTAAACTCATGCGTAGATGTAACAGAAGGGAATGATATTAGGTTTGAACAATCAAAACTGAAAAATTGTACATCATTTTCCTATGAAAATCCCTTAAGGTTCCTAGAGCTTGATAAGCCCTTTTGATCATCCAGAGCATGGAATAACTTCTTATAAACTGTAAGCAAAATATAACTACTAATGATTGAAGTGATCATTTATGTCTTTGAATCATATGGATATAGTTGAAGTCATTCAACAAAATTCTGCTTGAGTACAAAACTATTTTCTAGTATGAAGATGAATGTGCTGGCTGTCATTCAAAAATGGTTGGCTTGTATCTGTTTTAACATGATCACAGTTCAGTCAGTTGTAATATCCTTAATTAGTAGTGTTAGTGGTCAGAACGCAGATCCATGTGATTCTACTATGATGAGTAGAATTATTTTCATCTACGACTTTTCACCAAACCATTCATGACAAGTTTGCTTGTAGGATCAGTATGTGTCTGAGTAAAGAAAATCCGAGTACAAGATTGTTTCTAGCATCCAGCTGTGCTACGCTGGCTATGCCATCTAAAATGGTATGCTTTTATTTGTTTTAACTTACATGGTTGGGTCTGTTATGCCATCCTTTATTCCTATAGATAATTATAAGACAACCATGTGATCTTTCATGTGCTAAAGTTTCAATATAACGTCCAATTGAATGACTCCTCACCAAACTTCAAAAGTGAGGTATGTCCTAACTTATGACTCCATCAACTTGATTAAAAGGGGGAAGTAGATTTCTTGCTGCATTCAATGAATATGAAAAAGCAGCTTACAGCAGAGTTGCCCCTTAACAGTGGGCCATGGGATAAGACTTGGACAATTCTATGGTAAAAGTTGTACAAATCATGGATTAGATGGTAAAGAGAAGAACAATGTTGAAATTAATAAAGATATGGGTTCAGTTTGCTGATTCTTTCTAGCTCTGAATGTATTCACATCTCATAGTGAAATTTCTCATATCAGGAGAGCTAAATTTTCTCCAAGTTCGCTATATGAAGAAAGAAAAGGTGCATTCTAAGAGAGTCATCTCTACAAATTGTACTCTATAAAACCACCAGTGGTTTAATCTCAATTTCTGTTATGATATCAATTAAGAATAGAGGCTGCCTGATGGATGATCAAAACCAAATTCTTCTTCAGCTTCCTTTAATATAATAAGTCATGAAATGAAAGCAGGTTCAAGCAAGAAATTGGAATAACAATCCTTTTTGTCATCCCTTTGGAATATTTGATGACTGTTGAATAATTTTCTCAGCATGGATGATGTATTTGTTGCATGGAAATGACAGTGGTTCAACAGAAGTTAGTTCCTCAAGATGGGCGGTAAAGAGATGAGCCAAACTCCTTAGATTGAGTTTGTCTTTTGAAAGTCTTATGATCTATTAGACTATTACATGCTCAGGCTTGGATGTATAAGTGACCAATATATCACAAGTCCTTAGTTCTGGGCTGTCTGGTGAAGAGGTATTCAGCTACATGAGTACATGAGGAATCACATGTTGTCTGTCAATCATCGCCAAACATCTTTAAGGGCAGAACAACAATAGGATAGAGATATTCAAAATCAAAGACTTCCATCAACCTAATTTGAGCTCAACACTTTCATGTTTGTCAATAAATGTGGGCCTTTCAATTTGCAATATTTTAAAGCAAAAAGTAATTTCTAGCTCACAAAGTGGGCCAAGTTGATGTGATGTGTGGTTCCCAAACCACAAGACCAGATGAACTGGAAAATTGGCATTTCAAATGCTTTTACAGTTTTTTTGTGCACCGTTGATCTGAATTAGGAAGGACAAGAAGAAGCCAAGTAGGGTTGATTTGAGGGTGAGACGAGGTATCAATCAGAGTTTGTTATCTAGTCTATCACAATTGGGCCATTTGAGAGCTATGCTGCCAGATTTGGTAGGATACAATATTTATGATCACACAAATTCTTGTTCCTACTAGAAAGACAAATCCATGTGATTCCTCATGTGCTTAGGTTTCTCAAGTTTCATAAGCCACTACATATCCACTTATCATGTTCGCCATTCAATCTGAACTTCTGAAGGATACAGCATTTCTTGCTCACCTATATATAGAACACATTTCTGGGTTACTACCAGCAACAAGTCCTCCAAAAAGTTCAGCTTTTTTCAGCTTTCACTTATTTTTTTCATTTTGCCTCAGCAAGATTCACTTTTATTCAGCGATGGCCATCCGCCAAATGCTTAGACGGTCATTATCATCTGAAAGAAGATCAGCTTCATCCAGAGCTGAAGTTCCAAAGGGGCATTGTGCTGTTTATGTTGGGGAGAACGAGAAGAAGCGTTTTGTTATTCCAGTATCATACTTAAATCACCCTTCATTTCAAGAATTGCTACTTCAAGCTGAAGAAGAATTTGGGTTCCATCATCCAATGGGTGGTCTAACCATTCCTTGTAGTGAGGATCTATTCATTGATCTAACCTCCCGCTTGAGCTGAAGAGGATATATATATTATGTTTAGAGGAACACAGTTTTGTAAATTAGATTCTTTAATTTTCTAGACAGAAAGGATATTTTGTCATGGAAAATGTGTATCCTGGGACAAAGTTACACAGTATATGAATGCATGAACAATTACCGATCCATTTTCTGATGCAAAAGCATATCTGGTTTGAGTTGCTACTTTAAATTCTAGATATGAAATTTCTGTTCTCCCCATAAGTTTCACTTCTGAGAATTTGAATGCAAACACATGTTTAACAACCAATAAAGTTCCAGAACGGACACATATTATGCTTGATGCAACTGAAAAGTTCTGATACACTCGTCTTATCCAAAATGCATTCTGCTTCTAGAGCTTGATAAACCATGTTGAACAAGAAGTTGCATTTTATCATCCTGAGCTGGGAATAACTTTTTACAATTCTCATGCAACACACACATTATTGATGATTGAAGAGATGGATGCATTATAGTTTATACATCTACCATTCAAAGTAAAGTTGGCCTGTAGGACCATCGGTATTTGTTAGAGTAAAGAAAATCAGTACAAAATCGTTTTCTTGCTTCAAGCTGTGCTGGCTAGGCCCTCCAAAATGGTCAGCTTTTATTTGCTTTAACATGTACTTGGCTCAGTCTGTTATAATACCTTTTAATCCTTTGGATGATTGGGAGACAGAACCATGTGATCTTTCATGTGCTGAAGTTTCAATATATGGTCGACTTGAATGACTCTTCACCAAACTTCAAAAATGAAGTATATCCCGACTTTTAACTACATTAACTTGATTTATAAGTGGTAAATACGTTTCTTGTTGCATTTAATGAAAAGCAGCTTACAGCACAGTGGTCAAGAAACATAACCACATGAGCTGCCAATTTGTTTAACACCTACATCTTTATGTGTTTACAATATTTTAAAGCACAATGCAGAATTCGATATGTATGCATTCTAGTTCACACAGTGGACCAAGTTGATGTTCTGGTCCCAAACCAACCTATCCTGCTTTTTCTGTTTTTATGTATGCCGTTGATCTGAATTAGGATGATCAAAAGGAAACCAAGTAGGGACATTTGAGGGTGAGAGGAAGCATCAAAGTTTGTTATCCAGTCTATCACAAGTGGGTCATTTTAAGGCTATGTTTCCAGAGTTGGTAGGATACAATGTTTATATATGAACACACAAATTCTTCTTGCTTAAAATCTTCATACTGATTGAAAGACAAATCCATGTGATTCCTCATGTGCTTATGTTTCTTCTTTTCATAGGCCACCACAGATCCACTTGTTATCTGCACCACTCAATCTAAACTTCTCAAGGATACTGCATTTCTTGTTCTCCTATATATATACAACACATTTTTGGATTACAACCAGCAATAAGTCCTCAGAAAACTTGAGCTTTCTCAGCTTTCACCTATTTCAAATACTTTCCAGAAAGTTTTTCATTTTTCTCATACAACAATGGCCATCTATCAAATGCTGAAACGATCTTTATCCAGCGAAAGAAGATCAGCCTTATCAGGATCTGAAGTCCCAAAAGGGCATTGTGCAGTTTATGTTGGGGAGAACGAAAAGAAGCGTTTTGTTATTCCAATATCATACTTGAATCATCCTTCATTTCAGGATTTGCTATTTCAAGCTGAAGAAGAATTCGGGTTCCATCATCCAACGGGTGGCCTAACCATTCCTTGCAGTGAGGATTTATTCATCGGTCTGACCTCCCGCATGAGCAGAACATGATGTATATACGCTATGTTGTTAGAAGAACACGGTTTTGTAAATTAGTATATTTTTCAGGAAAAGAAATGTATCCAAAGACAAAATTAGAGCACATGAATATACAAGCAATTATTGAGCAATTTTCAGGTGCAAAAGCATTATCTTGTTTGAGTTGTTACCAAAAGTTCTGTACAATCTCAACAATTCAAATTTTTCTTCCCGATGAACACCAACCATTTCAAGTTATAGAGGGATGTAACAGAAGGGATACATATTATGTTCAAAAACCAAAAGAAAAAAATTGTCTAACTTTGTCATTGAAAACCAGACGCATGATAAGCCATGCTGAATAAGAACATGGGTTTGATCATCCTGAGCTTGGGACAAGTTCTTCTGAATCACACAAATATGATTGCTGATGATAGAAAAGGGGGATGCTCTTATGCCTTACAAACGTGTGCATAGACTTGAAACCATTCAAGAAAATTCAGCTTGTAGAATCAGAATTTGTTCGACTAAAGAAAAGTCCGCTTGTAGGATCAGAATTTGTTTCAAAGAAATGTCTGAGTAGTTGGCTTTGTCTGTTTTAATATCCTTTATTAGTACGATTAATGGTCAGAAGGCAGAACCATGTGATTCTTCACCCATTAATGACTATTCACCAAATTTCTGAAGCAAACTGTCCTAATTTATAACTCAAAGGCTGGATTGAAAATGGTAAGTAGCTTTCTTGTTTGCATTTACTGAATAAGAAACAGAAGTTAAGTGGCTTGAAGCAGAGTGGCCTAGTAGAAGCAGAGTGACCTAGTACAATGGGACCATTGACCATGAAACCTGATCAAGCCTATGGAATAAAGTTTTCCAAATCAAGGATTAAAACATTACAAGTTAAGGTAATATCCAGCTTTATGGAATAAGTACAATGCTGAAACTGTCATATCAAGCTCTAAAAGTCACTGAAAATTCTAAGTGAGCCTTCTCTACAAAACTTTGATGTACAAAAACATTTGAAGTGTAATTTTTCAAGTTCTGTTCAAGAGATATGTTAGATCAACGAAGACATCCTCTGTGCAGGGAAGTGTGAGGCTGCTGGTTGGATGATCAAAACCAAATTCTTCTTCAGCTTGGTCTAACAAGTGTTGGAGTGAGGATGGTTCAGGAAGAAAACTGGAATAACAATCCTTTTCTTGTCATGAGCAGCCAATTTCTTCAACCCCTTCATCTTTGTGGACCTTACTGTTTGATTAGTTTTCATGTGAGTTGCATATAAATTCTAGTTCACGCAATTGACCTGGCTAATTATTTTGTCCCCAAAACAGATATAAAACGAAAGTCTGTGTTCTCTTGACCGTATGGATTAGCAGACCACTAGATAGAATTTGGTACAACCCACTAGAAAGTCTTTTCTGTGCTTTTGATCTGGATTAGGAAGATCAGTGGAAATCAAATAAACTGTTTTAACTTTTTTTAGGGGAAAGGAGGCATCAAATTTTGTTTATCCAATTGACTTCAGTGGGGTCTTTTGAGGGCTATGTTTCCATAGTTGGTAGGGGACAATGTGTTCCAATCCCACAAATGCTTCATGTTGTTGCTCTAAAATCCATATAAATCCATGTGAATCCTCATGTGCTTATGTTTCTCAAGTTTCACAGGCCACCACATATTATCCACTTACTTTATTCACCACTCAATCTAAATTTATCCAGGATACAACATTTCTTGCTCATCTATATATACAACACATTTCTGTGCTACAACCAGCAACAAATCCTCCAAAACACTTCAGCTTTCTCTAGCTTTCACTTACTAATTCGTAAAACTTTCAAGAATTCTTTTTCATTTCACCTCATCATATTTTACTTTGATACAACCATGGCCATCCGCCAAATGCTCAGACGGTCTTTATCATCTGAAAGAAGATCAACGTCTTCAGGAACTGAAGTTCCAAAGGGGCATTGTGCTGTTTATGTTGGGGAGAGTTGTGAAAAGGCGCAGTTTGTTATCCCAGTATCATACTTGAACCATCCTTCATTTCAAGAATTGCTATATCAAGCTGAAGAAGAATTCGGGTTCCATCATCCAATGGGTGGCCTGACCATTCCTTGTAGTGAGGATCTATTTATTGATATAACCTCCCGCTTGAGCTGAAGAGGATGTGTGTAGCATGCTTTGGTGGAACAGAGTCTTGTAAACTAGATTCTTTAATTAGCTAGACAGAAATGATATTTTGTCATGGAAAATATGTATCCTGGGACAAAATTACACAGTAGATGAATACATGAAATATTACTGATGCATTTTCAGATGCAAAAGAATTATCTGGGTTCAGTTTTAAAATACAAATTCTATATGAAATGACAAATCTCTCTGTTCATAGTTTGATTTCTCTTTTACATTTTACTGAATAGGAAAAAGAAATGAAGCAGCTTGGAGCAGAGTGGCCTCATAATAATTCTGTTGACCATAAGAACAATATGCATGTAAGGAGAATATCCAGTTTTACAGAATAAGATAAGGACAATTATGAAGTAAGATTTGGTTCTGTTTTCTGATGCTTTCTAGCTTTGAGAGTTGCTGAAAAAGTAACAGGAATGCATTGACTTCTCATATCAGGGGAGTTAAACTTTCTGCTGAACTTTTACTACATGAAAAAAGAATAATTCCAAATGAGTCATCTCTAGAAAAAGTTGGGTTTGATCATTCTGAGCAGGGAATAACTTTTTATAGTTCTCATGCAACATAAACGTTATTGCTGATAGAAGAGATGGATGACATTATGGTTTACACATATACTATTCAAAGAAAAGTTCAGTTGTAGGATCATCAGTATTTGCTAGAAATCTGAGTACAAAATTCCTTTCTAGCATCATGTTATCCTGTGCTGGCTATGTCAACCATAACAGTAGGCTTTTATTCTTTTTATCATGTTAATGACTAAGTTTGTTATAACATCCTTTAACACTATTAATGATTCGAAGACAGGACCATGTTATTTTTTCATGTGCTAATGTTTGAACTGAATGGATTTCGAATGGTAAACAGTTTTCTTATAGCATTCACAGAATATAGCCTAGCTAGAGATATTCAAAATCAAAGACTTCCATCAACCTAATAGGAGTCCCAACACTTTGGTGATCTGTCAAGAAACATAATCACATGAGCTGCCAATTTCTCCCCCCTTCATCCTTATCTGTGTTAAATAGCATAGAAAATGTGGAGCTTCCAGTTTAAAATATTCTAAAGCACAAATATAATGAAGATATACTTTCTAGTTCACAGAGTGGACCAAGTTGATGTTTCACCTGCAAACCACATGACAGTTGGAATTTCAATCAATCATGCTTCTACGATTTTCATGTACGCTGTTGATATGAATTAGGAAGATCAAAGGAAACCAAGTAGGGTCACTTGAGGGCTATGCTGCCAGAGTTGGCACAGTACAATGTTTCAATCACACAAATTTCTTGTTGCTTTAAAATCTTTACAACGATCAAAGGACAAATCCATGGGATTCCTCATGTGCTTCTGTTTCTCTAGTTTCAAAGGCCACGAGATATCCACTTGCTATGTTCACCACTCAATCTAAACTACTCAAGGATACTGCGTGTTTCATTCTCCTATATATATATACAACACATTTACAGATTACAACCAGCAACAAGTCCTCAAAGTACTTGAGCTTTCTCAGCTTTCACTTACTTCAAAACACTTTCCAGAAAGTTTATCATATTGTCTCAGCAAGATTCACTTCACACAACAATGGCCATCCGCCAAATGCTAAGACGTTCTTTATCCAGTGAAAGAAGATCAGCCTCACCTGGAGCTGAAGTTCCAAAGGGACACTGTGCTGTTTATGTTGGGGAGAGCGAAAAGAGACGCTTTGTCATTCCAGTGTCATACTTGAACCACCCTTCATTTCAAGAATTGCTATTTCAAGCTGAAGAAGAATTTGGATTCCATCATCCAATGGGTGGTCTAACCATTCCTTGCAGTGAGGATTTATTCCTTCATCTAACCTCTCGCTTGAGCAGAATATGATGTATATATTTATGTTCTTAGAAGAACACAGTTTTGTAACATTAGTTGTGTTTTCCACACACACACACACCCCAAAAAAAAAGAAGACAAAAACTACTTTTTATCTCCTAGAATACAGTACATTTGCTAGGAAAAGAAATGTATGAAGGACCAAATTAGAGTGTATGAATATAAATGAAAAATTATTGAGCCATTTTCTAGTGCAAAAGCATTATCTGCTTTGAGCTGGTACTACTACTTCTACATAAACTCAATAATTCAAGACCTTCCTTCTTAGATTTGTTCCCTTTTGCTACTAATTCTATACAAACACACATTTAAGGTCTGCAGCACACATTACCTCCGTAGACTCGAATTGGCACCATCTCAACAAAATTCTATCTTGTATCTGCAAATTCAATAGAACATGAGGATTGAGCACAAAACAAAAACTTGGACAAATGAACCAATGAAGGCAGAAACCTGCCACAGTTTCTATAGAGAATGACACTAGCTTGGACTTGGAGAAACCAGCATAAAAGACCATGTGATCAGGTTAAGATTTCTCAATCTATACATTGTAAATTTCTAACGCCTTTTAGTTTGAACATCTCTTATGTAGCCTACTGTTGCATATAATTCTTTAGTCCCAATTGGAAGAACTTTGGAGTTACCTCAGCCTTGACCAGGTCTTATGGTCAATGGTATTATTGTGAGGTCACTCTGCTCCAGGCTGCTTCTTTTCTTTCTCTATCCAGTAAATGTAAACAAGAAATGCCGTATCCTTAAGAATTTTACATTGAGTAGTGAAGATAGCAAGTGGATCTGCGGTGGCCTATGAAAATAGAGAAACATAGACACATGAAGAATCACATGGATTTGTCTTTCAATCACTATAAAGATTTTAAAGCAACAAGAATTTGTGTGATTATAAAGATTGTATCCTACCAACTCTGGCAACATAGCCCTTAAAATGGCCCACTTGTGATAGACTGGATAACAAACTTTGATGCCTTCTCTCACCCTCAAATGTCCCCACTTGGTTTCCTTTTGATCTTCCTAGTTCAGATCAATGGCACACATAAAAACAGAAAAAGCATGATTGATTGGTTTTGGAACAGAAGAACAAAGTGGTCAACTTTGTCCATTAGAAAGTCTATCTTCATTATAAATTCTGTATTGTGCTTTAAAATACTGTAAACACAGATAAGATGAAGGTGTTGAACAAATTGGCCGCTCATGTGTTTATGTTTCTTGGCCACTGCTGTAAGCTGCTTTTTCATATATTGATTGAATGCAATAACAAACCTATTTACCACTTTAAAATCAAGTTAATGGAGTTATAAGTTGGGAGATAGCTCACTTTTGAAGTTTGGTGAAGAGTCACTCGAGTGGACACTATGTTGAAACTTTAGCACATAAGATCACATGGTTCTGTCTTCTTATCATCAATTGTACCAAAGGGTGTTCTGACAGACCGAGCCATGAATATGTTAAAGCAAATAAAAGCTGACCATTTAGGTGGGCCTCGCCAGCACAGCACAGCTTGATAATATAAAACAATTTTGTGCTGATTTTCTTTGCTCAAACAAATACTGACGGTCCCACTGGCCAACTTTTCTTGACTGGTTTCTTGTATAATGTCATCCATCTCTTCTATCAACAATAACGTGTATGTTGCATGAGAATTGTAAAAAGTTATTCCCTGGTCAGGATGATAAAAATGCAACTTCTTGTTCAACATGGCTTATCAAGCTCTAGAAGCAGAATTGGGTTTTGGACAGGAAGAGTGTATCAGAACCTTTTTTCAAGCATAATGTCCCCCTTCTGTCACTTTCTTGGTAGTTAAACATGTGTTTGTATTCAAAATTCTCGGAGATGAAACTTATGAGGAAGTTAACAGCTAAGAAACCAAAATAAGAACAGAAAGATTTCAGTTTCTGACTTCATCAGAATTTATAGTAGCAATTCAAACCGGATAAATGCTTTTGCATCTGAAAATGAATCAGTAATATTTCATTTTTTCATTTACTGTGTAATTTTGTCCCAGGACACATACTTTCCATGAAAAAATATCCTTTCTGTCTATAAAATTAAAGAATCTAATTTACAAAACTGTGTTCCTCTAAAACATACTACTACATCCTCTTCAGCCCAAGCGGGAAGTTAGATCAACATATAGATCCTCACTACAAGGAATGGTTAGGCCACCCATTGGATGATGGAACCCAAATTCCTCTTCAGCTTGAAATAGAAATTCTTGAAATGAAGGGTGGTTCAAGTATGATACTGGAATAACAAAACGCTTCTTCTCGTTCTCCCCAACATAAACAGAACAATGCCCCTTTGGCACTTCAGCTCTTGATGAAGCTGATATTCTTTCAGATGATAAAGACCGTCTAAGCATTTGGCGGATGGTCATTGTTGAATAAAAGTGAATCTTACTGAGGAAAAATGAAAAATTTTATGGGAATTTTTATTAATAAATAAATGAAAGCTGAAAAAGCTAAAGTTTTTGGAGGACTTGTTGCTTGTTGTAACCCACAAGTGTGTTATATATATAGGTGAGCAAGAAGTTCAGATTGAGCGGTGAACATAATAAGCGGATCTGTGGTGGCCTAAGAAACTTGAGAAGCCTAAGCACATTAGGAATCACATGGCCGTGTCTTTCTATTAGGAACAAGAATTTGTGTGATCATAAACATTTGTATCCTACCAAGTCTGGCAGAATAGCCCCCAAATGGCCCAGTTTGGATAGACTGGCTAACAATCCTTGATGCCCCCTCTCACTTTCATGTGACTATGTTTCTTGAAAAATGTGAAAATGATGAACTCAAATTACGTTAATGGAAGTGTTTGATTTTGAATATCTCCAGCATAGCCTATGTTGTTAGAGAAGTGGGGAATATTGCCTCTGACTGCCCACGCAGTTGGTTGTGAGCTTAAAGATGCTTGATAATGATTGAAAGACAACAGCAAGTGATTCCTCATGTACTGAGGTACCTCTCTGGCTCTTACCCAAGTACTTATTCCCCCGCAGAGCCTGCAATTGAAGATTTGAGATAACGTTGATCACTTATATATACTTGAACCTTAGCAGATAACAATCATACAACCAGCAAAAGTCTCGGCAACCGCACACTTGGAGAGAATTCAATATGAAAGTCAAATACATTCAAAGCATCAGCAAGCTGAACCTATACCTTCATTAATTTCAACATTGTTCTTTTCTTTGCTATAAAATCCATGATTGGTAAAACTTTTTCCCATGAGAATGGCATGACCAGGTCTTATGCAATGGTCCCATTATTAAGGGGCCACTCTGCTGTAAGCTGCTTTTTCCATATTCAAAGAATGCAATGAAAAACTAGTTACCACTTTATGGTGCAAAGTCATTCAAGTGGAGACTAGACTGAAAACATTAGCACATGAAAAACCACATGGTTCTGTCTTCTATTCATCGGTAGTATTAAACATTCTGAGCTGTGAACATGTTGAAACAAATTAAGCCTTCATTTTGGATGGGGTACTTCTCATTTCAATTGTGGTGAAGAGTTATGCGAGTGGACACTAGACTAAAGTGTCATGTGATTCTGCGTTCCAATCATAGATGGTACTGGAGCATGTTTCGATGGACTGAGCAGCAAAAATTTTAGAAAGACATAAATGCCTAACATTTTGGATGGCACTTAGCCAGCATAGCACAGAAAATAATTTTGAACTCAGATATTTCCCAAAAAAGTTATCCTGCAAGTACACTCTTCTTGAATGGTTTCAAGTATATTTGAATCAATGTAAGCCATTGCAACATCCATCCATCTCTACTGTAATCAATAATGTCTATTTCAACAAGGCTATCCAACTTTTTTGTTGTTTTGGTTGTCTTAAACACAACGTGTTCCCTTCCGGGACATCTATGAATGAGTTGAAATCATTGGCTATTTATGTGTTCACACTTTTGTATTCTCAGTATATGGACAAGTTAACTGCAAAAGGAAACAGAACTAAGGATAGAAAGATCTGATTGTAATGCTTTTGCGTCTGAAAATGGATCAGTTGATTTTCATATGTGCACGAACAATATCCTGGGGTACATTTCTTTCAAAAAAGAGAAAAACAAAAAAAGAAGAATACTTGTCAGAGAAACTAAGCTACAAAACTGTGCTCTTTCTAGACATAGTATATATACATCATGTTCTGCTTAAGCGAGAGGTTATATCAATGAATAAATCCTCACTGCAAGGAATTGTTAGGCTACCCATTGGATGATGGAACCCGAATTCTTCTTTCAGCTTGAAATAGCAATTCTTGGAATGAAGGGGGGTTCAAATATGATTTTGGAATAACAAACCGCTTCTTTTCATTTCCATTCTCACCCACATAAACGGCAAAATGTCCCTTGGGAACATCATTTCTTGATGAAGTTGATCTTCTTTTGGATGGTAGCGGTCGTCTGAGCATTATATGAATAGCCATGGTTGTATTGAAGTAAACTTGAAAATAGATGAACTTGTGGAGAAGCTGGTGAAGCAAATGAAAGCTGAGATAGCTCTTAAGTTTTCTTAGGAGTTGTAGCTGGTTAGTAAGCACAGATTGGTGGTTATATATATATATATATATTATAAAGAGGAACATTTGATTGATAAAAATCAAGATTGAGTGGTAAAAAGCCTTAGTGGATGTATGGTGGTTAGGAAATTTGAGAAACATAAACACATGAGGAATCACATGGATTTGTCTTCTAATCACCATAAAGATATTAAACAAGAAGGATATTGTATTCTGGAAGACTGATTTTTTGGCAATACAGATTTTTTGGCATCAAGAAACTCCTTAAAGGGCCCTCTGTATTCAATGAGATAATTGGATATTTGGCACCTAACTTATACAGTTATACCTAAGATGCATAAATCTATTTGAATTTCCTATGGGCTGTCTGTTTCTTGTCTGCGGCATATAAACATAAGTTACTGCCAAAGTCAGCCCACCAAAAGTTTTCTTGTGTCTTAATAACCCATTAGGCAATATAGATTCAGATGAAGCAGAAATTTCTAATGAGTCAACTAAAGTTCCTGTTACATGGATAAAAATCTCACATTGTGTTACAATTATTAATCAAACTGAGAGGTCCACATTACTGAATGTACCATGCATGTACAAGCATGGAGTACTTGGAGAAACTGGCTGTTCATGTGATGATGTTTCTTGACTAATATATAACTCTTGGAGCTCTGTAAAGTTAAATGGATGAGAAATTGACGAGGAAAAAGAGGCTGTGGGAACTAGAAATCCTTCACGAATAAAGACTAGATTAAATAAGGGACTTAAAGAATGTACTATTTCCAACCATAAAGCAGTTTCAGTGGCAAGTAGTTCATGAGTCAAGAACAAATAGGAATCATCCTCTCCATTCTGATATAAGTCTTAGAGTATAACATCACTAAGTGGGAGTGTTTGAAGTTAATTACCTTTCTTGAATTTCATTACGGTCTAGATGACAGTATATTCCATTCTCAGAATAAATAAATAGATCACTGAAAGGGAGTGTTGTACCTTCAATGCAGGCCCTCAACGGCTCAGAGGAATTTAATCAAGAACTACTGCAGCATATACTTCCCTTCCCAAGCTTGAACCAAAAGCACAGGATTATTCCTACAAAATTGTTTCCTGAAAATGAACGCTATTATCCAATCTCATAATCCACTCCACAGAGAAGTAAGATCAATGAAGAGATCCTCTCTACTGGGAATTTTGAGGACACCAATTGGATGATCAAACCCAAATTCTTTCCTTAATAGATCTTTCGTTTCCAGAATGGTGACTGGTTTAGATATAATATCAGAACAACAAATCTTTTTCTGTCATTCTCTCCCACATAGACAGCAAAAACATCCCGTTTCAGACAATGAAAAACATCAAAGAAAATGTTTGGGAATGAAGTTTACTAGAGAGAAAAACGTAAAAAAACAAGAAAAATAAATGACAAACATATGAAATGTTGATGAGCTACCTTTTAGAGTGAGTTAAGCATTCATTCTTTAACAGAAATGATTGCTAAACTTTCCAAATTATTAGGAAAAAATACATATGAAATATTGATCTCATGAAGAGTTTCTGACAAGAACTTTAACTAAATAATGCATTTGCATTTGAAAATGGTTTGCAAGAATACATTTGTCCAGGGATACAATTATACTCTGTAGAGGATCTTCTGTGTGTATAAAACTGAGAAGGGGGAAAAGTTTGTCCAAGAACTAGCTAATAACAAAATTCTACAGCTCTTAAACCTAGTATTTGTATCATCTTCTGCTCAACTGGGACGTGAGATCAATGAATAAATCTTCACTGCAAGGAATGGTTAGGCCACCCATTGGATGATGAAACCCAAATTCTTCTTCAGCTTGAAATAGCAATTCTTGGAATGAAGGGTGGTTCAAGTATGATACTGGAATAACAAATCTCTTCCTTTCCCTCTTTCCAACGTAAACGGCCAAATGCCCCTTTGGAACCTCAGTTCCTGATGAAGTTGATCTTCTTTCAGATGATAAAGACCGCCTAAGCATTTGGCGAATGGCCATGGCTTTACTAAACTTAATCTTGGTGAAGCAGAAGATGAAAATGAAGGAATGTGTGAAAGTTTTGTGAAGCGAGTGAAAGCTGAGAAGCTGAGAGTTTTCAAGGGCTTGTTGCTGGTTGTGAGCTTATGCCACACACACACACACACACACATATATATATAGATGAACTTGTAAATTCCCTTGACAATCTCTAGATTGAGTGGTGAAGAGATAAGAGGATATATGCGGTGGCTGGCAAACTTGGAGAAACAAAAGCACATGAAGAATCACATGGATTTGTCTACAAATCTTCAGAAGATTTTGAAGTAACAATAAATGATTTTGTCATATTGGAAACATTATTCCCTACCAACTCCAGCAGCAAATTAACCGCTGAAATAACTGTGGGGCAATATAAGTGTACAAGTTTCTTTAGATTCCTTTGATCTGCTGAATTTCAGGTCAACAAACATCATATCTGAAAGTACAAGATATGGTGAACTGATTAACCAAAAAATCTGCTTTCCCTTCAAAAAGTATATTCTATAACCATTTTGTTTCAGATTGTTATCCAATCTGATGCAATATTCTTGGTTAAATTCTTTCTGCTGTTTCGGAACTTTTCCAATTATTTCATTTCTAAAGAAGAAACGATAATTTTTTACTGATATTGGACACTCAGTTATTCACAATCAAGATTTATCAAGTAGCACTGTATCACCTCACTGGTGATGTAGTTCAATATTTCACTTACTGACAGATTAATTGATCAGACTATAGAAACTATGGCAGGTTTTTGCCTTTGTTCATATTGGCAGGTAAGACTCAAAGTGTGCTACAGTAATTCTGGAATGGTATCTGATGAGATTAGATGTATATTTTTTGAACATGGTGCTTGTCTATAGCAGAGCTTTAATTTTTATCAGACGAAATTATACAACTCCTTTGTGCTTCTGCCATAAGACATCTAGTAGCATGAACTTTTCTGCTTGGTAAATTGTAAAGCTACATTCCAAAGTACAACATTGAATTTATTGACACACACAGAAAATTAGGTTGGTGTAATGGACCAAGTTTCTGTTTTTGTGATCAGTCCACATGTTCTCATGAATTTGCAGGTACAAGATAAATTTTGTTGGGATGATGCCAACACTAGAATACAAATGTAATGTATTTGGCTGACATTAAATATGTGTTTGCGTAGAATTAGTAGCAGAAGGAAACAAAACTAAGAAGGAAGGATATGAATTAGTGATTCCAGCTCAAAGAAAATAACAGTTTTGCACTTGCAAAATGGCTCAATAATTTTTCATGTAAGTTCATATACTCTGGAATACATCTCACTTCCTAACAAATGTACTGTGTCGTAGGAAAAAAAAGGAAAAAAGTAACTAATTTGGAAAACTGTGTTCTCCTAAGAACATAGTATGCACATCATGTTCTGCTCAAGCGAGAAGTTAGATCAATGAATAAATCCTCACTGCAAGGAATGGTTAGGCCACCCATTGGATGATGGAAGCCAAATTCTTCTTCAGCTTGAAATAGCAATTCTTGAAATGAAGGGTGGTTCAAGTATGATACTGGAATAACAAAACGCTTCTTTTCACTCTCTCCAACATAAACAGCACAGTGCCCCTTTAGAACTTCAGCTGATCTTCTTTCGCTGGATAAAGTTCGTCTCAGCATTCGACGGATGGCCATTGTTGTATAAGCGAAATGAAAAACTTTCTGGAAAGTGTTGTGAAATTTAATGAAAGCTAAGAAAGCTCAAGTTTTCTGAGGATTGTTGCTGGTTGTAATCCAAAGATGTTTTGTATATATATAGGAGAACAAGAACTGTGGTACCTTAGGGAGTTTAGGTTGAGTGGTGAAAATAGCAAGTGGATCTGTGGTGGCCTTTGAAAGTATAGAAACATAAGCACATGACAAATCACATGCATTTGTCTTTCCTTCATTATAAAGATTTTAAAGGAACAAGAATTTGTGTGGTCATAACCAAATTGTACCCTGCCATATCTGGCAGCATGGCCCTCAAAAATCCTTATAAAGTCTGCAATAGTGCATTAAAATATTGTAAACTGAAAGGTCCACATTTTGTGATAAGGATGAAAGGGTTGAAGAAATTGGCAGCTCATGTGATTACGTTGAACTCAAAGTAGGTTGATGGAAGTCTTTGATTTTGAATATCTCCACTCTCCAGAGTAGCTTATGTTGTAAGAGATGGTAGGGAATATTGTCTCGGAATGCCCATGCAGTTTGTATGTTTGATAGTGGTTGAAAGGCTACAGCATGTGATTGGTCATGTACTGACCAGGTACCTCTCTGGTCTCTATCTGGACGCAACTTCACCACACAGCCCACCATTGCGGTTTTGAGATGTAATGGTCCCTCATATATACTCAAATCTGAGCAATTTAATCGATCACACAACGAATGGGACTTAGAAAAAACACAGTCTACTCAGATTGACTCATCTCTTTTTACTGTCCATCTTGAGGGACTAGCTTCTGTAAAACCATGGCCATCCATATGCCAAGAGTCATCCATGCGAAGAAAATCATGCAACAGTCATCAAATACACCAAAGGGATATAATGCTGTTTATGTTGGGGATAAAGCAAAGGTTTGTTATTCCAGTTATCTTCTTGAACCAACCTGCATTTCTTCAAGACTTGTTAAACCAAGCTGAACAAGAATTTGGTTTTGAATCTTAGGGGTGTCCATTCGTACAGGTTGGGTGGGTTCGAGTTGGGATAAGGTGAAGGTATAATATAAAAATATCCAATTCAATATTAAACTCAAAATGCTCAATTCTAACCTGACACAAAATTTCGTGTTAGGTTCAGATTAACTTGATTTTTAGTCAAATCACCTAATAACCTGATAAACCTGACCCAACCTAACCTAATATGTTCTATTTATTTTATTTTTCATACTATAAATTCCAACGTTATAATTGAGTAGAAATTAATTTACAATAAAATCTAAAATCTGGCATAATAATTAAGGGGACGCACAACACATGACAGTAGTGCGATGGGAGAGCATGCCGGCAAAGGAGGCTAGGGTTTTTATTTTTTTGGAGCAAGAGGTGAGGAGAGTTATGTTTGGTGATTACTCGTCGCACAGCAACAAAGGAGAGTTATGTTTGGTGATTACTCATCGCACGGCAACAAAGGAGGCCGGGGTTTTTCTATTTTTTTAAAGTAGAAGGTGAGGAGAATTATGTTTGGTAATTTGGTCAATTGTCTTTGAATTGGAAAAATAGAAGTTTTATTACTTATTTGTTAATAAGATTATTATAATTTGTAAATTTGCAAATTGTAATTGAATTTTCAAATTTTAGATTTTTGGATATATATTATTTATATTTTATTTTAATTAGTTAAATTTTTCATATGGGTCGAATTGGATTGGGTTGGGTTGAGTCAAGTTTATTGGATTATTGAGTCATCTACTTATTTTTTTCGGATTACACAAGTTGACACGAAAACAACTCAACCTTTTTTTTTTTCTCGAGTCATTTTCGGGTCTGACCCAATTTGATCCGAATCTAAAAATCCAAACCCAAACTTGATTTTTTTCAGATGGGTCATCGGATTGGGTTTGGTTCTGAACTTCTAATTTTGATCATCCAACAGGCAGCCTCACGATGTCTTCATTGATCTTAGCTCCAGCATGAACAGAAATTGAGATTAAGCAGCTAGTGTTTTTGTACAGTATAGTTTTGTAGAGATGACTCGCTTAGAATTCACCTATTCTTTCCACATATATGGAAAACTTGTTGACAATTTAGCTCCCCTGATATTTGAAATTTTGTTATGAAGTCAAAGGCTCTACTGAGCCTATTTCTTTACTGTTTCAACTTCGACATTTTTCTTAACTTATCCTATATGGCTAGGGTATTTTCATTAGCATGTTAATCCATGATTGGGAGAACTTTCTCCACAGGATTGACCAGGTCTCATCCAATGGCCCCATTATTAAGGGGCCACTCTGCTGTGAGCTGCTTTTTCATACTCATCAATGCAATCAGAAACCTAATAAAGCTAATGGAATCATAGATTGGGACATACTTCACTTTTGAAGTTTGGTGAAGAGTCAATCAAGTGGAAACTAGGCTGAAATGTTAGAACATGAAAAATCACATGGTTCTGTCTTCTAATCATCTATAGGACTAAAGGGTGTTGTAACAGACTGAGCCATGGACATGTTGAAGAAGATAAAAGCTGACCATTTTGGAGGGCCTAGCCAGCACAGCACAGCACAGCTTGATGTAAGTAAGTAATTTCATACTGTTTTCCTTTACTCGAATGAATACTGATCCCACATTGAACTTTTCTTGAGTTGTTTTAAGTATATGTGTAAGCTATAATGTCATCCATTTCTGCTGTCATCAATACAATGTATGTTGCATGAGAAGTATAAAATGTTATTTCCTGCTCAGAATGATCAAACCCAACTTCTGTAGAGATGACTCACTTAGAATTATCTTTGTTCAACAGTAAAAATTTAGCAAAAAGTTCTAATTCTCCTGATATGAGAAATTTCTTTATGAGAAACTTTTCAGTAACTTTTCTTGATCCTTATATCTGTTAATATGTATCCCTTCTGGCACTTTCTTAGTCATTAAATTTGTGTTTGTATTTAGAATTGTCAGAAATGAAATTTGCAGAGAGTTAACAGCCAAAAGGAACCAAACTAAGAACAGCAAGATTTTAATTTCTGAGTTCATCTAGAATTTGTAGTAACAGGAAACCAGTTATTGCTTTTGCATCTGAACATGGATCAGTAATTTTTCATGTATTCATATACTGTGTAATTTTGTCGCAGGATACATATCTTCCACGAAAAAACATCCTTTCTGTCTAGAAAATTATAGAATCTAATTTACAAAAGCGTGTTCCTCTAAAGCATGCTACATATATCCTCTTCAGCTCAAGCGGGAGGTTAGATCAATGAATAGATCCTCACTACAAGGAATGGTTAGGCCACCCATTGGATGATGGAATCCAAATTCTTCTTCAGCTTGAAATAGCAATTCTTGAAATGAAGTGTGGTTCAAGTATGATACAGGAATAATAAAACGCTTCTTTTCACAACTCTCCCCAACATAAACAGCACAATGACCCTTTGGAACGGCAGTTCCCGATGAAGTTGATCTTCTTTCAAATGATAAAGACCGTCTAAGCATTTGGCGGATGGCCATGGTTGTATCAAAGTTTACTTGGCTGAGGCAAAACAAAAAATTTCCTGGAAAGTTTTATGAATTATTAAGTGAAAGCTGAGAAAGCTAAAGTTTTTGGAGGACTTGCTGATGTTTGTAACCCAGAAATGTGTTGTATATATAGGTGAGCAAGAAATGCAGTATCCTGGAGAAATTTAGATTGAGTGGTGGATAAAGCAAGTCAATATGCGGTGGCCTGTGAAACTACAGAAACATAAGCACATGAGAATTCACATGGACTTGTCTTTGATCATCATAAAGATTTTAGAGCAACAACATGAATCATTAGACGTATTGAAAACATTGTTTCCTACTAACTCTGGAAACATAGTCCTCAAAAGACCCCACTGAAATCAATTCGTTAATGAAATGTGGTGCCTTATTTTACCTAAAACATGGACAAGTTTATTTGATTTCCCCCGATCTTCCTAATCCAGATCAACAGCACAGATTAAATCCCACCAAACTCTATCTAGTGGTCTGCCAGCTCATATGGTCAAAAGAAGGAAAAAACTTTCTTTCCTATATGTGGTCTGGTCCAATGTCTTGGATTCATACGCAAATCCATTATAAATTCTGCATTGGGCTTTCAAATATCGGTTTACAACTAAAGAAACACTAAGGTCCACAAAGATGTGTTTTAACATAGACAAGGATGAAGGGACCGAAGAAATCGGCAGCTCATGTGATTATGTTACTTGACGTATATGAAAGTGTTGAGCTTCCATTAGTATAATGGAAGGATTAACTGACAGGTGAAGAATGATGGTCAGGTGATAATGTTTGCTAATATTGTTTTGTATTATGGAAATTTTAGTCAATGCAGGAGTTATTTTAACTGAAGAACTGGGTATAAGGCTTAAACTGTGAAGCCTTTCTGCTAAGCAGTGTTGCATTCATTGCCATTTCCTTGACTTGCAAACTATATAGTATAGGCATATTGAGCCAATGTGTAATAAAATTTCTCATTTTAAATATTAGTGGAGAGACAGAAGTCTAACTACACTGCATTTCTTGCATTTCTGATATTTCTTACATGGAATCCTCACAAGAATAGTGTTTTCAGTATAATTCCATAAAGAGAAGTTAATGTTTGACTTATATAAGCATCATATTCAAGACATGCCTTTCCGATGACAGATGCCAGTCCAGGATGTAGTAACTAACCTCCATATGATCTGTCTTATGTGAAAATCATGCCATAGATTGATGACCCCTCTTAACAGTTACATGACCAAAGTTAAGTGTAGATTGAGTTCCTGATCATCCTAGTGCTATCATTTTAATATAACCACCCAAAGAACACCAGAGAACTTAAGCAAAGAAAAAGAAATTAGGAATTAGTGTGAAAAAAAAGATGTTATAAGTTGATACTCTTTTTTCCTCTTCACAGGGGAAATATGTTTCTCCAAGGGAATTAATATTTCCTTCATGAAGGTTCTCAGTTAGAATGTACAAAATTCTTCCTTACAAAACTGTGTTTCCTACAAATTTACACTACACTACTCCCAGGTCTCATAATCACTCAACTGAGATGCGAGATCAATGAATAATTCCTCACTGCGTGGAACTGTAAGGGCACTCATTGGATGATCAAACCCAAATTCTTGCTCAGCCTGGTTCAGCAACTTTTGAAATGATGGTTGGTTCAAAAATGATAATGGAACAGCAAATTAATCTCTTCTTTTCACCTTCTCCAACATAAACTGCAAAACATCCTTTAGGTATATGGTTTTCAGCAAATGAAGTCCGTCGAAGAAGTTGTTTGGCATGAGTAAGACAAGGCAGGCAGATGGCCATGGTTTCAAAAGGGTTGTTCTTTTCTTTTTTCTTGAAGAAGAGATAGTTTTGTGGAGAATGTAGAATTACTGCTGAAACTATTGAAGGCTGTGTTGGCTGGCTGCTAGATAAGTGTCTATATAGAACGGCCATTGCTTATAATCTACGGTTGATAGAGAATTTGAACAGGGATCAGATTAGCAGGGAAAAAACACTAGCATATTAGAGATTGCATGGATTTGTCTTCTGATCATCTAGTGCAATTTGAACTCAGCATGTAAGATTACATGGCCTACTTGAGCATAAATCTTATAAACTGAGGTGCTTTGAATGTCTGGGACCTGTTGGGGTCTGCATATGGCACTGGGAGACCTCTGTTGTTTGTTATCATAAGTGTTAGGGTCTCATGCTCTTCAACAAATTTGCAAGTCCCAATTATTGACAACTGAATTGGAAAGTGAAACCATGTGTTATTGTTCATTATATATTTTATTTGATTTTCTCTGGTAATCTTATGGATTTGTCTTTCAATCATTTCAAAGATTTTAAAGCAACAAGAATTTCTCATAGAAAGCATTGTGCCCTATTGTGATGGACTGGCTAACAAAATTTGATGTCTCCTCTCACCCTCATGTGATTATGTTTCAAGACAACTATGAAACTGTTGAACTGTAATTAGGTTGATGGAAATTTTTGAACAGTTCTTATGGTCAATGGCCCCATTATTACGGGGTCAATCTGCTGTATGCTGCTTTTTCATGTTCAATGAATGCAGCAAGAAACCTATTTACCATTTTTAATCAAGTTAATGGGACATGCTTCACTTTTGAAGTTTGGTGAAATCATTTCAAGTGGACACTATATTGAAATATTACCAGATGAAAATTCACATGGTTCTGTTTTCTTAATCATCAATAGTACTAAAGAATGTTGTGACAGAGTGTACGGCGAATACATTAAAACACATAAAAGTCTACCATTTTGGAAGCCATAGCCAGCACTGCACAGCTTGATGGTAAAAAACAATTTTGTACTGATGTCCTTTACTTGAACAAATACTGATCCTACAAGCAAACTTCCCTTGAATGGTTTCAAGTATATGTTCCATGATAATTATAAAAAATGATTACCTGCTCATGATGACCAAAGGCAACTTCTTGTTTAATATGGCTTATGATCAAGCTCAAGAAGCAGAATGTGCTTTGGATAAGACAAGTGTATCAAATGTTTTTTGGTTGTGTCTAGCATAATATATATCACTTCTGGCAAGTTTTTGGTCCTTATCTGTGTTCGTACTTAAAGTTCTCAGTGATAAAACTTACGGAGAAGTTAACGGCAAAAGGAAACCAAATGAAGAACAGAAAGATTTGAATTTCTGAGTCCATGTAGAATTTCTAGTAAACCAGATAATACTTTTGTATCTGAAAATGGATCAGTAATTTTCATGTATTCATAACAGTATAATTTTGTCCCAGGATACATATTTTCCATGACAAAATAGTCCTTTCTGTCTAGAAACCTAAAGAATCTAATGTACAAAATTGTGTTCCTCTAAAACAGTTTATATATCCTATTCAGCTCAAGCGGGAGGTCAGATTGATGAATAGATCCTCACTACAAGGAATGGTTAGGCCACCCATTGGATGATGGAACCCAAATTCTTCTTCAGCTTGATATAGCAATTCTTGAAATGAAGGGTGGTTCAAATATGATATTGGAATAACAAAGCGCTTCCTTTCGCCCTCCCCAACATAAACAGCACAATGCCCCTTTGGAACTTCAGTTCCTGTCGAAGTTGATCTTCTTTCAGACGATAAAGACCGTCTAAGCATTTGACGAAGGGCCATTCTTGTAGCAAAGCAAACTTTGATGAGGTGAAATTAAGATTTTCCTGGAAGGTTTTCTGAAATAAGTGAAAGCTGAAGTTTCTGGAGTACTTGATGCTGGTTGTAGTCCAGAAATGTGTTGTATATATAGGCGAGCAAGAAATGCTGTATTCTGGAGAAAGTTAGATCGAGTGGTGGATGAAGCAAGTGAATCTGTGGTTGCCTATGAAATTTGAGAAACATAAGCACATGATGAACCACATGGATTTGTCTTTCAATTGCTATAAATATTTTAAGGCAACAAGAATTTGTGTGATCAAAAAACATTGTACCCTGCCAACTCTGGCAGCATAGCCCTCAAATGGCCCTATTGTGATAGACTGGATAACAAACTTTGATGCCTCCTCTTAACCTCAAATCACCCTACTTGTTTTCCTTTACTTTTCTTAGTTCAGATCAACGGCACATATAAAAACTGTAAAAGCATTTGAAACGCCAACCTTTCGAAATCCATCAAGTGAGCTGCTAAAACAATTGGTCATGTGGTTTGGGAACAAAAACATTAACTTGGTCCGCTGTCTGAACAAGAATGTATATATATCTGCATTACAAATTCCGCATTTGTGCTTTAAAATATTTTAAATTGGAAAGTCCACTCTTTTGAAATGTTTTCACACAGATTAGGATGAAGGTGTTGAAGAATTAGCTGCTCATGTGATTATATTTCTTGAGAAATATTAAGTGTTGAACTGAAATTAGGTTTATGATGTCTGGAAGACAAATCCCTGAGATTCCTCATGGGCTTATGTTTTCTCTGGTTGCAACAGCCACTTATATCCTGCAAGCCTCTTCACCACTCAATTTAGATTCTTGAATTTATTACATGTTCATCTATATATATGCACATTGTAGACTTGCAACCAGCAACAAGTCCTGAAAAAGAAACTACTTTCTCAGCTCCCATTTGAGAATATATATATATATATACACTTCAACATAATCATGGCCATTCACCAAATCCTTAGATGCTCTTCATTATCAGCGAAAAGATCAACTTCAACAGGATCAGATGATGTTCCAAAGGGGCATTTTGCTGTTTATGTTGGGAGGGTCAGAAGAAACGCTTTGTCATCCCAATATCATACTTGAACCAGACTTCATTTCGGGATTTACTTAGTCAAGCTGAAGAAGAATTCGGGTTTTATCATCCAACGGGTGGACTCACTATTCCTTGCAGTGAGGATGTATTCATGGATCTCACATCTCGCTTGAGCTGAAGATGATATAGACTAGGCTTTTAGAGGAGTACAATTTTGTAACTAGCTAGTTTGATAGACAGACTTTTTCTTGTGCTTTTCTTGTTCCCACACACAAATATACTTTGTAAGGACAAAATGTAGCCCTGAGGCAAACTTACAGTATGAATAGATGAAAATTTTGACATATACCGGGCCATTTTTAGCTACTGAAACTTTGTTTCTTCAAGTTCTTAGCTCAAAATCATTGAGTCAACTTTTCCAGTATTCATCATTGGATGCACTCATTAAATAAAATAAGTCAATTTCACACTGGAGAATGAAGATCTACTATAAATTCCTGCATTGTGTCCAAAACTAATTCAACTGATGGACATGTATTTTTATATGATCAAAACAAAGCAACTGAAATAGGAACCTCACATTGTTCTATCATAGATACCTACAGTCCTATGAAAACAAACCAAACTAAAACTCCCATCATAGTAATACTTTTTGCTGTTATAAATTGGAACAAGTTCTAGTCGTAGAATGAGGTTCGAATTGTGTGTATAGAGACTATATTTTCACATATCTAACAATTTTGTAGATTTTATGTAGAGAACAAAATTGAGTGATCATTTGCACAGTGCCAAACAAAATTGTGAGGAACATTTAGACAAGTGACATCAGATGATTGGGCTTTCCTAATAATCATCAAGAACTTAAAATTGCATATTTGTTGAAGAGCAGAAACCCAACAACTTGTAGTAACAAACAGTATAAACCCTCTTGAAGTTAAGGCCATAAGAACTTCTCTCAAGGAAATATGGGGGACCCCAATTGTCCCAAGATATAAGTAGTACTTTGGTTGTTATGCTTCCCATTAATTATTCTATTGATGATGGAAAGACAGATCCATGTGATTCCTCATGATTATGTTTCTGTCTGATTATATGGTCCCTTCCCAAATTTCCTCTTCACCAAACAAATTTTACAAGAAAAGGATGTCAAGAATTGTCATCAATCTATAAATACACATACTTGAACAGCCAACATGAGCCCCACACAACTATCTTAGCTTTTCACTTGCTTCAGAAGGCATTTTACAATCTCCTCATCACAATACATTGCCAGCACCATCAGCCATGGCCATCTGTTTCCCTCGAATTAGTCATGCCAAGCAACTTATCCGACAGTCTTCGCTGACTAAAAAAACATATTCCTAAAGGATATTTTGCAGTTTATATTGGGGATGATGAAAAAAAGAGATTTGTCATTCCAATATCATACTTGAACCAGCCATCATTCCAGATATTATTAAGTCAAGCTGAGGAAGAATTTAGATTCGACCATCCAATGGGTGGCCTCACAATTGCCTGTAGAAAAGATGTATTCATTGATCTCACCTCTCAGTGGGGTGGATTGTGAGATTGCATGGCAGCATCCCTTTTGCAGAACACAGTTTTGTAGCATAATACAGTTTAGAATCTTGTATATTGTGGAAGGAAATTATCTCTTCCAATGAAAAAAAAATTTCTCTTTCTTGTACAGAATACAAATTAGTGCATCAATGTAATCAATTCATAAAGCAGTTTTTCTTAGCTAAAATCCTTAGTTCTCTTCAGGGCCTTCATTAAGTCACAGCATTATTTTCCATACTTATTCCATATCTCAATAGGAACTTTATGCCAAGTCCATAAATCAGTAGTTAACAATTATCCGTCAAACGGACAACTACTATAAAAGTCAACAAATTCGGACTTGAACCCAGAATAAGTTAACTTTATCAAAGCTTCCTTAGCATGAGATGTCATCCTCTTAATGCCAGACAGTTTGGTGAATCCACCTACTGATTAGACTCAATATATGCTTCTATGATCTATCTTTTTACTACACAAATGATTGTTTTTCTTGTTCTAGTTGTGGTCATATCATTGAACAACCACTTACTATTTCAGAAAATAGAAATATCCTCAACGACTTAAAGTGTTGTGGCACTTGCATATTGCAGTAAGCATCATGATTTCATAAGCTTATTCTCCATCCCCTTTGTGACTGTTATGTTATACCTCATTTAGTAATATTGATCTTTACATTTGATAAATCACAAACTAATATTAGGCAGGCGCATGAAGTTCGTTACACTGGATTAGTTCACTGATCTTAGACCAAAGCCTGATGGATTTAGAGACAAGAAGGCAAATCATGGTGGGCAGATATCATGATTGGTCAATGAATCATGTATTTTCAGATATGATGTTTGTTCACCCGAACTTCAGCAGATCAAAGGAATCTAAAGAAACTTGTACATTTATATTGGCCCACATTATTTCAGCGGTTCATTCGTTGCTGGAGTTGGTAGGGAATAATGTTTCCAATATGGCAAAATCATTATTATGTTGCTTCAAAATCTTCTGAAGATCTGAAGACAAATCCATGTGATTCTTCATGTGGTTTTGTTTCTCCAAGTCTGCCAACCGCCACATATATCCTCTTGTCTCTTCACCACTCAATCTAGAGATCCTCAAAGACCTGGCATTTACAAGTTCTTCTATATATATGTTTGTCTGCCATAAGCTCAAAACCAACAAGAAGTCCTTGAAAACTCAGCTTCTCAGCTTTCACTTGCTTCACAAAACTTTCACACATTCCTTCATTTTTGCTTCTTATTCTTCACCAAGATTTGCTCTAACATGGCTATTCGCCAAATACTCAGGCGGTCTTTGTCCACTGAAAAAAGATCAACTTCAACAGGAACTGAAGTTCCAAAGGGGCATTTGGCTGTTTATGTTGGAGAGAGTGAATGGAAGAGATTTGTTATTCCAGTATCATACTTGAACCACCCTTCGTTTCAAGAATTGCTATTTCAAGCTGAAGAAGAATTCGGATTCCATCATCCAATGGGTGGCCTTACAATTCCTTGCAGTGAGGAATTATTCATTGATCTCACAGCCCGATTGGGCAGAAGATGATGTATGCTAGGTTTTAACACCTAGCTGTAGAATTTTTTTTAATTAGCTAGTTGTCAGAC
>JACGDI010000938.1:1005357-1016580 GCA_014898725.1 Jacaranda copaia | reverse complement strand
CCCCCCCCCCTCCTCTCTCTTTTGTCCTTTTTATACACAGAAGATACTCTGCGGGGTATTGAATGTTTCCCTGGACAAATGTATACTCATGAACCATTCCCAAATGCAAATGCATTGTTTAGTCAAAATTCTTATCAGAAACTCTTCATAAGCTCAAAACATTGCATATATTTGTCATTTATTTTGTTGCTTCATTTAATTTTTCTCTTTCTGATAAACTCAATAAATTGCTGAAACATTTTCCTCTATGCTCTTTCATTGGCTAAAGTGGGAAGTTTTGCACTTTAAGTCAGGGAGTAAACAAATAAAGATTCCTGGTTCAAATATCATTTTTAAACCAGCCATCATTCTTGAAATTGGTTAAAAACCAAAATTTTGAACTTGATCACTCAATGGGTGGACTCATAATTCCCTGCACAGAGGATTTATCTTCATTTGTCTCACTTCCCTGTCAAATGGATTACGAGGTAGGATAACAGCATTCATTTTCAGGATACAGTTTTGTACAAATAATCATGTACTTCTGGCTCAGAAGCTCCCCCATGAACCAAGAAGAATCTCTTTTCCCTTGTAGAAGTTACATGCTGCAATAATTCTGGAATGGTCTCTGCAACGATCCGGGATGTACTTTGAAGATGATTCTTGTATAACATAGAGTTTTATCTTCCAAAAATGGAATTGCACTTTCATCTAGAAGTGTCTGAAATTCGAGAGAAAGGTAATTAACTTATAAACTCCTTACAAGTGAAGCTGCTTTATTTGGAAAGAGTACATTGTTCAGTCCCCTTCTTAGATCTAGTCTTTATTTCTTAAAGGATTACTAGTTCACATAGCCTCTTTTTCCTTGCCAATTTTTCATCTATTTAACTGTACAGAGCTCCAAGAATCATATGTTTGTCAAGAAACATCATCACATGAACAACCACTCTCCAAGTACTCCATGTTTGTACATGCATAGTACAATCAGTCATGTGGACCTTTCAGTTTGATTAATTATTGTAAACCAAATATGAGATTTTTGTCCATGTAACAGAAACTTTAGTCGACTCGTTAGAAATATCTGCTTTGTCTGAATCTCAATTGCCTAACAGATTATTAAGACACAAGAAAACTTTCGGTGGGCTGACATTGGTAATAGATCATGTTTACATGCTGCAGACAAGAAACAGACAGCCCAGAAGAAATTCAAATAAATTTTTTGCATCTTTAGGTGTAAGTTAGGTGTAATATATATCACATTATCTCATTGATCACAGAGGACCCTTGAAGGGATTTCTTGCTACCAAAAGATCAGTCATCCAGAAGACAAATCCATGTGATTCCTCATGTGTTTATGTTTTTCAAACTTCCTAACCACCATACATCCACTAAGGCTCCTCACCACTCAATCTTGATTTTCAATAATCACATAGTTCCTCTTTATAGTATATAATACAACCACAGCACTCTATGCTTACAACCAGCTACAACTCCTAAGAAAACTTAAGTGCTATCTCAGCTTTCATTTGTTTCTACAAGTCCACAAATTCTTCTACTTTCAAGTTTACTTCAATACAACCATGGCCATTCATCGCATGCTCCGATGATCTCTATCATCAACTTCATCAAGAACTGATGTTCCCAAGGGGCATTTTGCAGTCTATGTGGGTGAGAATAAAAATGAAAAAAAACGGTTTGTTATTCCATTGTCACGCTTGAACCACCCTTCATTTCAAGAATTGCTATTTCAAGCTGAAGAAGAATTCGGGTTCCATCATCCAATGGGCGGCCTAACAATTCCTTGCAGTGAGGAACTTTTCATTGATCTCGCCTCCTGCTTGGGCAGAGCATGATCCATATATATGTGTGTATACTTAGTCTTAGAGTGGCACATTTTTGTATGTAAGTTAGAAGGAAGCTTGATGAACAGAATTTCATCTCTTTCTACTCTTCTTTTTTCTTCTGCAAAAATCATGCAAAATTTTATGATTGGCGACATTTAACGAGTGAGATTTTTTGTTATTTAATTCCACTTTTTCAAGAAAAATGATTGGTAAAATAGTCCGTCAAACATATAATCCATTTAAGTTATTTATCATTTAAAGGACAATTGATAAATGATATATCAATAGTAATTTAATTAATTAAATTGTTTCTTACTTCAATCCTTCGTAAATATTCAAAACTTCCACCTTTAATGAAATAATTCCAAAGATAATTAAAAGAAAATTATATCCACGATTTTTACTTTATTTGTTGAATATTTTTGCAAACCAACCTAGTACCTTCTTACTTTCATCCTCATTCAGCAAAAATTGTTGTAGTAATTACAATCATTCTAAAATAATAAATTTTTTTGTTGATAATTTTACACACATAAAAAGATCTCAAAATAATTTTTTAACAAATAAATTTAATTTTGTGCTATATAAATATGTGGAATGTGCTTATAATCCAAGTAATATCAGTTTTTTCTGTTATGTAGAAAGTTTTGTATTCGACTTAAATGGACATTGTTTCTCTTTAAAAAAAATATGAAAATATTTGCAATCCGGGGTGCAAATGTAAATTAGCACATCAACTTTGGGACCTTTTGGACAAGAAAAAGGCTAATTTGGGCCTTTCAAGAAATTCAAATTGACCTCTATAAGGCACCACTTAACGGTAAACCCTTGAGAATAAATCCCCTCCGACGCGACTAAATTGTCCTTTCCACTATGACAAATCAACGTTTCTAGACATAATTCGTATAGTCTGCCTTGACCAAAAAGCCCCTCGGGTCAATTGAATTTGTGTCTTTTTTGTCAGTCAATAGATTCCTAAAACTAGACCTTCCCGCAGAGGATCCGTAATCCAGCTAGTAGCTCGTACTCTATCAGTAGTTCCACACATTCGTACAGTATCAAATTGGAATCCCTAATTAGGTTTCAATCAATCTGTGATTTCATTTTTTGATTCGATAGCAAAATGCCGCAGAAAAACGAAGCCGAACAGCCGGATGTCAGCGGCTCGATGTCCAAATCGCAACGCACAAAAATGATTAAATCCTCCGATGACAATGAAAAAAGGGTGACTTTTTTTTTAAGGTTCTTTTTCCTTTTTTCATATTAAAATCATTACTAATACTAAATCCTATGACTTAAATCCAAATACTTAATTTAGGACCTCCTCGAGGATTTTTTTTTTTTCGATTTCTTAAAAAGAATTTTTTTTTTGGTTGTTTCCCGATTGTATAGAGCTTGGCTAAGAAGCTTAAAGATACAGAAATTTGTATCCCCATTGTGTATGGTAACGTTGCATTTTGGCTTGGTAAGAAAGCGAGCGAGTAAGTTTTTGTTTGCCATTTTTGGAAGTGCATTGTATTACAAGTACGCTAAGTGTTTGATGAGATCCTGGTTTAAATTTTCCTTCTTCTTTTTTTTCCTATTGATCAGGCACCAGTCACATAAATGGACAGTTTACGTTCGCGGAGCAACAAATGAGGACCTGGGAGTGGTGATAAAGCGTGCTGTTTTCCAATTGCATTCGAGTTTTAATAATCCCACAAGGATTGTTGATAGCCCACCTTTTGAGCTATCAGAGTCTGGATGGGGTGAATTTGAAATTGCAATTTCCCTTCATTTTCACAGTGACGTTACCGATAAGCCATTGCACTTGTGAGTTGTTCTTCATGTCATCGTGTGTGTGTGTATCTGTATAGTAGAAGCATCTTTGTATGTGAATCTGGATTGGCTAATGCTGGAATGAAACAGCTGTCATGCTATGTTAGCAACTTGGATTCGCTGCAAGTTGAATGAATACTTTTTCCTTTTAAGTTTTTCAATGTCAATGCAGCTGGTAAATAATCATGAGTAGTCTTATTCATATTTTTTGAATTTCCATTTGTGATTAAATTTTTGCATTCGAAATGTTTGTAGGTATCACCATTTGAAGTTATATCCTGAAGATGAGTCTGGTCCGCTGTCCACTAAGAAGCCTGTTGTTGTGGAATCTTATGATGAAATTGTTCTCTCGGAGCCTTCTGAGGGTCTCTTTGCTCGGGTGCAAAATCATCCTGCAGTTATTGTGCCCAGACTGCCTGCTGGCTTTACTTTGCCTCTAGGTGAGTTTTGTTTTTTCATGTTCTCGGTTATTAAAGGCTTTGCTAGTCACTGTACTTCACGATATTATTTCTTTATGTTCCTTTATAGTGCCTAACTGTACTTAAAAGTGTTATCTCTATATGTGTTTTTACAGTGCCTATGGAGGATCTTGAAAACAGGAAGAAAGGTGAAACCAAAGATCATCCCCTGAACCAGTGGTATACCAGTTTCTCGGAGGCAGATGAGTTATTAAAACTTGCTGCGGCTCGGCAGCAGGTCAATACAAGTTCACTTTTAGGCATCTTCAAAGATTTGTTGGACTTATCTGTTCGTATGAATGTCCTGAGAATATTCTTCTTTATGTCTCTCAGGTGGATAATAATTAAACTTTTGATCTTGAAGGGATGGAAACATCCCTCTTCTCATAATCTGAGGAAAATTAAAAATGAAAATTCAGAAATAACAACTATCGCCATAATGATAGTAAAATTTAACATATTATGAAGCAATAAACAGAAATTAAATGATGAGCGTTTCAATCATCTATGTGTTTTGTCTTGGATGAACTTGAACTATTTTGTAAATTTGGCATGCTAATGGCCCTATCTTAGTGGGATTTTGTTCAGCTGAATGAAAAAATGATAATATATGGCAAAGAAGGATTTTCAATCTAGAGAATGCATTAATAAAACCAAAAATTGCGGCATCAGCACTCATTTGGTAAAAAGCACTTAAATAACCACTTGATCAAATATGTAGGAATGGAAATTCAAAAGGACAGATGTTCAATCTAGAGAATGCATTAACATAACCATAAATTGCCACATCAACACTCATTTGGTAAAAGCACTTAAAAAACCACTTGATCGAATATGTAGGAAAATTCAAAAAGACAAAGATGTTCACAACTGCAAATGGACTTCTTATCAACTTCTTTTCACAATTGATCACCTAACATTCTGTTTTTTTTATTTTTTTATTTTTTTATTTTTTGGATACGGTGGTTTGGGGCGGGGAGTGTTTTCCCAGTTTAAAGGGTCCATTTTGAGATCTTTGAACAGCCCCTTAGATCATGAAACTAGCGGATCACTAGATTCAGTTAACTTGTACGCAAGATATGTTGTATTATGGTATACAATATTATGCAGTTTTCAGGTGTTGAATTTGTTTTGGGAGGTTCGAAGAATACCTAAAACAAATTGCACCTTATAGCCATTAGTTACCAATCCCTTTCATGGTAGCTAATATTTGATGTTTAGTTCATGAATTTGATTCAGATAACGTAATTATAAGAACTCTGAATAATTCATCCAAACATCAATAGCATTTGTCTCTTCTTAATTATGTGAAATTCGAGTTCTGAACGTAAGATGTTTTGGTCAAGATGAACTCTTTTCTTTTCTCTAGTAAACAGAATTGTGTTTTGACTGTGTCTGTGAATATATAGGTGCAAGCACATATTGCAAGGCTCAGAAGACAGTTGAGTGTGATTGATGGACAGCACCAGCACTTGAAAGCAGCATCTGATATGTAAAAGTTCATTATATCTAATAAAAGATATTAAATCTTACCATACCGAGAGATCAAAAAATCAACTTGTTTTTTTCCATTTTTGAGTAATAAGTAAATGTTGTAATATTAATTTACTCTGCGGAAGAGAATTTTGTACTTATTCCATTTTCAGCTCTTTTCTGCAATTTTTTTCAGATTAAAAGATAACAAATTTCTTTGTATCAAGAAAAATGAAAAACAAGTCATTAATTTTTTCAGCTCAAATAAGAATGTGATTATAGGTCAAAGGATTTTTCTTGTTGTTAACAATTTTATCATACTTGTTTATACATCTATAGCAGAAAAAGTCTTTTTTTGGATCTGGTTGAAAGCTTGCCTCTTGTGGTGGCTGTACACCTACGAAATTTTATTTCTGTGGAGAGCTGATAAATTCATACTTGTATTACTGTATGGAATCTTATAGATAGTAATGCATGCATCTAGGTGGTAAAGGACAATGAAATAGGAATCTTTGCATCTTTAGGATGAGTGGTTTTTTTTTTAGAGTCCAGTTGTGCTTCAACTACCATGCCAGCATTACTTACTTAGGAATTCCTGTTCTTTAAGTGTGGAACTGGTAAATACAGAAAACTCGGTGCAAATGAGAAATTAATGCGACGTGAACAGGGAGTGTTTGCAGCCATAGTGAGGTTGAAGTAATATAGAGCTTTTATGAATATTTGGACCCAGCTCCTGTATATCTAACCTAAAAAGTATTTTACTTACTTATTTTTCAAGAATATATTATATCTATGGTTAGGTAGGAAAAATTGAGTGTTAAAGTAACTGCTTCTGAACTGGAGAGTATTGGGTGTCCAGAGAAACTATATCTGTTAGCATCATCACTATTCAACTCTGTGTTATAGGCTCAGTAGAAACAGTTTTAGCTTATGCAATGTTTCTTCACTTGGAGGCTTTCATGTATGTGTGAATTAATTGTACCTTTCGAGGAGTTATTGTTTATGTAATGTTAGTTTGACGTATCAAAACTTGCTGTTCCCATAAGAGGAGCACCTCGGAATAACAGAACAGGAATTTACATCTTTGCTGCATATAGCTATTCAAAGGCCCAATAAGTGAATATCCTGGCAATCTTTGTGTCCTGTACGGCACCTGCGATTTATAACCTTTTCCCTGCTGAAATATTTGGTTTCTGCTGATATGACTAATATTATCTGCCTTTTTTACCTGTCTTTAGGGCCATATCATCTGACTATAATGTTGATATGATTGTCTGAACTGTAAATATCATATTGTGTCCGTTGTGCATTATTTAATTTGTCTGAAAGTTCCTTGGTGGTAAAGTTGCCTCGGAGTCTGCTTAATTTGTTCTTATGGGTGAATGTGAAGTAATTGGTACTCATTTCACTCATTTATTCCTTGTTGCTAATCTGTGTTTCTTTTTGCAGCTTATCAGGTATGAAATCGTTATCCTTACATATTAAAACTTATTTTCATATTATTTCTGTGGGTCCTTGATATAACACTGGCACATTCTCCTGTTTTTAAGATGCTGTGATATGTCGAGGGATCCATTTGTTGTTCTGAGTATATGGGTTGGAGAACTACGCTGCTTGTGCTCCAGGTCCTGTGACATACAAAGTTTGCTGAGCTGTTTTCTGGCCCAATTATCTTGAAAAGTTCACCTCTGCTAAAACAACCCATTTCGAACCATCTAAGCTTGATATCGCCTGCTTGCCACATCACCATCCATGTTTTCCTATTTGCCATTGGCACTCACACAGCAATAGCCAACATTGCTAATTTATTTTCTTAAATCCCAAAAAAATCCATTATTCTTTGAGAAAACCCCAGAAGACCAATACAACACAAAAGGCATGACTTGTTCCGATAAACTGAAACTTCTAGTCTGGCTAGTTACAATTTTTACCTTGATGACCACAATGGGATTACTTTTCCTGGTTTTCTTGAAATGAGTATGTGTCAGACATGTGCATCTAAGGTTATATTTAGGAGGGTTGGAGGGGAGTTATACGGACAATTTTCGAGCAGTTGGGGTTGCTCCAAAGAGCCTTACTGCACTGTCTATCCAAGAAACTTTTAGAGCAAGAGGAACATGGGCTTCATGTGCAATACAGACTACTGGGTCACCATCAACTGGATAAAGGGAAGTTCGGTTGATGTATTATTAGTGTCTGCTAGGGAGCACCGCAATTCTGGTGATAAAAGAAAAAACTTAGAGGGACCACCTCATTTTCTAATCTGAATCCTATTTCTCAGAACATGGGATGAGCTTATCAGTCTAGTTCCAAGACATTCTATTTTCAGAGTATGAGAAGCCGTCTAGTCGTCAACGTTTGACCAGGACTTTCAGATGATTGTCACCTTAGGACATTATTCTTACAATAATAACAATTATTATTATTATAAGTATTTTAATATCTGATCTTAGCTAGATAATAATTTGTGTATGGGTTGAAGAAGTGTTGTACTGTCAAGGACATGAGTGTATATGAGAGTAAAACAAAAGGAGAAGACAGAAAAGCTGGGACATTATAGCATTTAATTAATGTTTTCTGTGGATTCGCCTTCTGAGCCTTGGAACATGCAGGTATAGCTTTTTCTTTGGGAGGATGGAGACGGAGATGGAGCCAGGGACAACTCTATGTCTGAGTGGTTCTCATTCCAAGGGGCCTCATATCATGTAATTACTATTCCATCCGCTGTTGGTTTTCAATATGATCAGGACCACCTCCTCCACCACCAAGTTGTACTCTGATTACGATATCGCCTCATCAAGGGTATTTTAGTCAATTCACTATGCTTTGATCGCTGAATTCATAATCCTAAAGTCATAACTAATCTTTTCTTGGTGGGCTTATGCTAAATTTTCAATTCTCGGGTAAACATGTTTAAACTTTTATAATCTCACTGTCAGAAGAATTTTAACTTCCCATCCCCTTTGGATTTTAGATGATAGGATTGAACTTGAAAATATCATACAAAAGGTTCGGTATGGAATAGTACTGTTGCTGTGGTTGATATGAGATAGGATTGAAAATATCAGACAGACAGTTTGGTAAAGTTTGGTATTGAATAGTATTGTCGTTGTGGTTGATATGAGAATGTGTAAGTTAGAACATCGATTTACTCTTTGGTAAAAAATTCTTAATTGTTACAAAAAAGTTAGAGTTTTTTTTCAATTTTATACACACGCACGCATATTAGTAGTTCGTTTGGGTTTAAATTTTTAAGTTTTTATATTATATGGGAGACTTATATCACTAGACTACAGGACAGTCGGCTAGTAGAAACAGGAGAAGTAGAAAATAAAAGCAATCAAGAATAGTGCAACTTAATCCATCTGTATTATATAAAATTAATTGGCTACATAATGACTAGTGATGCCAATAAACAATAGTTAGTACACTTTTAGGTACTTGTTTGGGTAGTTTTTTTTTTGTGGCCAGAATATATATAAAAGGGTCAAACCCTGGAAAGAATCTTCACGTGGATTTCTGCATGGATTTACTGAAGCAACTGTTCTGATTTTTGCTGACAATAATTTAGCAGAATCACAAGTGCAACAATGGGAAAAAACCAAAGTCTTCTAAAGTAGGATGGTTCGTACTTTATAGTACAGTTAGTTTGAGTCCGTGATTTACAAAGAGTTTATTCCTCCAACCCCACCCACACCTTACCTACTGGTGCAATAAAGCCAAGCCGGGCATAATCGAGTTTGGGCAAAAAATTTGAATTCGAGTTCGATGAGTCTAAAATTTTAAATTCAATTCAACTCGATTGGAGCTTGAACTGTTTCGAGCTCGAATCAAACTAGGTCGAGCTCTGTCATGAAACTCGGAGCTTGTTCGATTCGTTTACACCCCTACCTACACTCCCCCACTCATTTTTTTTTCTTTTTTTTTTTATTTCTACACTCACATTAAAAATTGTCGGGATTCGAATATTAAATAATACATTTATATGTGTGAGAATAATGTCAATAACTCAATTATCGAGTGAATTTCATTTCACCCCACTTATATTTAGTGTGTGTAGGTAGAAAAAGAGCATAGAAAATAGCCTGTATTTGATGAAGTCCAGAATCTTAAATAAAAGTTGAAAAGGTAATTTTCTGAAACAAAATTAATTTTGGTAAATTAATCAATTCTCCAAAAAACTAATTTTCAAGAAAAAAAAATATATGTAGCATTACCTTAGAATAAGTTCTATTAAGTATCTTACTGATGCTCATCCAGAAAAATTAAAGTAAATTATGGTTTTGTTATTTGTTGAAGGATAAATTATCAAATGCTAATAAAAAATAAATAAATGTAGAATATTAATTTAAAATGGAAAACATTGGCAACCACTGAAATAGATATTATTAAAATGAAGAACTAAAAGCCCTTGAAAAAGTACAAAACGTTGGGCTGGAGACAGAATGTTGGAAATGGAAAGATATACTGTGGAAATTATGATGTTGAAAGCTGAAACCTTTCCGAACAGTGAAAGCTAAGTATGAGGCCATCTTTCCCCATGGCAAGCAGCCAAGAACTTCAATTTTTGCCCTTTTTTGCTTTTTTATGTGATTGCAAGTGTTGTTTGTTAAACCAAATAAATCTTTAAAAAAAACTATAAATTATGGAAATATATATGATATTTCGTAGGGAATGTTTGGTTATGTTTTTTTTGTGGAATTTTATTATGTATTTTGAGAAAACGAATTATGGAAAAGTGTGAAAGTTGTATTTTGATATGTTTGTTTATATTTTGAAGGAGCCATATTTTTACTGTAATAATCAAATTAATGTTTTTGTTCGATTTTTGAGGTAAAAATAAAATTGAGTGATTTTTTAATATTAGAATAATAATAAAATATATATGATGTATATATTAAAAAATGTGTATTTTGGAGAAAAAAAGTGGATATATTTGATTGTGTTTTCCCAAAATAATTTTATTTGGGAGAATGAATTATATTTTTTGTTTGATTTTATTATGTATTTTGGAAGAATAAATTATTGAAAAATGTAAAAGTTATTTTTTAATATATTTGTTTATGTTTTGGGAGAGACATATTTTACTGTAACAGTTAAATTAATGCTTTTTTTGGTTGGATTTTTAGAGTAAAAATAAAATTAAGTGATTTTTTTAATACTAAAATAATGTTAAAATATATATAATGTATATATTAAATATATATATATATTGCAAAAAAAATAAAAATATATTTAATTATATTTTTTCAAAATAATTTTATTTTAAAAAAACATAACCAAACATTTTCTATGTTTTGCAATTTTCAATGCATGTTCACCATCAAGAACTTATGACTTGAGATTTTCCCCCAAAGTATGTTAATTAGGGCCAAAATTAGTTTGGTTTCAAGTAGAATGGGCCCACATTGCCATTAGCAAGGCAACATAGTATACTACGCCAAATGGGCTTTGGCCCCACTTTGTCCTTTCATACCAACACACAGCCCAAAATACCCGTTGGCACACGCCCTTTGCTCCCCACACCCCACATGTACCCCACCCCCACACTTTCTTCATAAATACCTTCACGCCCCTCTCCATCTTCACCGCCACCTCCACTTCTCCTTCAAACTTCCCAAAAGAAGCTCCTCCATTTTTTCGCTCAGTTT
>JACGDI010000938.1:987870-998282 GCA_014898725.1 Jacaranda copaia | reverse complement strand
ACATAACAAAACATTCCCTTAGCTTCTTGTGTTGTTAAAACTACACTGCCTATCAACTATGTAATTATTTCATGAAAGTGGGAAGTGGCTGCATGTACTCAAGAGATATTTCAACATTGCATCGTGGAATATGGTCACAGAGAAATCTAAATTTAAATAGTGTATTAAAACTGAAAATATGAGTAAATAAATAAACAAAATAATTTCAACAATTTAAGATATAATTATCAATTACCCAATCACTATTATGAAAGACGTTTTTACTAATAACACGTCTTTTCAATCCAAATCAACTGGGGATAGCTGGGATCAGTTGCAACTTACAACCACCTTGTTGCCATCTCCCCAGAAAAAAAAGAACCAAAAAAGGGGCGGGGGGGCGGGGGTGGTTGGTCGTGGTGATAGGGTTAAAATTGTCAAAGGCAGAGGAACCTCATCACTCATCAGGCAGTGAATCCATAGAGTAACGGCCGAGATTCGCCGAAAAAATCAGGGTTCTCATTCCTGATGATACCGACGTGGCAGCATCTCTGGAAGTCGGAGTTAACAGAGTCGCCTCCGGAAACGAACCGGAGGATCTCTTCGAACAGCGACTCGTCGCACGGAATCGCCAGCGGCCCCGAGTAGCTGGCGAAGCCGTACTCTTCCTCAGCTTGGCTGAGCAGCCCCCTGAAAATGGGGTGGTTCAGGTACGTTGCGCGCACGATGAATCTCCGGAAACTGCTTCCGACGCAGATCGCCACGTGTCCAGCCGGCACATCCGACGGCAAACGATGAGATGCCGCTTGCGATATGGCCTTCCTGCGCCATGACCGGAGCATTTGCCGGATTCTCACAATGTGCCGGATTTTGTTGTATTTTCCCATGGTTTTGTCTGTGGGAGAGCGAGAAAGTCAGAAGTTGATGAGTGGAATGCGCTTTTCAGTTTTTTGAACTTTTGTCTTTACAAAACTCCCGTTGATAAGGGATCTTATAAGGTTTGTAGGCCGAAATAGCCCCCGGATTTGCACTTATTTACGAGATTGATTTTTATTTTTTAATATTAATTTATATTTAGAAATGGTATCAAATTACCAAGATTCGATTTGATATCAATGGCAAGAAAATTATGCAATAAATGTGAAAATATCAATATTTTTTTAATAATTAAAAAGAAAGAAAGCAGTAGTGGGGGTCTTAACTTTTCCCACTTCGCTATGTTCAAACTTTCGCATTCAACTGCAAACATATCAAACATCTTAACAACCCATACAAGCACGGGTTCCATCAGTACAACACCACTGAGAGTTGAGTAAAGTCTACAAAAACTAACATTGGTTCAAACCCAATACAAAAAGCACATAACTAGCAAAATATAATTTCCAACTTGATAACCATTTTATAGCAAATTATGCTCAAATATAATTTCCAACTTGATAACTATTTTATAAAATAAAATCTAATGATTAAATTCGCAAACATCATTACAAGTAAGTAGCATCAGTTTCAATCGTGTATATCTTTGAATACCCAAAAAAAAATTAAATCTGTAAATTCATAATATAATTTCTAGAATAATTACATTTTTTGCAAGATTTAAATGGCTAAAAATTATGATCTCAACAATTTTCATATTAGGTCAAACTCTCATTTGTAGATTATTTAATTTGAAAGAAATAAAAATTATATAGTCTCATCTCAAAAAAGTATGTTATAAAATTAAATATTATAGATAAGCATATAAAAAGCATTGACCAATGGTATCCAATGGGGAGACAAAGAAATGATCAAGAGCATAATCTAGAGTATTATTTAAGTTTCCCTATGAGGTAATCAAGCATATATTATGTAAATAATTTGATTTTGACCGAGAATTTTCCTTTAAGCACGCCGTGCTATGATATTTACGGAGACTAAGGTAATATTAATGATTTTGTTGTCAGGGTAGACGAGATTAAAAGAGAAAAAAAGAAATAAAATAGTGTACTTTTTCTCGTTTTGCTATGATTTCTTGTCTCACATTGTCTTTTTTATTGCAACAACGTTGATTAATTTAATTTATTTTAAAGAGAAAATTATAAATTACGAAAAGTATCATTATAATAAAATTAGGGTTTGTTTATTTTGGGGGATGAGATAGGATAAAGGCCCACATCTCGCCTGATCTCATGTTTATTTTGAGGGACTAGAGTCATTTTGAGTGATGAGCCATCCTACCTTTGAGGTAGAATGGTTTTATTAAGCTTTTGGTGCCGGAACTTCAAATAATTTTTGGTTATGGTGCCAATTAAAAATTTTAAAATATTAAATATTAAAAATATATTTTTATTAAAATTATTAAAAGAAAAATCAATATATATAATTTGTGTAAAGATGTTGTATTGGAATGGAGAAAAAATAATTTCTTTTATGCTAAAAATAAAAAAGAAGAAACAGTTGGATGTTGTATTGACATAGAAAAAAATTAATTCTTTTATGCTAATTTATAGGGTTACTTAAATCTTTTATAATTTATTCAAGTTTTATAATTCATGTTCATGTAAACATTCTCAATAAAATAATTCATGTTTATCATTCATATCATATCATAAAATAAATATTCAATTAAAAATATAAAATTATCCTAATTTCATTCTTCACCCCTTATTTCACTTTATCACCCAGCTCTCCATATTTAAAAGTAAACAGATCCTTATAGAATCTAATTATCAAACCAAAAAAAATAGAAGTACGAACTTCACAATCAGATGCACACATAAAGTGCACAAAGAAATTCATTCGAGTTTAAATACTGGACATTCCATATAATAAGGAAAATTAGTGTTATTAGGTTACAAGCCACTGAATGTAATTAATTAAGGTAATCTTCTAAAGATTTGAGGAATATATAGTGGGGCCTTGTCTTTGAACTTAGTTGAGACTAATTGTCTATATTTGTGGTTCTTGAATAATTTAAGGACCCCATCCACATGGTTATGAAAAGGATCAATACTTTGGCGTGCGGCCCTTCTTCATTTCACTTTTTATTCGGTTAACTATTTAATGGAAGACATTTTTTTCAACAATGAATTTATTGCCAAAAGTGATTGAATTTTTTTTTAATAAAGTAATAATAGGTTGTAGAGCTATGAAATGAAGAAAATCTTATCTTTTGAGGACATTAAATATAATTAGGATACTCCATCCTATAAATGGGAAGTTGAATTTTTGTGGATAAAATTACAGAGATCAAGTTTAGTGGCTCGGAGTCAAAGTGACATCCATTTTCTTAATTAAGTGGGAAGTTTTGTGTTTAATCTGTAATGGCACGTCGTGCACTTTATGTAATTTGTATGTAGTTTATTCTTTAATTATTTAATTTGAAAATAAGAATATATTATTTTGCTGAAACAATAACATTTCAACACTTGTAATGCTCTAAAAAAAACAAAAGAGAGTTTGAAAAGTTACGATCTTATAAATAATATCATCCAAGATAAGATAATTATAAAATCTTAGCACCACATACATTCTTCAACTAATTTGGAAAATTATTTTCACAAAATTGTCTTTTGATTTAAGTTTTGAAAATGTTTTACCAATTTATGTTATGAAAGGTTTTCACTAGCAAAACCCACCACTCCTAACCTTATGGTTGTAGATACAGAAGTTCATTGTGGTGATGTGGTAAGTTATTGGGCCTAAAGTAAGTTCCAATTAACATAAAATATATTGCACCAATTAAATTTAAATAATTAAAACACGAATTTTAAAGTAAAACACGCATATTAAGGAAAAATAACTATAAGGGTATATTTACTTCACGAGTTTTTGTGAGATATAACTCCACGTTCCATCTAAACTCATATTTACTTTGTTAGCTGCAAATTAATGAAAAAAGTTAGGTTCGATATGAAATTGCTAAAATGTGAGATGTGGCATTTTTTGAGTTTTGGTTTGATTTATTCATCCTACAACATAGTGCTATAGTTAGGATCAAGTGTATGTCGCAGCTCTAAAATAATAGTGAAGTTTCAATAAGCATATTTAACATATATGCAGTGAATAGGATCATTTTCAGATAGTATTGCAGCAAAAAATAAATATATTTTTCTTTTCTTTTTATTTGTTAAGAATATATTAGTCATTTTAACATTTCTTATAATTTATCATTTATTCAAATTAACAATTAATAAAAATATCTAACTTTATAATTAATCTTATCTCACAAAGTAAATATTTTAAAATACAAAATTATTCTAATCTTATTTTCCATCTCTCGTTTTATTCAATTACTCTACATTCCATATCATTAAGTAAACGTCCTTAATAATAAATAGTCAGGCACTTAGAGGTGGAACTAAATCAAAATGTCTTAATTTTAGAATTTTAGGGCAATTGATCCGGGTCAACCCGAAAAGCCCCATATTTTGACCCTTTGATATTTCAGCTGAGTCTATCAAATTTGGTAAGGGCTCGTTTGCTTTAAATGATATAATTAGAAGTGATATATAAATAGATAGTTATATTTTAAGTCTATTAGAATGGAATATTTTAATTTTATATTTGGTTGGTAAAATTAATATATAAATAAATTAAAATATAATGTATAAATTTCTATTATATCATTTATATTTTTTAATAAAATTTTCACAATTTGCTCATTCTTCCCCATTATCAGAAACAAGGTTTGATTGGAAATAAGATAAAAAAAAAAGGCCCTATTTGATCTTTATAATTCTAATAACATCAAATCAAACATCCCTCCGATCCATTTTTCAAAAGCAATAATAAATAATATTGAGCCTAAAATTTATCAATAATTTTTATCAATTGCAACAAATATTAAAAAAGACTTAATTAAATATACATCACATCTAATCAAACCAATCAAACAACCCCTAAATAAATTCTCATGCATGCTTCACACTATTGTTCGTTGTACTCAATTAATTATTGGTCCGTTGCCAAGCTGAACTTATAAATGCTACAAATTTCCAAATATCATAATATTATTTTGCATTAAACGAATCATTTATTATTATCGGCTGTACCAAAACCCATAAATACACCACATTTCAAGGGCAAATTTTCTCCATAATTTTTGGTTGACTGATTAGTAAACCTAATATGACTAACAAAATTTGTGCTTACCATCGAGTGGCCTATGATTTAATAATATAAATTTTTTATATAATATGGGAGGTAAAAGAGTTCGAACCCGAATGAACTTTTCATGTGTGCGCATATGTATAAATAAATTAAAAAAAAAGAAAGAAAGAAAGAAATTTGGGCTTAGTGCAGTTATTGGGCCATATCTTGAAAGCTCATGGGCTTGAAATTTGTGCTTACCGTCATGTAGTCTGTGATCCAGTGGTATAAGTCTATTATATAAAGTAAAAGATAAAGAGTTCGAGATTAAATGAGCTTCTCATGTGTGTGTATAAATAATTTTTTTTAAAAAAAAAATAAAGAAATTTGGGTTTATTGCAGTTGTTGGGCCATCTCTTAAAAGTTCATGGGTTTGAAATCTGCGCTTACTGCTAATTAGCATGTAATCCAGTGGTATAAATTTCTCATATAACGTGAAAGGTAAAGAGTTTGGGCCCGAATGAGCTTTTCATGTGCTTGCGTGTGTGTATAAATAATTTGTGTAAAAAGAAAAAGAATAAGAAAAAAAAAAAGAAAGAAAGAAATTTGGGCTTACTGCAGTTATTGGGCCATATCTTGAAAGCTCATGGGCTTGAATTAGGCCCATAACCATATAATAAGCCCAATGGTTAACTCTTTTTGTCCAATTCTTTCAGTGGATACTTCTCCCCCAAACGGCGAACAGATATTCTGAATTTCTGGTTTGTTCCCTCCCATTCTCTGTACAGATAATATTCTCTAATGCCGCACCTTCTAGTCCATCACCGTTCGACAATTACTTTGCCATGTTCGATTGCACATTCGACGCCGTCGTTTTACCCGCTCGCCTCGGTTGATCTCCGTCGTCCTACGATGCACCGGATAGTTACAACAGTCTCAAGCGGCGGGAATAGTAATGGTGGAAAAGGAAGAATTATATGCATGGCAAATCCTAGGAGAGTGAAAATGGTGGCGAAGCAAATAAGGAGAGAGCTATCGGATATGTTGCTCACCGATAAGGTTTTGCAGTATGCAGTGTTGCCTGAAGCTGCTTTGGGTGCTGATCGGTACCTGTCGTCGCTTACTACAATCAGTGACGTTGAAGTTTCTGCTGATTTGCAGGTTGTTAGTTTAATTTTTTTTTAGCTCGGTTGGTGTAATTTTGCTGCTTAGGCGACGTACAACTTTGGAAGCTAACAGTACTATTGTTGAGTTGCAGAAGTTGGATTGAGGGAGAGAGACAGATAGAAAATGTTATGGACTGTTTACGATCTAATTTATGCTTGCATTCAAATTTTGGATGTATTTCCTTTTACCGATTCTAATACTATCTCCTCAGTTCTGGATCCAAACATCAGTTTCAGTTCTTGTAATTATTGAGCGGAGTCATTATTTCAGACTAGGTTTTAGAATTCTCTGCTTTACTAATGCTATGAATGCATAGTTTTTGTTGTTCATATATATATATATATATTTAATTGATCAGCGAGGAAAATTTGGTGCTTTTTGGTCATGCTCTCGTTATGATGGCATTACCTGTTTCTACAAGATAGTAAAGCAGTTGAGTTTAATTTCTCAGGGTCAACCTATAAGAAGCTGAGATATTTCATAGTTATGATAAAATAGTTATATGAATTAGGATGTGGAAGCAATAAATTGAGCAATATTTGTTCGTGCATGTACTTGATATTCCATGACTATAGAGCTGTCAATACTGAAAATTGCATCATTGACTGCATGGATTAGATCAACTTATGCATTTGAGGATCGTAAGATCTTTCAGATGCATTAGGCAAGCATAAGATTCTTCCTGTCTATTTAGATTTTCTTGCACTATGATTATTTTCATTTCACCTTTATGGAGGTTATTATCTTGTTTAGTCTTGATATAAACCTTTAGGCATGGAGAAGTAGATCAGTAAATTTGGCTATTTATATTAATAACTCTGTGGTTGTTTGCTGAGTGTCCTTTTGGTCTCCATAATTAAATGTCAAGATCACATTTACTATCACTGTAGGTTGTTAAGGTGTATGTATCTGTTTTTGGAGATGAAAGAGGGAAAGAAGTTGCTCTAGCAGGGCTGAAGTCAAAGGCAAAATATGTTCGCAGTGAGTTGGGCAAGCGTATGAAGTTGCGGCTCACTCCTGAGATTCGTTTCCTAGAAGATGAGTCTCTAGAACGAGGAAGCAGGGTCAGATTTACGATGGCTTTTATCACTCTTACATGTGCTCTTTTGTTGTTTACTTAATTCAGCTGTGCTAAGAAGTCTTGTCTTTCATTTCTTTTCTAATGTCTCTTGATTCTTTATTTGCTGTGTATTCTTTTACTTCTTTATCTTTGATATATGATTTAACCATCTTTTACCCCTCTTGACCCTGCAGAATGTAACTAGCGTTATCGAACATGTCAACTTGTTATACTTGTCGATGGGTGGTGTCATTAATTTTGAATAAACTTTTTCACCTTTTGTTAGGAAATAAAGCTTCATGAAAGCCTAGTTCTTTTGTTTATTGCATTCTGGCAAAAGCATGCACCTTATGGTATGGTAAGATGCATGTTAGGTGTAAGAATTTATCAAGACATAATGCTTGATTCAGCAATTTTTATGATTTAAAAATATGTATCACACATATAGCAGTAGATGTTAATTTGTTATGTAGCTTTTTCCTGTGTTTTCTTTTTTTCTGCATATGGTAAGATATTTGATGCCTTCCACTGGCTTTTAATTGCTCTGTTATCACATTTCACTTCCACATATGGCATGAGTCATGTTGGAGTTGCTTATTATAAATTGAAAAACCAATCAATGATTAGGTTATCTATTTTGCATGGATTTACTGCAAAAGCATAAACATTCTAATGTAATTTGGCTACTTGCAGCCTGTGCTTTTTCCTCTCATTAACCGTTGGACATTGTATTTGATTCAGGTAATTGCTATATTAGATAGAATAAAGGATGAGAATAAGAAAAAGACCGCAAAAGATCAAGATCTTGATTATGGAGAGTCTGTTGATGGAAGCAATGATGATCCGGAATGGGAGGGCGATGACATTGATGATGAAGGCATCATTTATGTGAAGTAGCTTGTTGTAGCACATGAGAACCAATGGAGTTTGCAATATGGCCAGGGGATTGCTTCATTGCTGGTTAGTTTTGGTCACCGTAAATAATTATAGTTCAAAATTGCAGTACCATTAACTTGCTTGTTGAAAGTTAATGTAGCTGATAGTTCAAAATTGCAGTACCATTAACTTGCTTGTTGAAAGTTAATGTAGCTGATCTGTCGGACCTCATTTCATATAATAAATATACTCATCATACTCTGATTAACACCATTTGTTGTAGTACTCTATCCTGAAGTTTAGAATGCCTGGGCTCAATAAAATTGCCTGTTTGTTGCATACTTTTCTTCCCTGTTACTCTTGTGTACTGTCTCAATAGGTTCTTTACGGCTGTTGCAACTGCATTTCCATAGGTTTGTAACAGTTAGTCATCACTTCAGCTTTCGTAGTTCTACTTGCATTTCGGACTGAGTAATTTACTTCACTGCATTTACTGTGCATGGACTTGCGAGTTTTCCGGAATATCAGCTACCCCCTGAAGCATGACTTATTTTCGCTGCAGGTTGAATATTTGAATTTTAAATTTGGAGTTGAACCTGCCCTCAGTTGTTTGTGAGACCTCACCTGCCCAAGGTTCAATTGTCTGCTGTGCCTGAGATTTTCCTGATTTTGTTTTGCCGGTTGATAGCCTGCTTCATAATATTGGATGCAAGCAAATTGGGAACTCAGCACAATGGGCTGTATACTGTATATGAGAAAGTCTTTCTAAATATATGCTCTCTCTCTCTCTGTCTCTCAGAGCAGTTAAGCGCGCATGTCCAAATTTGGATAACAAATGGGATGAAATTGTCTGTGCAGATATATTGTCCAAGATTGTATGCATAATGCATTAATTATCAAAATAAAACTAACTGGCGAGAATCTCATTTGTCACATCGAAGTGTCATGAGCATACCCCTTGCATTTCATGTTACAATTGTATTAAACAGGAACGTACTTTGGTGATGTAAAGGTATATCCGCACTACTAGAAAACATGGATCAGTGCTGCGTAAAGAAATAATCAGAGGGCTGTGATATAATAATCCACCATCACAGGACAACCAAAAACGAGTGTCATTTGAAGACATCCAACAAAGAACTTCCTCCATACTCAGATCTTAAGACATTTGAGCTCCTGACTGATGCTAGACCAACGAAATAACTGCAGAGCATGTCGAAATATAAATGCCATGGAAATAATCTTTTTCTTGCAGATAAAGCGTACATAATTGTGTTCCCATCGAACTATTATCTCATTTCCGAAGTCATTGATGTAGTGTGAAGATTGAAACAAAATTATGGAGACTAAAGCAATCCGCAAAATGAACAGTTACGAGAGAATTCTATGGTCCTGCACATCAGGCCAGAATGAAAAGCTATTTTTTCTCATGGATTATTTTCTTCAGACAAACAAAAACCCACGAAGCACGTTCCTCTAGTGATGTCCCTCAGCTTCAGCTTTCTTATGAGACTTGGCCTGTGCCTGGTAAAATAAGAAAAAGTTAAAACAGTAAATCTTCTCGATGCTCGCATAACAAAAGCAAAAATGCAACTAATAGAATGGTCACAAACACTTGTTACAGCACAAATACTAGACAAGTGGCATAGAAGAACGGAGAGGGGGGAAAACTAGGAACTTATGTAGCCACATGCACCAGCTATGCAGACGATCAATCAACTTGGCACCAACTGCTTTTTAAATAACATTCAGGACTGCCTATTCAACCAATGTCACAATGCACTTGTTCAAGCTGAAAGAGTTCGACAAATGACTACAAAAAAGGCAGATTGATACTGGGATTCAGTGCTTTTCTGCCTATCGGGTTGGATGCCAATTCCATTCTATTGGTCCATGGAATCTAAAGGTCTTCAAAAAATATCTTCTCATGCAAAGATGAGGCGAAGAAAGCTATCCATTTGCTAGTCACCCTATCTCTTCGCATGCAATGGCACCAGCCTTATTTTTTCATACTAAAAAGATGGTATAAAATATCACAAACAGGCACAGAACACTCAAGAATTTAAATACAACATACTTTCTAATGGAGCCAAACATCAAACAAACCAAAAAGTGTAGGCTCACTTGGATTTTAACCCTCGGAGGTCACATCCAAATCCAAATAAAGCAAGTATGCAACTTTGAGTTCGATATAAAATTTTACAATATTTGGCATACAACTCAAAATTTACCCAATTCATTTTCCAGATATATCATTTCC
>JACGDI010000938.1:965087-982546 GCA_014898725.1 Jacaranda copaia | reverse complement strand
TATATATATGTGCATGATAGTTTATAATTGAATGATACTGTACTCATATTTATACATATAAAATTCAAAATTTTAATTTTAATAAATTTTTAAACATATCAATATATATATATATGATAGCTTATTACACATAATTATGATTGTCTTGCAACCAAACTCCCAACCCTAATAAAAAGACCCTCGATGGAGCTATGAAGGAAGGCACACAAGTTACATAACGCAAGTAGATATTCTACGTACTTTCCCTTTTAGAGTTCACTTATTCTGTCCCCTACACTCATCACAGACCAATCAAATTCCCCCGTGATACTTACAATAATCACCGAACTGTGTGTTGTAATTTCCCGCAAAGTCCTCTCCTCATCACACAGCATAAAGTCTCCAAAACCTCGTCCCCCCCGCTTGGCTATTCATAGTCCATTCCACAGCCACCGCCCTTATCTCCTCAATTCCCATGGCCACTGCTGCAGCTGCTCCATCGGGGTCCGCCTACAACACGCCCTCCGGTACCCGCCCCTTCCCTCTTCCGCCGCCCTCCAAGCCCTTCTACTCCCCCCTCGCCAAAACCCTCCAAAAACCCCTCCATATTACGCTCGCGAAGAATCCCATCTCAGATATTGTCAAAAATTACAAAGATTCGACCGACCCATGTGCTGATAACACGTTTTTTTCTCGCGATGATGACGATAAGCCTCGGGAAGAATGCGGGGTGGTGGGAGTTTACGGTGACCCGGAAGCCTCCCGCCTCTGCTATTTGGCCCTCCACGCGCTCCAGCACCGCGGACAAGAGGGCGCGGGGATTGTGGCGGTACACGATGGCGTCCTCCAATCGGTTACCGGCGTTGGACTCGTGTCCGATGTTTTTAACGAATCGAAATTGGATAAGTTGCCTGGAGATATAGCCATAGGCCACGTCCGATATTCTACGGCTGGATCGTCTATGCTTAAAAATGTTCAGCCTTTTGTCGCGGGTTACAGATTTGGGTCGGTTGGAGTTGCCCACAACGGGAATTTGGTAAATTACCAAGCGTTACGGGCGGAGCTTGAAGAGAACGGGTCGATTTTCAACACGAGCTCGGATACAGAAGTGGTTCTGCACTTGATTGCGATTTCCAAGGCGCGACCTTTCTTTATGAGAATTGTTGAGGCTTGTGAAAAGCTCGAGGGGGCTTATTCTATGGTTTTCTTGACAGAGGACAAGCTTGTGGCGGTTCGGGATCCATTTGGTTTCAGGCCGTTGGTAATGGGTCGGAGGAGCAATGGTGCTGTGGTTTTTGCCTCCGAGACTTGCGCTTTAGATTTGATTGAGGCTACCTACGAAAGAGAGGTTTTTCCTGGTGAAGTTCTTGTGGTGGATAAGGAAGGGATTCGTTCTCTTTGTTTGATGCCTCATCCTGAGCCCAAAGCATGCATTTTCGAGCATATTTACTTTGCTCTGCCAAATTCTGTGGTGTTTGGGAGGTCTGTGTATGAATCCAGGCGGTCATTTGGAGAAATCTTAGCTACTGAGGCACCAGTTGATTGTGATGTGGTGATTGCAGTGCCTGATTCTGGCGTTGTGGCTGCTCTTGGATATGCTGCAAAAGCTGGAGTGCCATTTCAGCAAGGGTTGATTAGGTCCCACTATGTTGGGAGGACATTTATTGAGCCGTCTCAGAAGATTAGGGACTTTGGTGTGAAGTTGAAACTATCGCCCGTGAGGGCGGTTTTGGAGGGCAAACGTGTCGTGGTGGTGGATGATTCGATTGTTAGAGGAACTACTTCTTCTAAAATTGTTAGGTTGTTAAAGGAGGCTGGAGCCAAAGAGGTTCATATGAGAATTGCCAGCCCTCCAATCATAGGTTCTTGTTATTATGGAGTTGATACGCCTAGTTCAGAGGAGTTGATTTCGAATAGGATGAGTGTGGAGGAGATTAGGAACTTCATCGGCTCAGATTCGCTTGCGTTTCTGCCATTTGATAGTCTGAAGAAGCTGTTGGGGGATGATTCTCCAAACTTCTGTTATGCTTGCTTTTCTGGGAAGTATCCGGTGCAGCCAACCGGGAAAGTGAAGAGGGTTGGGGATTTTCTTGATGATGGATTGAGTGGAAGTATGGAGTCCATCGATGGGGGTTGGCTTCCTGGAACTAGTAATGAAAAGGGTGTGGGTATTACAAAGGTGAGCAGAGAGGGGATCAAGTCCTCTGCATAGTGGTCCGTTTATAATTTTAGTTTGGGATATAACACTGCATAATTTACCTGATTATAAGGATATTCTGGTCATGGAAAGGGCAGAATCCACAGTTCTACAACACATGTTTACTGCAATTTTTCTGCTTTATTTGAAGTATGGGTGTGGAACCAGTAGCTCATACTACAATTTTGATTATGCTTTATGTATTTTGATTTATGGGAGTGATGACAACTAAACTCATTGTTAACTACAGAGGATTAGTATTGTCCATTAGCAATGTCTAGATGAAATACAGGTATCTCTCGGCATCATGCTTAGTCCCATTCATGGGGCCAAATCAATAAATACTTGAATATGATACTCTCGAGTTGTTTAAAATTAGAGCGTCTTCACTCCACTCCACCCTTTCCTTACATTTGTTTGATGCCATTTACATAAAGATTATGACATGTACTTGCCGAATAAACCGGGTGGGAACACTTCAGGAAAAGCAATGTAGAACGGAAATTACGATTGAGAATATGCAGGGTTTAAAAATCTACCAGAAGGGCAAAATTTAAAAGGTCAGGCTGTCCAAGTAAAAACGCTATGACGAGGGTTCTACATTAATTGGATGCTGAAAGTAAAGAAGCTTTTACAAGTGCTCTCTATGATTACAGTTCACTCCCTTTAAGGCTCCATCATGGGATCCATTTTTCTCTTATATAAAGCCTTTGCAACCTTAGAAGCATTTCAGAGTGGCATGCAATGGCTGAATCATCATTTTTGTGCAATTTGACAGTCAATCAAGAAAACCAGATGTCCCATTTAGCCATTTTCTGCTCTGTCATATGCATTGGACTTGTGCTTGGGAGCAAATGTGAACCCAGAAGGCACCTTGCCAAGCAACATCTCAGATATCCTAATCTGCAGCAGAGAAGTTATGGACTAGTTATGATCCACAAAATACATCAAGGTCAGGAGGAAAAAGTGGCTTAATCAGAGATAAGTAATGTACCCAATCAGCAGCAGAATCAGAGGCCATTAACGTCTCAAGATCATTGCGGCCATAATATGAGGGTGGCCGCCAATTTATCCTTTGGGGGATGACATCTAAGAGACCAACTGGAATATATCTGCAAGTGTAACTAAGCCATTCCAGCAAGAAATGCCTGGTTGTCTCAACTCCTGCCATTAAGCACAAACAATACAATGCACATCCCACTTTTTAGCTACTTAAAATGACTTAAACATGTACCAATGATCTTAAATAGAAAAAGTTAACAATATAACACGTAGACAACAGGGAGGGAAAGAGATATGAAGTTGACAATATAACAGGTGGAGGAAACTGCCTCAGAATTCTGAATACTGTTTTTCTAATGCAGACATTGCAATATAAAGACATGCACATGCTAGTAAGTGCTCATATATACATGATCATATACCTTTTGAGTCGGAACCCCAATGTTCAAGGCCAAAATGTACATAATCCTTCAAAATATTCAACCGCTCTCCAGAGCTAATATCCCAATGCCTTTGTTCCTTGATTTCAGTAAATATCCAGGGCTACAAATTTGAGAAGGCATCATAAGAATAAGCAAATCTAAGATGCATAAGTCTTCAAACGGGATGCTGAATTTTAGATTGTTGGGGAGAATGACGGTAAAGCTTGACTACAAACCTTAATTAATGCTCCTCGAGCAATCATACATGCAGAGAGCTCAGGGCAATCAGACTTGTGAGTGTTCCAGTCCAAATAAGAGAACACATCGCCATTTCCAAGGACTTGCAGACTAGAGGGGGCTGCTCGTGCACACTGGTAGATGTATTCCCAATCAGCAAGTTTGCTGTAACGTTGCTGTCGTGTCCGACCGTGTATTGTTACTGCACTGGCTCCCCAGTTTCCAATATCTGATATCAAAGAATCAATCCGGTTCTTGCCCTCAAAATAACCTGTTCGCACCTGGAGATTCAGAATCAGATACAGATGCTGAGGAGAAACTACTCAAATTTAACCATGCCAGGAATGGACAAGAACTATTCTAAGGAGCTAATACTTCATGATAAATGGGTTCAAATAGTTTAACCAATAGTTTGTCTGAAGATGCAGCATCTTATCTGTCAATGCCCTTTAATTACCCAGGACCAAAAATATCTGAAATATATTCATTTTCAATTCTGTAATGAAAGAGTATGGTAGAGCTTGAATGTTCCAGCCTCTCTCTGACAAGATAAAATCAAGAATACGCCAATACCGCAATATACCTTTATAGTCACTGGTGCATTGACTGCCCTAGAAGAGGCTTCTACAACACCTTTCATCCGCATCGGTTTTGTAAGAAGAGCAGAGCCAGCACCTTTACTTACGACAATATCAATAGGGCATCCCATATTAATATCAATGAAATCTACTGTGCAATTCTGCTCTATAAGTTCGACAGTTTTCGCAACAGTATCAGGATATGCCCCACAAATCTGGACACCAAAGAAATCCTCTGATGAATGACGCCTTAGCAGAGCCCATTCCGAGGCTTGACCCTGGACAACATCCCAGAGAACAGTGCAACAATGAACAATTAACTTCGGTCAGCTTTCATCAGTAAGTCTACAAAATATATGCACATCATAGCTATTCCCAGCTGACACCGGCAAATTTAATCACAGAGAAATATATGTGCTGTTAAGAAACTTTGGGTTCGGGCTTTCTTCATATAAAAGAAGGTAAGCAGGACAGATTCCATTACCTATCCGCAGACAGGTGGATGGTCTTTGTTTTACATGGGCTATTCTGAACTTTAAATACTAAGAGGTTATTTGGTCTCATTTCCACAATCCCTTTTCACAAATTCTACTATTCCAGAAATAAAAACCATCACTTTTTAACCATTTTCACCCAACATCATTTTCATTTTCATTCTCAAAACACATTCTCCAATAACCTATGTATCTTTTCTCTCTATTCTATTATTTCTATCTCTCTCCACCTACAACCTATTAAAACCAATATAATTATTACATTTCCAAATATTTCATCCAAATACATTTTTATTTTCACATCACATCACATAACTAATTTCCATCAATTTAGGAATGCTAGAAACTGAAAATGGAAATGAAAATGAAACCAAACAGGCCCTAACTATTTCAAAGTAGCTTAAGTTCCAGTTAGAATAGGTAGGTTAACAGTATGAAAGTTTCTGAAAGCCACATTTTACTCATGTGATCCCCATCTCCAACTGTTTATGTCACAATACATACAAAGAAAAGGTGACATGGAAATTGCAAATAGACTGCTAAAGTAGCATCCTACAGTCAATTAATTACTGTGTAAAAGTGACGTCAACAACTACAGCCATGAGAGAAATGAAATATCACAGAATGGAAAGAGAATAAATTGTGTCAATTAATAGACATCATTAATCACATATATTGCAAGGGGATAATTCAGCGCAAACATAAAGAAAGCAGTTCGATAGGGCTTCATAAAATGCAAAGGGATAATAGACATCATTAATCACATAATCTAAATTCTGCAACAACAATAGCAGATAACTAACCTGCAAAAGATTGGTGCACATTGCCATCTCACCACATGTAACATCAGCACCCAGAGCCTTGCAGACCCGGCGATATGGTAGATTTCCTACTGTTGTCAGGGGAGCAAGATAGAGCTTTTCTCTGAAGTCAATGAGTTTCTTTTCCCTTGGTTGCAACTTTAGGCAATTATCATAGTCTTCCACAATATTTTCAACAATGGTTTCTGATTCATTCTGTTCACAACTTTTGTCTATGTCATTCTCGTGGAGAATTTGACCTGTAACAGTAGACAAAATAAACCAAAACATCCTAAACACAAAGCCTCAAACGGAGCGTACATCAATCGTAACCAACCATCATTAAGTGGCACTGGACAAGTTCCATCAGTTGAGCATTTTGTCTTCTTGGGAGGTCTAAGTTCATCAGCCACATCTTCTTCATCCAGTTTATCTTCTTCCAAGACTTCAGCAGCGCAACCTAGTTCATTGCTGGAGTCAGCAGACACTATACAACAACCATTCCCATCAACATCTCCATGGCCATTGGCAACAACTTTGTCATCATTTTCATTGTCCCCCATCTTTTTCTTTTTTCCTTGCCCCTGCAATCAAAATATTGAAACTTTAAACATGAACAGAACAACTCTATCATATTTATGCCTGATGGAGAATGGTATTAAGAGGTCATGTGCTTACCAGAAGCCCGAGAAATTTAAGTGCAGCATCTGCCTTGGGGAAGTTCATTTTGTTTTTCCATAAAAGCTTCTGAACATCCTTTTTCAATGCATTCATTTCACTACTTCTCTTGTCTCCATTGCTCATCCCATTAGCAACGTCACCATTATTATCCTTATGCGTGCCAGCAAATCTGCAAGCCAGACCATAGGGACATGGTCCCTCACTACTCAAAAAAGGGCACGTGCCATCTAAATCATCTGGTTTCTGCATTCAACAGCATCAAGTTCCATCACAACAGCACAATAATTAGAAAAGCATTTATTCAATATAATTGCCAGATAGAACAGAGAAAAGGAAAAATCAAATTTGATAGAGATTTAGTAAGTATCTATTTAATTATATATATCTTCTTTCACTTTCTAAGCTTACCAGAGCTTTGAAAGCTTCCAAATCATGGCTGTAGCGGCACTTTTCATTATACGGACACGAACTAACACTCCCACTTTTTGCTACTTCCGGACATATATGCAGCGGAGATTTTTGTTCCTGTATTGTTTTCTAACAAACCCTTACTTAACATAATGCAACAGCATCACCAGTTATTAAACCAAATGTACACAATAGAAAACAATAAAGCAATTCCATCACTCTTTGCAAAGAAGACAATTCAAAACGAAAAGCATCACAATCTAATACAAGTAAGCATATTGTATTCCACTTCATATACTGTCCAATACAACCAACTGATTTTCTGACCTGGCGGCGCTCGCGTTTCTGCTGGCGTTTGGATTTCTTCTCCTTGATAATTGGAGCAGAATCGCCGTCGGTTTGGATAGCTGCTTTGTCATCAGCTTTATTATTGTTGTTGCTATCGCAGGTTCTGACAGGCGGCGGGCGGAGGAAATCTCTCTTCACTGGAGCTATGGCCTTAGCCACCAGCTCCTCGGCGCTCGGCTGAGCTTGGACCGGAGCCGGAGCATCAGCTGCTGAGACGTCCTTCGATGTGCAATTCGGGGCTGCCGGGTCTTCCATTGCGGGTCGGGTCGCCAGGTAGGGTTTTGGGTGCGTGGATGGATGACAGCTGTAGTTATAAAACTTGAGGGAAGGCTAGTAGAACCGGCTAGCCGCTGTCGTCGTGGGGAGTCTCTTGATTTGGTCTGGGCTAGGAATTGGGCTTAATACTTAGTGGACTACTACATAGCCCAACTGATTCAGGGCCTCAACCCAATAACTGACCATGGGGATTTGTCGGGCCCAAAATTGGTAAAATTGTTAATTGCTGAGAGGGTTTGTTTTCATTCTCAAAATCCATTTTTTATATTTTCTACTATTTGAAAATAAAAAATCATCATTTTACACACATTTCACCTAATATATTTTTATTTTTAAAATACAATTTTCAATAATTAATATATCTTATTCAATAATATATATCTTTTATATATTTCATTATTTTTATCTATCTCTACTTACAATATATTAAATTCAATATAATCATTACCTTTCCAATAATTTATCGAAATATGCCTCATCAGCAAAGAGTGTCTCCGGCTTTGGCAGAAGCTATATCCTTCCATGAAGCCCTCAGTTGGATTACAAGTAAAAATCTCTCAAAGGTTATATTTGAGTTGGATGCTTTAATAGTAGTTCATGCTGTTTTGAATAATATTGATGATGTTTCTTATTGTAAGGCTCTTTTTGTCTGAGTTTACTAGCTGTCGAGTTTGTTTTATTCGTTGTTCAGCTAATCAAGCGACCCATAGTTTAGCTAGGGCCTTTTTTTCTATGTCTGAATCGATTATGTGGGAAAACAATTTTCTTACATATTTAACTGATGTAATTCTTTTTGAGATGCAATGATATATTTCTTTTCAGTGTAAAAAAAATCCTCATTTTCAATAACTAACTTTTTAAATTTTAAAAATAATGAAAATAAAAAACGAGAATGAAAATAAAACCAAACACCCCTAATTTAATAAATATATATTCGAATCGGATATTAAATAAATCAGATACACATTTATCATATCCGTATCTATTTATAATTGGATATCTATTAATTGAATACGGATAATATCTACTTTAAACGGATGGGAATAAATTGATAAACGAATTTTTAAATTTTCATTTACAGCTCTACTTACAACCTATGAAAGGAAAAAAAATGTCAGAAGTGGGATTTGAACCCACGCCCTCTCACGAGGACCAGAACTTGAGTCTGGCGCCTTAGACCACTCGGCCATCCTGACTGTTTGGCTAGCTGGTGCAATTGATTAACTGAACTGTTAATACATGTACACAAAGTCCAAATTCTGATTAAATGGAAACTTAATGATTTTTTACTTGGGCCAACCACCACTTTGTTCATGAACTTGACCTCTCAATTGCCTTTCAATAACGAAGAGAGACCCAATTAAGGTGAAGCAGCTCCACAGAACTTGGGGCAGTGCAGTTTTATGTCAATGATTTAAAATTTCAAGTTTCACATCTCAAAGATTTTGCGTTTGGAAGCAAATTCTGAACCGCATCAAACTTTGTTAGCCTTTAAATTGGATTGCAAACTCAGGTCAACAGAATTTCAGCCAAGTCTTCTACGTGGGCAATTGTCATTGTTGTCGGGTGGTGGGGTAGGAAAGGGGCATGTTCAATGGCTATTAATATTCAAAATTAATCAATAATTTTAATATATTATCGCTAGTCCAACGAATCTCAGCTGAAATCTGAATTCATTGCACTGGCAAATAGTGATTTGAGCCACGAGCCGTTTTATCAAATCGCCGCATAGTCTGGTGAGCAGATTAAATGAACCAACATGAGATCATGTAATAATGAGACATGGAAAACAGAAATTTCAGAAAATATAGGTTCATTAAATTTGGTAAAAGCTTAAGTAGCATGCCAGTTGCCCATCTAAAGAGCAAGAAACAAAAACATAATGTCACTTAAATACAATGAAAAAGGAAGCATTGAAATCGACCCAACAAAACAGACTGGCTAGGCACAATATCTTTCCTAGAGCATAAATTGATGCTCAAAGATACTATAGTGTTTGGGCACTACTAACAGGCAGGGATGAGATGCAAGAAGAGTAGAACATGAGGCCCCCGCACCTCAATGTATTGAGTTGAAGGTGGTGCAAAACTAATGAATGAATGCAATTCAGTAAAAAAACTGCTCAAAAATATGCTGACTGAAACAAATTGTAGCCTTTGATGCCACCGTGCCATCAAAAGCTATTGCTTTAATTCGAGTTTTGTTGATGTAGTGATGTATGCCACCAAAAGCTATTTGTTTGATTCATTTTTGGAAGATGCGTTCCCGTTGGATTGCTGTGACTGCTTCTGTGGCAAGGACTGCTGCTGCTGCTGCAGTTGGCGCATGTTTAGTTGAGTTGGCTGCTGCTGGTGTAATTGGAACATCTGAGGGCTAATTGAGAGCTGCTGAAATTTTGAGGTGTCCCCACTTAGTTCGGCAGTTGCAAGCTTCAAGCGTTGCACCTCCGCTGTCAATGCTTCATTCAGTGCTGTCACCAGAAACCCATACAAGCAAAACATATAAGGCAAAATGGGCAATGAAGAAAATTCTGAGTGCACATATAATATGCATACATAATAGATAACGAAAAAAGAAGCCACATGGTAGACAGTTAGTCATGTGATGCAGCAAATTCACACAGAAACGTCCTGAATCATCACTAAGTGTCAATTGCATGCATGCTGACAGGAGTGATGAGTGTATGTCCTTTAGTTTCACCATCCCCAACCAACAAAACAACAAAGAAAATATACAGGGTCTTCAAATCCGAACAAATGAGCTGGCAGCATGCTTGGCAAGCTTCCAAATGGGTTATGGTACATGTTTTCAACATAGAATTTCTGTAAACTACCACAGTGACCAAGTTGAATTCGGATGTTGAAGAAAGATAGCAATTTCATCAGAGACAGAACACACCAGGCACTTGAAATGCACAAAAAGTAAATGCAATTTAAGAACTTTGATGTGTACATATGTGCATTCATGGTGGGCTGGGAGGGGTTGAGGTTCATAAGCATGAACAACTAGATGCCTGGAATGATAAAATGAGGGAACAAACAATATATGCAGATGGCACAACATCATCCAAACAAAAAGAGAGAATTGAGTTCACAACAGAGAATTGTGCAAAGCTCAATTGTTGTAGGCACTTGGATGGAACAGTTGCATGGATGAACATTCGAAACAAATCTTCTTTTCACAAACTTCATTTTGGTTGCAAATTCATTTTTGTACATCCTTATCTAAATGCATGTCTGGCAAGTTATGCAAGAAGGAAATAGCAAATGATGTCAACTACTTCCAAACCATTGATTCCATCCACTTACAGAGAATGGCTTCTCGGACACTACACTTGACTGACAGTATTGATTAGGAAAAGGGAGCAATGATGCAAGAGGACTGTATTAAAATGTCATCTGGAAATGGCTATGGACCATCACTAACATCATCGCATGAAGCTCATAGCCAACAAGAGCCACATAAGAAACAGGTCAGCTAAATAAGTTATGTTGTTCAAGGATACAGAGATGCCTATGACTCTAAGGTAAGCCAGTTCATTTTACAAATACAGAACAAAATTCATACCATCTCGTAGTTGAGCCTGTTGCTCCATCGCCTGCAATCGGAACTTCAGCTCATTGTTCTGACTGGTCAGCCCAGTAGAATCTCGCTGAATATGAAGAGAAAGCCATCACTAATGGATTAACAGAAAGGCAACAGAGATATTCAACAAACCAGTAATTATAAGCTAGCTATCTCACTTGAAGCAGAGTAAGTTGGGCAGACAATGTAGTCGCTTCAGTCTGTAAAGTCTGAACTTTGTGCTCCAACTCTGCTATGTATCTCATCTTTCTCTCTTTTGACCGAGCAGCAGATTGGCGGTTGGCTAAGATCCTGAACACAAGACAAGTCCACTTATTAGATATACAATATTGCTCTACATTATAGAACATGAAAGAATAACATCAATTAAATCTAAGGATGGACTGCATGGAGATATATTACCTTTTCGCCCTCTTGGGATCACTTGATGCAATCTCAGCAAGTTTCTCATTCGCCATAATCTTCTTCAGTTCAGCACCAGTAAACTCACCATTACCAAACTCCAAGCTAAAAGCATTTGAATTTGTGTCTACTGAATTGGTTGGAGAGAGTTGACCTGGAAGGGTTCCTGGGGATGGAGGCATTTTGGGTGACTCATCGCCAAAGTTTATCTTTCCCATAAAACTATCCATTGAGACACTCCTATAGTGCCGAGTGGTTGGAGCAATATCTCCCCCAGCATTCCTTTTAACCCCTTCTCTCTTTTCGGGCAATGAAGACATTCCTGCTCTCTGCATACTGCTCCCACTTTCATTGACACTACTAGTTGCTTCATTATCACTGCTGTCGCCACCATTTGTCTTGGTACCACTGGCTCTGCTATCTAAATCTTCCCGATTCTCATTTCCCAGCTTCTCATCAGTACCAGAAGAGTTGAATGCTTCAATGTTGTCCAAATTCATATAAGCAGAGAATAGGTCGTCAACAACTTCCCCTTCAGATTTTCTCTCCCCCATGCCTTCGACATTGCTATCCCCTCCTTTTTCCCAACCTGACTCTCTCTTAACCAACTGCACTGGCTGAGCCCCTGAATTCTCTCTTGCAGACACTGACCTATCCAAAGCACCAGGACTTCTCAACGGTATAAGCGGTGGAGAAGACTGCATAACAGACAGAAACCCAAATGGGATATCACTGTTGGACCTTCTATGAGCCTTACGAGGAGGAAGACTTTCACCAATCCTCAAAGAACTACCCCTTGCGAAAGGTGAGGGTGGCAACAATGAGTGCGAGCTGCCATCCCTCTCCTCCATAGACACATCAGCTAACACCTGATTGGAAACAGAATTCGAAGATGACTCTCGATAAGGTGAAGGGCTAAGAGGTGGCAAGGAATCAAGGGCAAAAAAAGAGGGCTGTGATAAAGACCGGCTGTGCGATGGCCCTGGACTAGTACTAAAATTCTGCAACCCTGTTTGCTGAATTCCAGGACGGTTAACCGGGATCTGTGAATAAGGTGAAATAGGAGGCATTTGTGGATGAGATGGCGGAATACCAACCCTTTTAGCACTATTTTCAACGCCCAAATTGGGTGAGACCTGCCGAATCTGACCACGAAATTGTGGCATGTTTAGCTGAGGTATATCCAGCTGATTCAGCAAAAAGGGCTGCTGTTGTTTAGGAAGTGAAGATGATGATGTTCCAAACGAAGATTGAAGTCTCTGTGTATTAGCTTCCGCGTTATCACCAGCCATTTCTTGAAACTCAACACTCTTCTACTTACTTATATACTGTTTGGGCACAATTCAATTCAGACAACCTGAATAAATAATAATTCAAAAGATTATCAAAATTCCACACTATACACAATCATCTTAATTTAAACTGTAATAATTCAATCAAGCCACAGACTAATCAATCAACAAACTCAAATGCACATACGTATACACAAATGAACGTGCAGATTAAAAAAAATTATCACCAAACTACGCATTGAAAATTCCAGCAAAAAGGCCCAAAAAGTAAACCAATAAGCACTTTCCCAAAAGTGTTACCAGAACATTTCCTATGAGCTGCCGCAAGTTAGCGAGAGCTTATCCGCCACATTTGGGGGCGGGCGAAGTGCGGCCACTGCGTGTTCTTTTGCGTATAAAGTGCGTGTGGTTATTAGATATAGTATTTATATAACAATATGTGTACGTATATTTTCTCTCTCTATAAGCAATTTCCGTTTCTCTCTCTACGAACATGGACGACGATGACTGGTATGACCATTTACACGGACTTCATGACTAACGCTTACACTACTGCTGCCTTTACCTGCAAGAACGCGTGAATTTAATATGAATTTCAATTTCATTTGCACCGAATTTGCATTTCGAGCGCATTTCAATTTCATTCCGACCGCATTTCGCTAATCATTTTTTGGTTTTCCTCTATCACCGCAGCTTATGTTGCAATAAATCTCTCCCCGTCTAAAATAATTTTTGTCCGAAATAGGGTTTACAATCTCCTCTCACGCGCGTGCAATGCAAACACTTCTTTTCCCCCACCTTTACAAATATTTTTTATTTAAAAAAAGATAGGATGAAAAAAAAAAAAAATTCGGTTGGCGGGGTGGGTGGGGGAACACTGAGTCTTCTATTCCACATCGTGTTTTATTTTTTATTCCAATAGTACTATATCAAGTGTATCTAATTCTCAATTAATTATTTTTTTAAAAAAATATTTAATATATGTAACATATATTCATACAGTCAAATAGAAGATGAAATATAAATTGAAGTAGAGGATCTAAAACGGGGGTAGGAGGGTCAAGATTTTCAATTTTTTGTAATAAATCTCAAAATAAAATCATGCTTACAACAAAATAGTATCAAATCAACCGCAATAAAAATAAAATAAAATTTGTGATTTGGATCGATAAAATTTTCAGTTCCAATCAAATCAAATAATTTCTAATAAACCATAAAAGATATTTACAACTTAAAAGTAAAATATGGTAAATTAATTCACATTAACAACTCGATTTAATCAATACTTTTATTAATTAATATATTTTCAATAGTTTAAATTCAACATACATTTAGTTGTTATAACTATATGCTTATTCGTGATCACAACAATTCGCACATATATAAATTCATATTCATTATCTGTACTAACATTCGTTACAAATAATTTAAATATAGAACACTATATTTAAAATAAAATAATGAAATAATAGACGTACGCATACCTTTATTAAACTTGAGTCTTGAACTTCACGTCACATCTCCAACGTCCACTCAATTAATTTATCATTCATCTCAGACTATATATATATAAATGTACATTAGGTATATGAATATTTATAGTGATTTAATTCTATGTGAAGAAAATTTACACCAATAAGCTTTCCCTTATATAGTGAGTGATATCACCCATGCTTCAAATATTATTTAATGTTATGGGCCAATTTATAATTGTATGATGAAATTTATACAAGAGATAAGATCACAGTTAATGTGGTCCTATGTTTTGGTAACTGCACAATTTAATTTAAATTAAATCCAGTTACAGTCTCACTGTATTGTCAATATTATTGATAATTAGTTCATGATTAGGTGTATTGCTTGATTTGATGACTTTATGGATGAGGACCTATTAAAATAGATTCCTTGGCTTTGGCTGTGTAATAATTATGTTAAACAGTCTTTTTACTTACCATAGTCATACACAATTCATCAAAGCAAAACCTTTTGGTGTTTGGCAATGCATATAACAATTGTGAGGGTATAGTTGTAAAATAGGGTATTTGTATGGTTGTAAATAAGACGAGACAGTTAGCGAATAGTTCGAGTTATTTAATTAAATGAGTTGAGTCGAGTCGAGCTCAATAATATTCGATTCAAAAAGTTCACGAGTCGAAACAAATTTATTTATATTTTATATATATAGTTATATATAATAATGTTTATAAAGGTAGGTAAATAATAATAATAATAATTTGTTTGTTATTTTTAAGACAATAACAAAATTTTTCGAAAAGTTTATAATTATAAATTTTATTTTGAGTTTAGATGAACTCAAACCAATCCAAATTTATGAAAACTCGAGTTTTTCTGCTAACTTGTGACGAGCATTATTGAGTTCGGCTCAATAAGACTAGATAAGAATTGCCCAACCCTTCATCTATTCAACGAGCCGAACTTGAATTTGCTATATTCTAGCTCGGCTCTACTCATTTATACCCCTATGCATGTTTGGTTTTCAAAAAACTTATGAAACATATCATATTATATTAAATTATATTTTCTTTTCTCTAAAAATTAAATTTTGTTTCGCACAACAATTATTCCAAAAGTTTGTTTATTAGGGTATATGTCACATTTTTAATATAAATTAGGCTAAAATTGTACCCTACAATGGACCATACTTAAGCCTTAAGTCTTTTTTGGTAGTTGGTACTATAAATCCCATCCTTTGTGCATTTTATTTAATAATGCGTTAAAAGGTAAATGTGTCCAATTACAACCACCAAATTTTATTTAAAGAATTGATATTTATATTAGTATTTTTTTTCAATTTATATACATACAAATCGAATATTCATCATAATTTAACTCTAAACCTTATAATTTATGCGTGAGGCTTATACCATTAGGTCAAATGCCGCTCTACATAACTGTGCTGCATGAAATGATAAATAATTAAAGAAAAAATAAAGTTATTCCATTGTTTTATTCCATTCAATTATCTTATAAGAGAGATAGTGCATTTTAAAAAATCAAAATGATTATTACCCACACTGCAGCAATTTTAAAATATTGTTATATTTTTATTTTTCAATTTTCAATTTCCAAAGTGACGTTCTTAGTCTATACGAAATGCAATATGGTCGAAATATAATGAAAAATTTATGAAATGTATAGGTAATTATATTCTATATTTTTTAACTTTGCATGTAAGAATTATTTGTCATATTCGAATTTATATTAATTAATAGTTAAAACTGAATGTTATTCAATATGAATATTACTAAAATTATTATTATTTATTTATGATATATAAAAAATTAGATAATTTATTATTTCTTAATACAATTAATATTAATATATAAAAGTTTATATCGTCTACTATTGATTTTTAACCTGGGCTTTTAAATTATAGTAAAAGTTTGTTTAGATGATATAATAGGACAAATGAACTATTAAAATATCCCACAAATTTACCCTTTTGGCTTCTTTTTTTTAGCACCATCCAAATTTCGGTAAAAAGGAAAGGAAAAAAAAAAACCTATCATAATGAATTAATTAATATAAATATAGTTAAATTCGGGGTGCAATCGAATCGAGTCGAGTTTTGTCTTGTTTGGGCAGAATTTTCAAGCTCGAACTCAAAATATATATTTTAGGCTCGAGCTCGGCTTGATAAAGCTCGAATTGACAAATGAATTGTGAAAAATTGTAGACTCGAGCTCGAGTTGGAATTCGAAATAAAAAAAATAGTAATATAATATATATTTATTAATAAAATAAAAGATAATATTTAAATACATCTCGCGAGTCTTAAGTCTAAATACAATTGGCTCAAGATTGGTTCGAATTAGAACTCGAACTCGATTTAGCTTGACTAGGGATGCAATCGAGCCAAGCCGTATTTGGGTAAAATTTTTGAGTTCAAGCTCGACAAGGCTAAAATTTTAAACTCAAACTTGGTTCGATAAAACTTAAATTGACAAATGAATTATAAAAAACTGTAGGCTTGAGTTTGAACTCAAAATAAAAAAAAAACAGTAATATAGTATATATTTATTAATAAAATAAAAAATAATATTTAATTATATACTAGTTCGCAAGCCTCGAACTTAATTACAGATGGTTCAAAATCGGTTCAAATTAGAACTCGAGCTCGAAATTAAAAAAAAAAAAACCAGCAATATAATATATATTTTATTAATAAAATAAAAAATAATATTTAATTCTATACTAGTTCGTGTGCCTCAAACTTATATACAGAATTAGAATTCAAGCTCAATTCAGCTTGAATCGACTCGTTTGCGCACCTAAAAACTAACATTTTTCCCAAAAAAAAGAGTGGAAAAATGACGTATCTATTTGTTGTATATACCCATATTACCGTGAATATCGGGTAAGGAATATAAATTGGCCAAATGGATAAGAAATATTGGGTCCGTATCCACCAACAGAATTGGAGCATTCAACGCAGAAGAAGCAGACAAAACGCAGGCACTGGGGGCAATAACTCTGATTGGGACAATTCGCCCTTTATTCATCGTAACGTGCCGTTGTTCCTTGGCGCTGAAAAGAGAGATTTTGGCAAATTTTAGAGAGTGGGTGTTGGCCTTCACCTCGTCACCATGTCTGGATTTAGGGGGACTTTGAGAAATTTATATGCGGACATTAGGTTTTAGTTGGTGTCCATATGTGAACAACACATACAATGTTGTCTTGATCATGTGATGATAATGGAAATGTGGTACGGAATTTCATGTGTTTTATTAAGTTTTT
>JACGDI010000938.1:928495-959798 GCA_014898725.1 Jacaranda copaia | reverse complement strand
TAATGTGTAGTAGCATGCGTGGGTGTTGAATATTTCCAAATGCTGTGTGATTGCATGAATTTACTTCAAGAAAAGATCAAAAAAAAATAAAAATAAAACGGTAATGGGAAGTCGCGTGGGCACGTATTGTTAATGGTGAAAATCTTGACGAGTTGTGTGATTGAATGGATTCACTTTAGGAGAAGAAGTTGGCGGATAATCACGTATGGTTTCTGGAGACAACTTCGCAATTCAAGTCGCCAAATCGGAAGTCAAGGGATGCATTGGATTCTTCTCGAGTCAAGATTGGTCCACACGAGTTGAATGTACAGCCTGAATTGAAAGACGCCGCGCTCAAGATTAGTTCTATCCTGGTAAAATTTACTCCCCCCCCCCTTCTGTTTTTTGGGTCATGAGTGTTTATGATTTCTTTGTCACTCAGAGTGCTGCTTGAATTAGTTGTTACTGTTTTAATTGTTGAGACAATGATATAGCTTGCATACTTGTCAGTGTTTAGATGAGGTGCAATCATATATCCTTGTTAAAAGATCACTGGAGCGCATTAAGGCAGCAGTCAATGATATACATCCGAATATTCTAAACCTGGTCGGTATATCACTTCTTCTTCTTATCTATTATAGTGCTGCTCAGTAGTCTATACATACAGAACTTTTATTCCCACCCTTGCGGCATGGGAACCATATAATTGTTATTACTTCCTTTGGCCAATAGTTTCTATAATATCTAATTGTCATTTTTGGGGAAATTATAATTTAAGGAAGAATGGTTTGAATGTCCTGCTCAACTTTCTATAACTGGATCAGCATGTGACAGAAAACCTGAAGCATGTAATGCACAGATGCCCCTTTCAATGTGTGAACATCATGGTGCAAATAAAACCTTACATGGTGTTTCTGTAGTCACTGGAGTATGGCATATCAAGGTGGCCATAGTTGGGTATCTTTGCTGGACACGCAACATCAGCAGAAAGAATTGTTCATTTGATTTTATATATGAGCTTATATAGTTATTTGTTTCCTCATAATCTGATTTTCAAGCTTTTTATCTTTATTGAATTTATATCTTTGTTCTTTCAATCAAGTGTTGTCTTAGTGATCGTTAGTCACGATGTGCTATACTTTCTGTTGGAAACTTGATGTTGTTCAAATGCAAATTATAGTGATTAGTTGTTGTGGAATCCTTCTAGGTTGAAAACTCTCTGCCTTCTAATTTTCTAGTAATTTTTCAGCCTTTTTGCTTGTTCTTTGTCATTTTTAATTTTTTTAAAGGTTATGCTTGAGTACTACATTGAACGGCAGTGCTTGTTCAAGTGCACAAGGCAGATCCTAATGCATGCCTGTAAGTATTTTCTTTTTCTTCTTCTTCCTTTTCTTCATCATGTTATTTTGATGTCATAGCTAGACATGCACACATGCATATAGAGAACACACTATGTATGCCATGGGATGCACAATTACTGCTGCAATGTCAACTTGAGTAGAATTATTGGCTTTTTGTGGATGATTGGATTTTTTATTTTGTTAATTGAATGTGACTATGCTTTGGAAAATCATTAATTTTTTGCTCCAGAAACGTTAAGTAGCTTTTCTTCTGCTTTAATTTTCATCCTCTATATGACTTAAGTTCATATGAATTCACTATCAATGGTTGCAAAGTGATTCATCAGCTAGAGTGCTCTGATAGCTATGTATTTATGGATTTAGAAATATATACTGTTCTTTGTTGGTTCGTATGACTTAGGCTGTAAATTATGTAATGATCGATTCCATTCAATTATAACTTTTCAATTGCTCCATAGCTATTTTCATGCTATTTTTTAAAGAATTTTTATTGCAGAATTCACTCCAGATGTAGTAACATTAGGTTTTGTTTACAATTATTGCATAAAAATATGTATAAATGTTACATAAAGATCCGCTCCTATCATCTTTCTAACAGTCAATATATCAAAAGGATGATGAAGATTCAGGAACAGATTTTGACATAGTAGACTCTATCTGGAACTCTGAGGTATAAATATTGATCAGACTATATTTGGAAGTTGATGGGTTCAGATTGGTAGAACTGTTTACAGATGATGATGTTTGCAAACAATGTGTTTCTTTTATTGAGATTGAGAAACTTTCCAAAAGGAAATATTGTACATATATGTTACTATACAATCATCTTGTCGTTCTTTTAATGGAAATGATCTTTGGTGTAGTATATTTTGGATCCCAATCAGGAGGAGGTTCTGCTGTATTGGAGGAGGCGCAAAGGTTAATTTTTGATGGACTTGAATGTAAATTAATTTCTATCTTCCAGGATCTTCTGTCTTTTAACTACCCTGAGCAGATGGTAAGTTCAATTCTAACATTCAAATAGTGGGACTCAAGCTTGTCTGCTTTCTTTTTTCATTTATGATTCCTTTGTCTTGTGTCTGCATTCTGAACAGGGTTATCCTTTTTATGGCATTTCTTGCAGGATGTTGATCTCTATACTTTGTGGGCTGAGGAGACACTAACTGAGGACAACTTAATCCTTGACATTCTCTTCCTTGTTTATTATGAGTCCTTTTGTACATGTGATGCCAAATGCTGGAAAATATTGTGTACCCTATATGAGGTTATATTTTCTTGTGCTGCTCATACTTTGGGATCGTTTTATGCATCCACTTGTAGTTATTTTTCTTGTTGCAATGCAGGGCATTGTCACTGGGTCTTACAACTTCCAGAAACTGGCAATATCACCTGAAGCTGTTCATGCTATTTATCATGCCAAAGTGCAGCTGTTACTTATTCTCATTGAGACTCTAAACCTTGAAAATCTCCTTCAAATGATCCATGACAATATTCCTTTCAGGTTTTGGTGCAGTTCTCTTTTTTTGATTTTCTGTTTTATATTCAGTGATTGAAGTCATCTTATAAAGTTGTTCTAGCTGCAACACTAATTTAACAACATTTCTCCTGTCAGCTAAAAAGAATCTAGTACAGACTCAGAAACAGAAGTGTTAAACCCTGCACGATTTTGTGCTGGTTAGTTATTGAAGGTTGAAAATGTGAACTTTCTTTGTTGGAATGCAATGTGATTCTTACCATCCTCTGAAGAAAATTATACACTGTTTCACTAGTTAAAGGAGTTGGAAAAAGCTTGTGTGAGGCTGTCAAATTTCAAAATTTACAGAGCACAGAGTGTCTACAGAGCTTACGAAGCGAATCAATCTTCACTGCTTAAGTCCGTGACAATTCATTTCCAGATGCTCCTTGTGGCCCAGTTATCATCTTTGTGGGATTTGTTGTCTATTGAGCCCAGTGCTGTCTCATATTATTAATTATTTGCAACTACGCATTCCATTAGTGTATGATCATGGTTTTACTTTTATAACTCCTAAAGAATAAGTTAAATGTAACCCTCTTTTCATAACACTATCTTAATCTTGTACGAATTGCTAACGGTCAGCGTGCAAGACTACCAGTTGTTAACCTCTGTGAGGATGAACTTTGCCCTTCATCTGATGTCAAAAGTTGGTGGGAAGCTGCTGTCTTGGTGAGGGGAGGGGGACTGTTTGTTGGGTTCACAACTGGGTTGGTAGAAAGATAGTCCGCATATGAAATCTTTCACTCTTTTGTGTCTTTGTATTACATTCTTCTCTTAAATCCTTACTATTGTATGAAACAATTTTCAGGTTAAAATTCTTGTTAACCTGACACATAAAATGAGTTCCAATGTATTTGAAATAGTAGAGCTGACAGTTCTGAGTTCAATAATGTGAATCATTTTGACAGATGGAGTGCACTTGGAACGCCATGTTCGATTTGGATCAATTGCTATAGTTGACTGCTCCTAGAGCTAGTTAACTCTTTAATATTTGTGGCTTTAGCATATGTAGTTTGATAGTATGTTTGTGTGTTTTTCACAACTGCAATTTTCTCTAATGATTGAAGCACTACTGATTTCTTGCTCAGGCAGGGATCTATTGGGTTTTCAGAGATGGATGTTCAACAAATGGATGCGATGATTTCTAGTTTTAATGCTTTTGAGGCCAAAGAAGCAGGGCCTCTAATCCTTGCATGGGCAGTGTTTCTCTGTCTCATTTCTTCTCTTCCAGAAAAAGAGGAAAATAATTTGCTAATGGTACATATCTCTAACACAAATTGTTTCAGCACTGCCTTGCTTGTACTTTTCTTTTCAACCTATGTTTTAGTTGAATTTTAACGTATTGATATCAGGAGATAGATCACATTGGTTATGTTCGTCAAGCTTTAAAGGCTTCATCATTGGGATATTTTCTTGAAATTCTACAAAGTGACACATTGAAACATTCAGATGTGAGTAATCTTTATTCATAATATTGTTTTGGAGGGCCTCATTGCTCTCTTAATTGGGCATATATGTACCAATTCAAAGATGCTTCTTTTCCATCTTATATTTCTTTTCTGTATGACTTTGATTGCATAATCTTTTATTTGTAAATGAACGTTTTTTTCTCCATTTATTCTTTCCAGGGTCCTCAAGCAGGTTATCGGAGTGTTTTACGGACGTTTATATCGGCATTTATTGCATCTTATGAGATCAGTCTCCAGGTATCTCATAAGCAGATAAGCATGTAACTGGTTCATTTTATTTGTTGCTTTGGTGTTCATAGCGCTTTCCCGATTTTGCAGTTTGAGGATGATAATTTGAAATTAATATTGGACATACTATGCAAAATCTACCGAGGAGAGGTCTGGCTATTGAATGATTTAGTGATGTTCAAGCATCAGATTTGGTCCATCTATAATTTATTTAAGAGAATTGATTTTTGGCAGGAGTCTCTTTGTGTCCAGTTTTGGGACAGGGACAGTTTCATTGATGGTCCTGTCAGGTGTCTTCTTTGCAACCTTGAGGGTGAATTTCCTTTCAGGACTACCCAGCTTGTAAGCTTGTTATCAGCCCTTTGTGAGGGTGCATGGCCATCAGAATGTGTGTAAGTGGAACTTGGTGATCCTTTATTGTGCGTGCCATTTATAATTTTTTGATTATTTTACAACTGCTCAGGAGGTTTCTTTTGAAGTTTTGATAAATAAGCTGTTAAGTTTTGTTACTTGGTTTTAAGATTAATAATTAGGCTTTTGTTATAAGCAATGCTTAGATACTGGTCTATTCTACCTTCATATAAGTGCCAGTAGTGGATATAACACCGTTTCACAATGAGGCTGAATTTAGTATGGAAAAAGATTATAGATAATCAGAGATCAAAGAGAGCTGTAATGATTTCATTAAGTCTAATGATTGGGTTTGACTGTTAAATGAGTCAAGCCTGAGTGACTTGATATTTTAACGCACTTTATCATCTTTAATTAATGATTTGAGTTTGACTGGAGTATTGAATCTTATTGAAAGAAAAATGTTACTACCTAGTTATATTTAGCGAAGTAGGTGTGGACGAGTTTCTAGTGATCAATTTCAAATCCATTCCTAAGGTTGCTTGGTTTTCAGCCGTAATTTTGCATGCCTCCTTCAGTTCGTTCTCTTCTCAATGCTGTGGGGCTTGTCTTCAGTTACCATGAATTTTACTTTGCCACATGTACATTGCTTTCTTGTAGCTATCCTGATTCATCAGAATTGAGAAGTAAATAAGTCTCTATAGACTATAAGATTGAATTCTACCACCCATCATTATTTTCTGTTTTGACTCCATAACATTTGGAACCTTCTTTTGTTGATTGAGAAAAAATTCACTGTTGCACAATAGGATGCACAGGTTTTTGACAATTTCTTATTTATTTGTTTGGAAATGTTCTCTCTCTCTCCCTCCCTCCCCCCCAACAACCTTTCTTCTCTCTGTTTGGGCCTAGAAGTTTAAAAGTACATCTTTATAGATTTTAATTTGAATAAACTTGAACATAATGATATTTCTTCAACATGAACTCAGAAAATGCTACGGTGTCAATGTTAATTCCAATGTGCATTGATTATTTCAATGCCCAGTTACCATTTATAGAATTACCTTCTCTAAGTTACATGGAAGTTGGGATTTTTTCTTTCATTCATTCTTTCCTTTTGTTCTCTTTTTTTAATTTCTAATATATTAGCTGGAATCTTTTGAGCAGATTTAATTTTCTTGATAAGTCTGTCGGGCTATCAACTCCTCTTGAGTTAAGCAGTGACTCTGTGGTGGTGGATGCTGCTTCAAAAATTGTTGAAACACATTTCCCCTTGCATGTTGCTGGTGTTGAAGGCTTGGTAATTCCTAGCAAATCTCGGGGTCAAGTATTGAGAATGATTGATGATAATTGTGCTCTTGTGCGGTGGGAGGTAAATGGTTTATTTATAATATTCATTTTCCTTGGGTTGTGCCATTTTTCGCTGTTTCATTGTCTCTATAACTGTTTCCATTATGGCATCAACTTGATGGGTGCGCGTTTACCTTCCTGCTTGAGGTTTTTGGTTCTAAAATTTCTTATTCATATTACTAATGTGGATATATAATCGACGTTCCCTCTAGCTGTTATATTCAAGGTTTCTCTTTCTATGTAACCCAAGAAGTATAGATCTATGGCTTCCCAATAACTCTCATTGAGTCGAAGAGGCTGAGACATGTTAATCAATATCCTAGCTAAAACTGTTAGCATCATTAACTGGTTCTGAAAAACTTATATTAAGATTGCAAGAGGAAAGTGCATTCATTATTCCTTCTTGATGTGCGAAGTTGGGATTAGAATATTTCAATTTAAATGGTGAGAATGCTTCTATTTTTTTAACATATCAATGGCCCAATTTGCTCTAATCTAGTTGAGCTGTGTGCTCTCGGTAGAAATCAATATCTTCAACTAATGTGGAAGGAAGAACAACTTGGAAAAGTATAACTCCTCGTATCACTCTGTAGGGAGGTTTTTTTGGGAAGGGCCAGGTGTTGAAGTCATGGTCCTTTCCCCCATTGCGAAAAATTTACCAGTTCCTAAATTATTCTGAGTGATCTGGTTTTATCAATGTTCGGTTCTTGCTATCTATTTTTCCTTTTTACCCGAACTTAAGTGTCTATGGGTTTGGAGTCACAGGACTATTGGTTTGTGTAATTGCACTTCATTATATCTACTCCCTATAACTCCTTGCTCGATGTTTTGATGCTGTTATTATCGCTGGTATGTGTTAAATGTTGTTGACATTTTCAACACTCCCAACTTCGTCTCTTTTTTTCTCTGTTACAAGGTTCATGAATAGTTATTCTGTGAGTATTATTTGGCTTGTCTGGTGGCATGATTGCTGACTGCTATTGTAAAGTCCCTGCAAAGATTTGTCTTTTGTATGCTGGCAGCTGTTATATAGTGTTTGTATGTTTTTCTTTGCTGATAGAATCTTTAATGTGTGTTTTGATGTACTGCTAAACATTTTTCAGGAAACTTTTATTGTTTTCTTCTCTCTCTTTCTCTCTCTTTCCCCAACTTTTCTAGCTTACACATATATTACTCTTGTCTTTTCTGCAGTACACAGAATCTGGGGTGCTTGTGCTGCTATTGCATTTGGCTCAAGAGCTGTATATGCAAAACCCAGAGGAGCTCATTGTTATTCTTGATTTGCTCAGCCGATTGGTGACTTTTAATACGGTAATCTCTTTCTGAGTTGGTTGCTTTTCTTAGCTGAATGCATCCTTAAGAATTACGATCAACTTCCTTTCTATCGTATACATGTTAGCTTGGTATTAATTGGAATTTTTTTCCTCTATATGCATTTCGCCATATTTGCTTGCTTTTGTTTGATAATCATTCTTTACTATCAAACTTTTGGCAACGTGACTGTCAGTGGACCCCTTTTTTTAGTCCATTCATGTTTTAGCATAAGTTGTCCTCAAGGAAATAGTTTGAGAGAGTATAGAACTATTCTGCTATACAATGTACACATTGTGTTACATTCATTTGTCTTCTCATGTTGAAACAAGTTCAGTTCTCATCAACTTTGATCTTGGTGAGAGTTTCTGTGTATTTATGATTCTTGCATAATGGGTGTGGGTGCACATGCTTCTTTTCTGGAACGGGTTGGCATTGTTTGTGATGGGGGTTAGGGATTTCCTTGCAGTAGTTAACATCCAACTCCTCTGTCTAGCTCAAAAGTTGTGTGAAATGGTATAGCTTTATGGGTGCTGGGTTACCCACCATTAGTCCATAGTTATCAAAGGCAGTCGCCTCACTCGCCTCAGGCAAGAGGCAAGGTGAGGCGACACCATGTCGCCTCTTTCTCCCTAGGCCCGGCGAGCACCATAAGGCGAGGTGAGGCGACCGCCTTTGTTGCTTTGGTCACCTCAGTTGCCTTTGGTTGAATTTTAAAAAAATAATAATAAATGAGCTTCTTATAAGAAACCTTGATCTTTTGTAATGAATAACCCACAATTAAGAAGCATCCAAACATTTTTCTACAATGAAGGCATTCCCTCAAACACCTTGATTCCAGCAACCTTGACCCCCAGTTGTCTTCACTCTTCTCTTCTATCTTCTGTCTTTTATTTTCTTATTTTGTTTTTTTTAATGTTTTTTTTCTCATATAGACAACACTTTTGATTTATTTGAATCTTTCTTTTTCAATTTGTTTAGTATGTTAGTACTTGAACTAAATCTTAATATATTTAATTAGTTTGTTATTTTAATATAAAAATGTTTAATATGTTAATATGCTAATCTATTAAGACTTAATATATTTCACTTAATTTAATTTGTTGTACTATATATATTTTAACTTTTTTCTTAATTGTTGCCTCATTCGCCTTTTGGTCGGCCTCCCCTCGCCTTAAAAAGTGCCTCTGGCCGCCCCTCGCCTCACACCTTTAATAACTATGCATTAGCCTCTCGAGCATGCAGGGTGGAGATATATCAAGGTAGAGAATGTACATAAAGAGTAAGATTAGGTTGTCAAAAGATGTCCGTCCATATGAATTTCTCTCCTTTCGGTCTTCATGTTACTTGAACAATTAACTACTCCACTGCTATCTCTACCCAGAATAGCTTTCCCTTGCAGCATTTATTTTTAAGAAAAAAATCAATCACTAGTTTCCCAAAATGCTCCCCAAGTATCTGGTTGCTATGATGGGAGGGGTTGTGTGATGGTTCACTGCAAATAGCATGTCTTGGAACTAGATATTGAAATATGTTTCAAAGTGTTACTTGCAACTGGAGACCATTTTTCTTGATACGGATACTTACAGACTTGTGTTCTTAGGCTGCTTGTTATTCTCTTATGGAAACTTCGAATTCCTTCCATGATGAAGTAACTACGATAGGGAGCCAGGAGAAATATGTACGGTATGCTTGTGACCTTCATAATTTTTCATGTCTTTGTATAATCATTTCCCCTTTGTTCTGTATGAGTAATTCTCTTATATCATTCAGTTATAAGTTTCTGGCTCTGATTGCAGTATTGATGTGGTTGAGATTGTATGTGCTTTGTTGAAAAACCTCTCTCCTCACATGAATGGTGCAGTGATGATGTCCATGGGGGTTAATATACTGACGAAAATGTTGAAATGGTAGTAGTTTTTACTTCTTTTGGGCTTTCTATGTTCCACATGCATACATGACTATTTGTCATCTGTAGTTCTCATTTGTTTTAATGGCAATGGAAATATTTGGAAGAAAATGTTTGGTGTAAAAATTTCTAAATTTAAATCTGAACATGGCCATTTGCTGTTACTTTGTATGATTTACTCCATATAAGTTTGCATTTCTTAATTGTGTAATCTAGTTCTTACTTTCCTCTTCTCCAATATTTGTTTGGTGCAGCTTGCCATCTCATGTAGCTAGAATAGCCATGAAGGGCAATATATTTGATGTTTCCTTGAGGACAAATCGCTTCGATGTCCACTCCAACCGTTTGTCAAGGTTAACCTTTTACTATAATCTATGACTAAGAGATTTGAAATGGAAGTCTATTGTGAGAAATTTGATGGATTTCGTTGGACGGGGTGTATGGAACCGACGAAACTAATACTTAGGGACTGTTTGGTTCCAACAGAGTTTTTCTTATCTGTCCTCTTGCCTGCAGTATAATTTCTATTCTTTTCATAAACTATTATTATTATTAACATAGACTGTGTTTTGTCTTGATCTTACATGTATGGATGTTGAGCATCTTGAGGTCCATTGAGGTGCACAATACATACATGTATGGTCAATGTCTCGCTGCTTTGACATCCTACTGAATATGAGAAAAAGCTTTGTCGAGTTGAATTGAGTAGATAATTCTCTTGTGGCAGGCTTATCTCCTGCAATTGAGTATCATTCTTATATTATATCTTTATAGGAGATTCATAGGGATGGGTGGGGTGGTTAGGGGGGTTTTGATTATTGAATCTCTTGATTTCAGTCTCTACAGAGAGACTGCTTCTTATGGCAATGAGTCCTGTGACAATGGCTTGATGTAATTCAGTTTTTGTATTGACATTATTTTTCCATTAATTGTTCCAGTGGATCTTGGTTGCTTTCTGGAAGACTTGCCAAAATGCTTTTGATTGATTGTGAGCAGAGTGATTGCTCAATGACTCTTTCAGGCATGTTATTTGAGCTCTCTAACATTTGTTGTCTGGGGTTATATATTTATCTAAAGGTGTTGATTGCCTTCTTTGATCTATTCTAAATGAATATATTGTCTCATACAATTAACTTCTTCCTTTTATCCTTTTCATCAAAGTCTGTTTTATTTTATTTTATTTTTAATAATAATTATCTATATTCATATGATCTTTTTTGAGCTGCATCACCATTGGATTTTGTTTGCTTTCCTGGTAATACTCAAGTACAGTGTGGCGGCACTAATTTCTTCACTGTGTTGTCTGATCATGCCGACGTCAGGCCAAAAACATCTAAATTTCTATTTCTTCAAGAAGGTTTTATGGTGGTGTGTGATGTTGCTCCACTATGATATATGGCTATGGGGATTTGACAAACAAAAGATTATTTTCCAAGTGGTGTGGCAGAGTAAAACAAAACATTACAGTTTTTGATATTTTCAACTTGCAGTTTGTCTTTTCCCATTGATTCATTTCATGTTTTCTTTTTCCTCCTCCCTGGGCTACTATGAAATTTGAGCTCTTCTTTTGGTCTGATTATACAAGTCTTGTTTTAGTTATCTGATTTAATTTAATCAATTGATTGTGGTTGAATAACTTTCAATTCCAACTGATAAATATTCTAAGAGAAGTAACTCTTGCAACTGATCATACAGTGCTGGACTTCACGTTGAATCTACTGGAGACTGGATTAGAAACTGATACTGTCCTTGCACTCATTGTTTTCTCTCTTCAATATGTTCTTGTTAATCATGAATTCTGGAAATACAAGGTGAAGCATGCCCGGTGGAAGGTGACACTGAAGGTACATCAGCTTCTTGTCTTGTGCAAGGATGTGTTAAGTTTCCTCATTTTGGCTTTAGTGTACTCTCTAGATCTGCATTTGTAGTAAAATAATGGAAGTGAAGAAACTATAAACAGTTATATAGGATCAAGATATGATATTATAGTAGACCGTAGAACTTTTCCCAGACAAGCATGAGGACAGGACAACTGCATCTCTTCTTTCCATTTCATTTTCACCTTTTCTTTTCCCATTCTGCTTTAGCCAACATCAAGTCCAGAAGTTCTATATTACCTTGTGGTCCTTTCTTGAATTCTATCTTCCTTCATACGTGGTGGTTATCTATTGGATCCTTTCTACTGAAGACATAGGAGAGAGATCTAGATTTAGAATTTCCTCTTCCCATGTTTGAATATTGTATTTTTGAATTATTTGATTCATATTGGGAAGTCAACTGATGTATGTCCAATTTCTTTTATTACTTCCAGATACCTACTGATTTCTAGCTTGATTTCATTGTTTATAGGTGCTTGAAGTCATGAAGAAATGTATTTGGTCAGTCTCATACTGTCAGAAACTGGGGGAAGTTGTTCGTGATATCATGCTTTGTGATTCTTCCATCCACTCTGTGCTTTTTCGAATTGTTTGCACAACTACATCAAGCTTAGAGGTTGGCCATGCAGTATTTATGCCTTCTATAACTTCAGATATATTTACATGATATATAATTTTTTAGTCTTGATACTTGACCCTCAGTTCTTCCTCTTCCCCTCTCTTAACTTCTGCCCTTAACCAACAGAAACTTTATGTGTCACGTCTTTTTGACATACTGGATATTGAGGGGCTGCAACAAGCCATATCCGCGGGACTGGATGTCCTTGTTGGTATGATATCTACTTTCTCAAAGGTATGCTTACTAAGGTTCATTTTTGTGCCCAGATGCTCAGGTTGAAAGTTTTGTCATCTGTGAATCTGCACCTCTTTTTCTTGGAGAAAACTGATGAACTTTGAACTTTAGATTCTTTTCAGGTGACATATTGTTGTTATCTGTCAAATCAAAATTTGATTTTCTGGTTTTTAGGGAGAATCTAGCTTGTGATTAAAGCTCTAGTAGGCGTGTCAGATCTATTTGGAGCAAGTTGAGCACAAAAAAATGGATGTCATTCAATATTTGTGCTTTCCTTTGATTTGTCCAGTCAAATGTCAATAAATTCATGCTTCTTTGTTTTCCTGTTCTTAACATTGTCTATATATCTAGTAATGTCTTCAACCACCTGAGTGCAAGAGAACTACGCAAAGTGGCTCGACTTTCTTGGTGTCTCTCATACAGAGACATATTTCATGGGATATGTGCTTTTCTTATTCTTTTCTTCATTTTTTCCCGTCTTCTGTGTGTGTGAGCACATGCATGACGTTTTCGTCTAACATTTACCTACAATGACAAGATTGAATTTGCGTGTTGGTGATTATAGATTTTGATTTTTGAGATTTATTTATTTTTTTTGGAAATGACCAAACTGAGATGAGTTACCGAGTTTTATTTTTCTGCCTATTTCTTAGAGTAGCCGTTACCCGTGAAGAGCATTCTCCTCCACACCTGATATTCGTTGGTCTAGTTATGGTTGCAAATTTGTGTAAAAATCAATTGTTTTTTTTTCAGGATATGCCAAGTCTTCCAGTTTTTCATCAAGCGATTCTATCACCGATGACAAAGCCAATACCTGTGATCACTGCTGCCATATCGTTAACATCATACTTCCGAGACACTGTATGCTCTGCTTTTCCTTGTTTATAGTTATGCTTGCTTCATTTGTTTTTCTCCCAAGTTCTAATAGTTTTTAGTTTTTGCATGGATTAGGTATGGGATCATGCTCTTCTAACTTCTGGTTTCTTATTGTTTCGTTCAGAAGATACAAATAGGTGCCACAAGGTTGCTATCTGTGTTATTTAATGCAGAATTTTCACATTCCTATACTTACAGCAATGCAAGTCTCGGTTTGGATGATAAGCAGGTTTGGCCTTGGAGAACTGTATCACAATTTTTGAGCTTGCAAAATCTCTAAATGGCTTCCAATGTGGGTATATTCTTGTTGTAGGTTGCAAATTTCAGGACATGCACTTGCGGTATTCTTTCTCAGCAGTCACCTTGGAATGAAGATGTCATTGTTGCGACTTTGGAGCTTCTAACTTCAGCTGCCTGTAATCAGGTTAGTTGTGCACATTTTGATCCTCGATAGAGTAAGAGTTTGCTCATTTTGCAGCAACAATTGATTTTTTAATAATGGTTCCATATTTTCCAGGCCAATTGATTCCTAAAGTTTCAGTCTTTTTTAAATAGGTTTTTATTGCTTGTTCTCAGGTTGATAGTTTACCTGAGGAAATAGATAGTAGACTGAAACTTATTTCATGTTGAAAGTTCATAATGATTCATAGGTCCTTCACAACATATCCCTTTGTATAAATTATATTGCCAATAATTTTATTGTTTGTCCTGTTCTTCTACCCAAAATCTTCATTTCCCATTCTGCTCAAAAACATCTAACTGTTATCTCTTTGATTATACAAATGAGGGAAAGGGGCCAAACTTAGCAGTTTAAATTGCTATAATAGTGTATTCATAGAAAACTCAGCCTCCTCGGGAATTGATGTTCCATGGCACTATCTCCATGCTAGAGTTCTGAAAAATGGCTACCTAGTTTATGCCATGTGTGGCTAGTAAAGTGAAAGGCAAAATATGTAGATATACGTGACAATTGATTTATGGGTCTATATGCATGAAAGTTGATTTATGGGTGTTTATATTTCATATGGGGGTATTTGTGATTGTGCCCAATCCACGTTGACATCATCTTGTACCCGACTTAACGTTATGTGGTTAGGCATTCTCTGCAGCTTTGCTGATTGACTTTAAAACAGGTGCTTCAAAAGTGTCAGAGACCACGGCCAATTGAAAATACCTCTTTTTTTGTTCTGATCTATGTAGTTCATTAATTCTTCCAATGGTTTTTATTTTGATGAATAATTTTAACTGCAGCCTGCTTTCCTCACTGCTGTCTTTGAGTCAAAGGAGAATGTGAATGTGCAAGTGCGTACTGCTGCTTCTGAACGTCAGGCAAATAAAACTGAGAATGGATTGTCAGATTCCAAGGAAGAAACTCTTTTGCATGCAATTCTGCAGTATCTTAAAAAGTCTGAAGATTTATTTCATAGGTATAGCTCCGTTGTGTTTGAATTATTCAGTTCATTGGATTGTTTTATAGTTTGAAAGATGGCATGCATTTGATTTGTTGAGTTTTCTTTTCAGCAAACCCAATATATTGTTATGCTTATTGAACTTCCTGAGGGCACTGTGGCAAGGTGCCCCTCAATTTACAAAAACCTTGGGGGAGCTGAAAGTTTCAGACAAGTTCTGGAGACAATTGACCAATCCTGTCATGCTTATCACTAGTAAGCAAAGCAATTTATCTGAGAAGTTGACTGAAAAGGAGTTTCGTAACATAGCTTACGGATATCAATTCCTGTCAAATGTGTTGGATATCCTTGGTTATGAGATTTTCCTGCAAAAGAAATTGATGCATGCTGGGCTAGCCGTCAATCGAATCTCTAAACCACCAACTAATGGGTCAGCAAAAACAGAGGATTCTAAATTCACAAAAGATGAAAGTCTCAGTAGCCTAAAGGAGATCGTTTCAACTTGGTGTAAAAATTCATTGTTGAGTGACCTGATCAAGGCATGTGTTTCTTGGGAATATGATCACAGCAGTTGTCGGCGTGCAAAGGTGAGCTGGCTTCTCTCGCCTGAAATCGCATGAAATCATATGTTTGTCTGAACTTTTGGTTTTTTGATGAAACTCTCAGGTTGCTGCTGGTTTATTTGCTGTGCATGCAATGCTGAAATTAAGATTGGGGGACTCGGGTAGTTTGTCGGTATCACTAATTGAAAGGATAGTTACGTTGTCGCAGAAGGTTTATAGATTTCATCCCTATATAATTTGAGTTGCTTAATTAATTAAAATTTAGTAATCTGTGCTCAGTTTCTTGGTAAGTTGTAACCTAAGAAGAGTGATTTCTTGTGTTCCCATCTGCAGCTGTGCAAGGTACCAGCCTTTTCAGAATTGTTAACTCAGTATGCAGAGCATGGTTACAGGTGCAGTGAGTGTTATCTTTTTTGATCACTTGGGATATTGTGTGACAAGACTTGTTTTACTTGTTATTTCTGATTGTGTATGCCTTTCAAATGTATGAATTAAAACGCTCTGAGAATGATGTCATCTGATCACTGTCTCATTATGTTATGCTCATTGGTAACTGTAGAAACAGTTATTTGGTTTTCTAGTTGACTGTCAGTTCTTGTGACCTGTCTAGTTGATCATGTGATTGGAGTTTCATGGCTTGTTAGATTTGATATTTTTGTCTATTTATTTGCTTCAACGTTTCTTGGTCTCAGATTAATTATTAATTGATGTGATTTCTAATTCAAGGGCTAAATCTTCTTTGCTCTTTAATTGTTTTGTTTTCTTTGAGTGAGTTGAGTAACTAAGCACTGTGCTTCCAGTTTTCTCACATGCCACTTGATGGGTCTGGCTGTTTCTTGTTTGTTTAGGGTTTTGGCTGAATTATATATACTGTTGTACGTGTAAACATGTTAAGTGATTTGACCTGTAAAGTTGTGCAGAAGAGTTCAGTTTTGTGCATTCTTCAGATGCTCTGCTCGACCAGTGTCTCCAAATAGGTTAAGGTTACCTTATTCTTTATCCCGTCTTATCTTTTATGTTTGTAATTTCAGTGGAGGACAAGACTTGCAGAATTTGATACTAAACGATCTGTTTTACCACATTCAAGGAGAGATTGAAGGCCGTCTGATTGACAATAGACCATTTAAACAGCTGATGCAATTTTTGCTAGATTCTAAATTCTTGGATGCTTATAAGTGTAAACAAGATGATGATCTTTTAGCGAACATTAAGAATGAGTGCCTGTATGATATTTCTCGGCTCAGAGCAGACCTGGGATTGGAAATGTGGAATATGTCAACTTGGAAAGAATCTAAAGAAGTCGCAGAAACTATGCTCCGTTGCTTGCAAGATGCGAATTCCAGGACGTTCCACTCAAATTCCAAGCTTTTAGCTTTAAGAGGGCTAATTACTGTGTTGTGCATGCATGAAGACAATGTGAGTTTCAGATTTCTTTACATAACAAATCTAAAATGTTCCGAAGACTGAAATGCCCGACTCATCTCTGTTGTTGATTAAAATATATGTTAATACACCATCCTAGTTATTGATTTAATATTCTTAATTTACACACTGCCCAGGTTCTTTTTATTTTTGCATGGACTTGGTATATTTAACTCTGGAAATATGTGCACTCTACATTATTGTCGACTATCATATCTGCTGCACATTTATCAGGCTTTCTCATGTAAAAGTTTCTCATTGATTGGGTTGGAATTGTACCTACTTGTGCAGTTGACAGACAATGAAGCTTTGACTGGGCTGAAGATTTCTGAGCAAGTAGTTCCATCATGCATCGACCACATCTGTCATTGTCTTCATGCCACACTAGAATCTTTGACTCCTGTTCCCGATGCTAGTGAAGATGTGCTTAGCATCCTTATGGCTCAAGCAGAGCTACTGCTACTTCTTGTAAGATCTACAAGTAATAATTTTTCTGAACTTGCTCGTGTTCTTATAATAAAGACCTCGGGATATGGTCTCAAAGTGTTGTGCAGCTGTAGGCCATCTGTTACTGTTGGAGCAGCTTTGAAAGTCTTCCTTATGTTGATCCCCAGTTCAGTTGAGTTGGCTTGCAAGGATTTGCATTCTGGAATTGTAACTGGAACTGAATCTGTTGAAGGTTCTGCTGAGGCATCTAATTCAAGTTTGGGGTTATTACCCGTTCTTTGCAAATGCATTGAGCATCCGGATCTTTGCATCCCGTCCTTGGCTGCTATTGATTTAATCCTCAAAGGTTTCTCAACATCTGCAACTTGGTTCCCCATTATACAGAAACATCTTCCGCTTCACCTTCTTGTTCAGAAGGTTCAAGATAAAACTTTGTCCAAAACTGTTTCAGTAATATTGAAATTTCTTCTGAACCTTGCACGTGTACGACTAGGTGCTGAGATGCTTTTGAATGCTGGTATCCTTGCATCTTTAAGAATGTTATTGTCTGACTCTTCTGAAGGTGAGCCTTTCTCTGTGATCGAAAGTGAGAGAATTTTCTCCAGCAAATCTGACAAAACTGAAAAGTCTGAACCCATCTGGGGACTCAGCCTGGCTGTATTCACAGCAATTATTCAGTCTTTAGGCGATGGTTCTTCTTCTGCTAGTGTTGTGGATTATGTGATGGTGTGCATATTGATTGAGAAAGCTCCTGTAGTTTCATATTACCTTAGTGCGCCCGATTTTCCAACTGACGGTCATGAAAACAAAAGAGCTCGTGCATTGAAATCAAATATTTCTTTAAGTGAGCTTAAAGAAACAGAAAATACTTTGGCTCTAATCTGTGTCTTGGCTAGACATTGGAATTCATGGAAGAAAGTCTTGCAAAGTATGGAGTCCCAGTTAAGGGAAAAAAGCATCCATTTGTTAGCCTTCATAAGCCGGGCAACTCAGCGCCCTGGAGAATCACCTACCAGAGATGCTCCTCTACTGTGCCATCCTGTGCTCAAAGAAGAGTTTGAGTGGTACACGAAGCAATCATTTATTAACAGCCGAAATGGCTGGTTTGCTCTGTCTGCTCTTGGCTGCCAATTAAATACCAAATTTGCGCCCTTGTCTTCTAGATCAACTGCTCTCATCTTGAGAGATCAGTCAAATGGCAATGCTGATTTATCTCCCCAGACACATTTGTCAGATTTAATTGCAATTGAAATATACAAAATTGCATTTCTTCTCTTGAAGTTTTTATGCATACAAGCTGAAAGTGCTGCTATAAAGGCAGAGGAGGTTGGTTTTATTGACCTTGCACATTTTCCCGAGCTACCAATGCCTAATATCTTACATGGCTTGCAGGCAAGTCTCTTACATGCTTATTCTGCATTTTCATGCTTCTCTTTGATCAAGGGATCATAATTTGCCAAGATTTATTAAGTTTGAACTGTGATGCTGGCTGCAATTTTACAGTAAAGCTAATTGATTTTAAGTCCTTCACATATATATGTAATAATCTTAATCAAGTTCTTCATCTTACCTTTTCCATGTTGATTTTTTTGGACATTAGGACCAAGGAATCGCCATCACCACTGAACTGTGTGAAGCCAACAAAATGAAACAGCTTGCACCTGAAGCACAGGAGGTCTGTCTCTTATTGTTACAAGTAACAGTCATGGCATTGTACTTGGAGTTTTGTGTCATACAAATTTGTGGCATAAGACCTGTATCAGGCCATGTCGAGACGTTCACCAAGGAACTTAGGCTGCTTATTAAAGGTAATCTTCTCTTCTTTCCTAATTATACCCATCTCAGATTCTAATTACGGACATTTCAGATTTTAATTTGAATTATTAGATTGCTAATAAATAGTTGAATTCCCTTCTTGGCTTGTACTCACAGCAACCGATGGCCACGTCTTCCTGAAAGACCCACTGAAAGCATTGAGGCACATTGTATCATTTGTGTATCCTGAGTTAATACAGCAAGAAGCCTTGTTTTGAGATTGTAGATGTACATACTTATTACAAACCACCATCCTTTGCTGTACAATTATATCTTTCTATATTGTCATCCCTTGAGCCTTATTTGTTGTCTCATTCATAGAACATGTGGCTGCAGAATAATTTTTACTAAGATTCTTACTTTTGCCTTGTTGTCAATGATGGTATACCAGTATATGAAGGAAAATTATGAATCTGGCTTCTTTTTTTATTTTTATTTTTATTTTTTCCCTCTTAATGTTTTGATGGTGATGGAGAAATTGTTTTCACTTGTGAATCCTTGGAACAAAAGGGACAAAAATTATGATACTATACTCTTTGTATTTTTATTTATGACATTGTCCCACCTAGTACTGGATTCTTCTGGGGTATGTCAGAATCAAAGGAAACAAAGGTGCTGATGCTTTCTTGGATGGATGTATTTGCAAATTGCAAGCCTTGTCTGCAGAAAAGAACATATGGCATAAGGAATTGATAGGGCCAAAAGGGAAAAGAGTGTTTCTCCACTAGACAATAACGTGTAAAATTGAAAAGAGCTGAGCTCATGTCTCGTGTTTTCTTGTCAAGCTCCCACACCCAATTAAAGCGATAAAATTTGCTTTTTTAAAGTAGATGGCGTGCTTCCTTGAGGTCATAAATACAATGATGCATGAGATGATGCGATTCTTCAATCTGAGTTTATAACTTATAATGAAATATGAAATAATATTGTTCTTAGGTAAAACAATAATACGATTAATGTGAATTTTTAGTTATATGATTCTTTCCTAAAGTAGTGAATTTGATTAGGAGTTTGTTTGGAATGGGCATTATATGTATAGCTGAGAAAAATAATGGATTATTGTGTATTTTATTTAATATTTGTTTGTATATTTTAAATAACTTGATATTCAATCTCAATTGTTTGCCTAACAAGATTATTTCATTTGATAAATTATAATTTATTTTCAATTTAGGTTAGAAAATATATTACATTTTAAGCTCTTGAGGTTTAGCTTTAAATGCATGCTAGATCTTAACTGTATCAAAGATTTTTAAAAATAAATCAAATATTGAAATTAAATTTGATTGTATATTTATTATATAATATCAAAATAAGCAAATGAGCTCTAAATGTAATGGGATTGAGGCAATTCGAAGATGGAGGGATTTCAAAAGTCATTTCCTTTGCATTGTTGGGTTCATAGAGTGAATGAGAAAGTAGAGCTTATCAACAAAATCTAAATTATGTGTGATGAGAATGTTATCAAGTAAATAAAGTATTAATTCAATTAAACTCAAATAACTAAATAATTTATTTGCATTTTCGGTTAATAACAACATCAATTGATCATATTATAAAATATCAAATTGACCCAATCAAATGGAAGATAAAATCACGTAAAAAAAAAAAAATTTCTTAATTTAATGGTCATAGGAATGTACGTTAATATGGTGACATATATAATAATAATAATAATAATAAAAAGAAAAAAAGTTAATGGCATTTTGGTCTTTTTACTCAGCAGAAGTATTTGTCAAATAAGATCTTTTTTCTTTGGATAAAGGTTATAATGTAACCCATTTAAAACGCGTCCACCGGATATTTGTAGGCATATCCTCACGTGATCCCAATCCCTAAACTTAACCACAGTAAAAGCAAAACTAACCCAACCGAACCACGGTTGCTTTCCCTCAGTAGGTACTCCCCGGAGATCGTGCCACGTGTCACATTCAGCGGCCTCGATCACTCCATTCATGAATAATTTCCTCCCCTCTTTCCTATATAAACCAGTTCCCCTTCCCCCCGACTCTGAACCCTAAGTACGAGTAAGAAAATTCAGTGAGCAGAGAAAATTGATAAGAAGAAGATGGCAAACCCTAAGGTTTACTTCGACATGACCATCGGCGGTCAGCCTGCCGGCCGGATCGTTATGGAGCTATATGCTGATGTCGTCCCCAAGACTGCCGAAAACTTCCGGGCGCTTTGCACCGGAGAGAAAGGCGCCGGTAGATCAGGCAAGCCCCTCCACTACAAAGGTTCAACCTTTCACCGGGTGATCCCTAACTTCATGTGTCAGGGAGGAGATTTCACAGCCGGAAACGGCACAGGTGGCGAGTCGATCTACGGAGCGAAATTCGCTGATGAGAATTTCGTGAAGAAGCACACTGGACCAGGTGTGCTATCCATGGCGAATGCTGGACCGGGGACCAACGGTTCGCAGTTTTTTATTTGCACTGCTAAGACCGAGTGGCTTGATGGAAAGCACGTGGTGTTTGGACAGGTGGTTGAGGGTTTAGACGTTGTGAAGGCGATCGAGAAGGTCGGATCCGGTAGTGGAAGGACTTCGAAGCCAGTGGAGGTCGCTGACTGTGGTCAACTCTGTTAGATCTATCTCGTGATGATCTGTTGTGTTATAGATCTGATGATGATCTGTGGTTTAAATTCACTGCTTTTCTAATTTTCGGGTTTTGTGCTTTGTCGAGGGTTGTGAGAGGTGGTTCTGTGTGAACTTTACCTTTTTCTTGTTTTAAATTATCGTTTCAAATGTGAACTGCCTTTCGGAATAAGATTAGATTTACCTTTCACATGTTCAGTTCGTTTACTTTTCATAGCATCACTTTACTTCCGCCTGCTTCATGTTTTACCGATACTTTGAGCTATACTTTCTCACCATTTTAGCTCTCAAAAATATTATGGAAATTCTCACGAATAAGAAAAAGGTAAAAACTGACCAACCCTTGAGCTACCATCCCATGAGTCGTGTTGACTAGTGGAAATAATTTGAGGGACGAAATCCAAGTCTACAGGGAAACTGGAAATGTGGCTATTTCCTGATGGTGAGACATTTTGTCTTGTAGCTCTCTGCATTTGAAAATTCAAAGAGAGCTTCCATCTTTTTTGTGGTCTAGATGCCAACGACCTTTGTAAAATCATTTCTGACAACATTTAATTGGGGTAAGTCTTCCTTAAAGTTTTTCTTAAATCATTTGAACTGATCAAACCGTTGGACATTTTCTCATCATTTACTATTCCAATTTGCAATTCATTGCTTGAATTACTTGCAAAAATACGCAAGGTACCAAAGATAAAGATACAGAAGAGTGGGAGCGTCCAATCCAAAGAATCCAATTCTGAATGGGCGGTGAAAAGTTTGGGATTGTTGCTCCGGATAAAGTCCAAAGAGAAAGCTTATGCTGTACGATTTATTGCGGGGTCCATCGTTCGACGATATGTGGAGCAACACGTCCGAGTTTCTGTGGCGAAAGATTTTTTTCCACACATCCGTTTGATATTTTCTAGGTGTCGGGGGTGCGCGGCGCAGGGACGTGATTTTAGCCGCTATAGTAGTAATATCGATCATTCAAATTGTGATTTAAATTCTTTATTTTAATCTGTGTTATTTTTTATTTTATATTATGAATATATGATAAATATATAAAATATTTTTTTAAAAAATAATTAATTAAAAATTAAATATACTTGATGTGTATATATTACATCAAAATATGAAATAAAATACGAAAAGAAATAGAGAATTCAAACCGTTGAAACGGTTTGGATCCTTTACTATTTTAATGCAAGTGATGCCGGGTTCCTATTTTAATGGGCTGGTGCCGAAGGCCTATTTGTTATTATCCTAAAAAAATGCTCCTTTTGTAGAGGAGGAAATCAAAAACACCAGGCTGCAAAAATTTCCGATCCTGAAATTGAGGGAGAAGATGCAATCCAAATTTGACCAGAAAGCGAAACGTTTTCAGTATGACAATCATGGAATGGAAAACTACACTTACACATATGTACATTTTGGGGTTTAATGTACTTGGTAGGAGGAATTGTGTTGGATTAGGGGTGCAATTGATCTGAACCAAGTCGAGCTGAGTTTGGGCAAAATTTTCGAACTCGAGCTTGACTTGGCTCGAAATGACAAATGAATTGTAAAAACTTGCAGGCGTAAACTCAAACTTGCAGGCGTAAACTCGAACTTGAAATAAAAAAATAGTAATATAGTATATATTTATTAATAAAAATAATAATATTTAATTGTATATTGGCTTACAAGCCACGAGGCGTCTGTGATCAGCTCGAATTAGAGCTCTAGCTTGATTCAGCTCAAGTCAAGTTTGAATTGTTTCGAGTTCAAGTCAAGTTAGCTCGAGCTATATTCATGAAGCTCGTGAGCCGACTCGACTCGTTTGCACCCCTAAATTGGATTAATTTAGGATAGCATAACAAAGTTATGACAAACCTAAACAACTTGCAAGTAAAGTTTATGGATTATTGGGCTGGAGTCTTCTTTATGGGCTGTGTTGGGTTAGTGATAGATTGATGAATTGTAAAACTTAGGCCCAAGAGGAATTGGATCTATAGGCTTTACAAGAAAAAATAAAAACGACAAAACAAAACCAGGAGCTGTAGAGCAGATTGGCCCACTGTTTACATCAGAAAAGTCCAGATCCAGTTCAACTTTGTCAGTCTTTTTCATCAGCGCCATTCAAGCAAGATTTTTGAGCCGATCCTTCAAATCATTTAATCCGCATCACACGTTACGGCTCGGCGGCTTGGCTCTGATTCTTGTAAAACCTCTAAAAATCACACTCTATAACTAGCTCTTGTTATTACTGCTTAGCCTTAATCTCTCTTGGCATACAGCTCCTCACTGTCAATTGTCAGTGCCTATCCCCTAACTAATCATCTTCTCCTCGGGTACACACTAATCCTTGTCATCTCCTTCATACTTTCTTCGATCGAATTATTATTCATATAAATGTGATACTTCAATCTAATTTCTCGAGTTTCTTGATTACTCTGTTAAAAACCCGTTTAGATCTAAGAGTTTTAGTCCAATCCGTCTTTTCTTTTTTGCTTGGGTGGTCCAGATTAAGGCCGAAGTCTCCCAATTATTTTAAAGTTTTGATCTTTTCTTGTTTCTTCAGATTGCAGAGCATTTTCGAGCAATTCTTCAGTAGCAATGGAAGCGGTGGAACCAACGCACGCCAGCAGCAAAATCTTGAATGTGGGGCTTCTATTAGTAGCCACTCTCGTGGCGGCAAAATTGATATCTGCTTTGATAATGCCCAGATCCAAAAAGCATTTGCCGCCCACGGTGAGTGCGTGGCCGGTGCTTGGCGGTTTAATCCGGTTCATGAAAGGACCGGTGGTGATGCTGAGGGAGGAGTACCCTAAGCTCGGGAGTGTGTTCACTCTGAAATTGCTCAACAAGAACATCACTTTCTTGATCGGTCCCGAAGTTTCGGCCCATTTCTTCAAGGCCCCGGAATCTGATCTCAGCCAGCAAGAGGTGTATCAGTTCAATGTGCCCACATTCGGGCCTGGGGTGGTGTTCGATGTGGACTATACCATTAGGCAGGAGCAGTTCAGGTTCTTCACTGAGGCACTAAGGGTCAATAAGCTCAAAGGTTATGTGGATCAGATGATTATGGAAGCAGAGGTATTCAATTGCTTCTGCTTTTAATTTATTTGCTTTTATTTCCCTGTGTGTGGTGGTTTACTGACTTTAAAATGCTCTGATTCTACTTATACTTGTGTTTTGGCTGCTCAACCGTTTCCTTTCTACTGCACATGCCAGCTTTTATGCATTTTGATTGTCTTCGTGGCTGTGTTTATGCATCTTTTCCTTATTTATTCACCAATCTGGTTTTGCTGAAAACAACTGTTAGACGCCTTCCCCCCGCCCCCACCCCCCGAGTATAGGATTCCTCCATTTCTTTAATGCAGTGGACTATGCATCTAGTTTATCTTTGATGAAATACAAGTGGGTTGTCTGCTTTACTTATATCAAGCCATTTCACCGTGTCCTCATTGCATACTTAAAAGATAAGTGATTCCAATATTTCCTTTATGTAATTTGGCAGGATTATTTTTCGAAATGGGGAGAGAGTGGTGAAGTGGACCTAAAGTATGAGTTGGAACATCTAATTATACTGACAGCAAGTAGATGCTTGTTAGGTGAAGAGGTTCGCAATAAGCTCTTTGATGATGTTTCTGCTCTCTTCCATGACCTTGACAACGGAATGCTTCCTATCAGCGTTATATTTCCTTACCTTCCAATCCCTGCGCACAAGCGTCGGGACCAAGCCCGCAGGAAACTTGCAGAGATTTTCGCAAATATCATAGCTTCTCGTAAACAAACAGGCAAATCACAGAATGATTTACTACAGTGCTTTATAGATTCTAAGTACAAAGATGGACGACCAACAACTGACTCAGAGGTAACCGGCCTGCTCATTGCTGCACTCTTTGCTGGCCAGCACACAAGTTCCATTACTTCCACATGGTCTGGGGCTTACCTCCTCTGCAACCCAAAATACATGTCGGCTGTGTTGGACGAGCAGAAGCACTTGCTGCAAAAGCATGGAGATAAGGTTGATTATGACATTCTATCTGAGATGGAAGTTCTCTATCGATGCATAAAAGAAGCCCTCAGACTCCACCCTCCACTGATAATGCTTCTGCGAAGCTCACACAGTGATTTTAGTGTAAAGACTAAGGAAGGGAAAGAATATGACATTCCCAAGGGGCATATTGTGGCCACATCACCCGCTTTTGCAAATCGACTCCCACATATTTACAAAGATCCAGATACTTATGACCCAGATAGGTTTGCTCCTGGGCGAGAAGAGGATAAGGCAGTTGGGGCTTTCTCCTATATATCATTTGGTGGTGGCAGGCATGGTTGTCTGGGAGAGCCATTTGCTTATCTACAGATCAAAGCAATATGGAGCCATCTGCTTAGAAATTTTGAAATGGAGCTTATTTCTCCTTTCCCAGAGATTGACTGGAATGCCATGGTAGTGGGTGTGAAGGGAAAGGTGATGGTTCGTTACAAACGCAGGGCTCTTCCTCTTGATTGATTGAATGGCATTGTTTAAGAACATTTGTAGGTTGGATTTACTAGATAATTTTAAGTGTTGAATCCATCAGAACTATGCTCCTTTGTTTTATCTTGCATCAGGTTGGATTTGCTGTTGTGATCAAAGCTATTTGCAGTTTACTACAGAATCCGGAGGATCTGTAGTTTCCTTAATCTGAAGCTTCTGTTTTATTTTGTAATAATTTTTTTCAATTAATCTTTTGCAAAATTTGAGTTTTATTTGTATTGATGATCAACAGCCATAAATATGAGTTAGAATCAAAGAATTACAGGTATGTTAATCACAGTTGGCAGAGAAATAAGTTTGCCTGAAGCAACAAGCGCCACACACTGTCTGAACGCCTGTAACAGGTATTTTAATCACAGTTGGCAGAGAAATAAGTTTGCCTGAAGCATCAAGCGGCCACACACTCTCTGAACGCACTCTAACGGGACCTTCTAACTGGAATTGGCTCTGCCTCAATGGGATTTTATCATTTATACACAAATGTATTTGTGTTGTATATTTTTATCATATTTCAATAAGAAAAACATAAATTTATGGATGGAATCAAATATTCAGTTTTTATAGACAGAAGTATTTGGTAATTGCAGGAAAGAAAAGAGAGAATCACTATACCTCTAAATAACGAGGACCAACTAGACCGAACTAAAGTAATTAAAGCAAGGCAGGCTCACAAATTAAGCAACTGCAGCTCCCTCAAGATGCTTTCAAGTCAGCATCAAAATCTGCACTGAAAATTATCAAGACTAAAATCGTTGTACAATGATCCAGACGATCATAGTGGTTCCTACCCTAAGCATGTGTAGGACGGCCCACCTACATTTATAAATTTTTAATGGCTAGATGATCGCGAGATCATAGTAGTCCTGTCCTAAGCATATGTAGGACAGCTCAATATCAAACTTTCTGATGGACAAGGAAGCGCCTTAGAGGAAGTAAACTATTTAAAATGAGGATTCATTTTGGTCAAGATTGATCAAGTTGATGGTTTGCAACCAGCAAATCAGAATGGTGAAGACATAGCACATAGCACAGCTGCACAGGATAGAGATAGAAATCTGTCTGGCAAGAATGTCAAAGCTGGATTGGAGAAGAAATCTCTGGATCCTCTTTGTCGGAACAAAATAGAGGAGCTACAAGATTAAACTTTGTAAAGGATAACGCATATTAGAATCAACCTCAGTTTCAAAGCAGTTGATGGTAGGGTAACATTTTATGAACCTTTCATAATAATCCAGCAGCATCTGGAATTTCATCATAGCAAGATGTGGTGGGGCAAACATACTAGGAAAATAAATAACAGCTACACAATAGTTTCCTTTCTCCAAATTGATATCTATTTATGTATACATATACACTCTTTTGATATTGATTGAATATAATCACTTATGATTTGTAGCGTTACCATAAATATGGATACAAGCAGTTTATCATTACAGGGATCCGACCTTCAAATCTGTCTTCACTCAGTCATTTCTACTTACATCCTACTGTTCTCATCAAAACATGCAGGTAAATAATTCAAGAACTTACAAGCACCATTAACTCAACAAGCATGTAGATATCTTCAATTTCTTTTTCATCCTGATGATTGACTAATAATACCATGAGGATAATGCGGCTATCCAGCTGTGATCTCATGCAGAGCTCAAATATAAAAAGAAAGAAACAAATGCTACATAACTTGAATGCATATTGCCACTTTTCATGGATGGGTTATAATACCTAACAATTGTGAACTCTCGAGAGAATTGAGGACTGCATCAACGATGAAGTGCTGCCAAATAACAGTAATTTCCCCTTTGGCCAGGATGGAAAAACTAGTAATGGACTATAAAGCCTCATATCAACATCAGATTGCAAAGGTTACGCATGAAGAGCCCCATAATTACTTCATCAATTAAAATTCTGTGGATATCAACTGAATCCAGGGTCAGGCTTAACCACTGACTCAGACATCAACTCGAGATTCCACGCTGATAATTGAGATGAAGTGCAATTATAAAAAGGTTTAACATTAAGCATTTAAGAGTCAAAAGTTAGAGTTAATCGTCAATAAGATTGCAATTAGAGAATTAGTTCAGGGGCTTGCTTCGAGACATGATGGCCTGCTTGCTGCCTCTGATAAATCACTGGCCAAGTTAACCACTTCAAAGGATAAAAGCAGCAGATTAGGTAATGAACGCTTGAGCATATGATCAGGCGTTAATATGTAACAAACTATGTGCATGGGGAATAACAAGGCTTGCATCTTGGTAAAAACTCAAAGTTGCATCTTGTATAACAGTATGGTTTGGATGACAAATTGCATCACTCCAAAAGTTTGGAAGAATATGAGGGTTGTGGACCTTAGGATTGCATGTGATGCTATGAGTACCTATTGATTATGTACTCATCTGATGGCTCACACACAGTTAGGCATTAGTAAGTGGTAGCATAAAATTTCCCCATCACAACTCATTTTGGAAGAGTTCTTTTCAAGAGTACTTATTGCTACTGTTGGGATCACAGAGTTTGCTGAGATTACAAACTGCTTACTAAGCCTCCTCCAAGTAGAACTGTGAATGTAAGGAACGCCTTATGTGAAATCTCATTTAGTCCTTTTTGTATTTTCTTCTATTTGATCCATGTTTCTTGTACAACATAATACACACACACACAGACACCAGATTCCAGAGAGGCACTCATATTGATCTGAGTTAGTCTCACCAGCAACATTTCATGAGAACATCAGTCAACATTTTTCTCAACAATGAAAACTAATACCTCAAATAGTGCAACCTTCTGCAACTTCTTAACCTTTACTGTGTAGTTTTCAGAACAAGAAATTAGATTCCCCCAAGCTTTGCCTAATTCAACTTCAGCATCCAATCCTTCACTAAATCCTTTCTTAACAATACAACATATATTTCACAATCTTAACAAAGAAAGGGCTTAGAGAGCTGTTCGCAACAGCTCCCACTTAAAAAGACAGAAGGTACCCCATGAAATCAAATTTTAAATGAACACTGAGCAATTTCTTACACTTACAACTATAAATAGCATTATTAATAAAAATGTGAATGACAATACATAAGGAATCAAAAGGGGAAAAAGGGCCAATCTTCATTTCTAAATAAACCATGAAGCCTTACATATTAAGCTAAGTCCCCTCCACTCTGCTGCCACAAATTGATGATATCAGTCGCCTGATTGAGCAGAACAACCATCTGCTTGTGGGAAATCCAGGGCTTACTCTCCAGCATAGTCTTAAGCTCCTCCCAAGCATCTTTCCTCGGCCAAAAATAATACGGGCTCAGCGGAATGGTACCATGGCCACCTGGAATCACTTGGTCTATGGCTATTCCGATGTTCTTTTCCATCCAAATGAATTTTAACACCAGCCTCGGTCTCTCCATTGGCTTCACCACCACCCGAAGCTTCTCTTTTGCTTGATTTCTCTCATGTTTATCATCCAAAACTGAAGCATCTTGGGTTAGCGAGGAAGATAAAGCAGAGATTCTGATAGGTTTAACTTCCCCTTTCTTTGCTGAATGCAGACATAGAGAAACACATGGAGTCTTCAGAGTGGGAAAGATTTGATTTTGAGATAATTTTGCTGTGAATAAATGATTCGAAGAACGATTTCCTGAAACTGGTTGAATTCCCACTGATGATAACATCTTGTTTTGTGTTTTGTGTACGTCTGCGCTTTGCGCTTGGGGTTGGAGAAAGAAGACGCCGAAATAATTCAATTTTTCTCATAAAAACGCTTTACCCATTGCGTTCTAAAATGCGACTTCATTTTGAAAGCGCAATATTTAAATTAAATTAATTATTATAATTGAATTTGTATTTTAATTATTCTTTAATAATTTCATGTACTTTACACTAATAATGTGCAAAATCCATCCAACCCACAATTAGTACATTCCTTTATGTTTGTTTAATGTTCAAAAAAATGCTTTAGCTATTGAAGCAAACTTTTTGCATGTTTTTCCCCATAACTTTATAGTAATTAGTTCTATTTACTTTTAAATAAAGTATATTGAAGACTTTCGTCTACAAGGTAGGAAGTTCAATTCGTCATGCTTTCTTTGGTTAATGCTTTGATACTCCAAAAAATATTTTAATCGTATAATATGCGTATCAAATATTAAGTCTGATATGTTATATTTACAGTATATATTCGACACGTCATTTAATGTGTTCATAACTTAAATAAAAAAATATATAATTTTGATAAGGTTGATGGCGTATTAGATGCAAAATAGAGGACATGATGGCAAATTTATCATCTTTTTTCATATATTTCATAAATTATATAAGTAATAAAAATTTAAACAAAAAATCAATATTTTTCTTACATTACTCTAGAAAAAAGGTATTGCCTCATATAAAAGTACTTTCTCTTTATATTATGTATAAAATAATACTCATATTTTCTTCCTACATGGGGGCACCATGTGTTACATTTTCCATATTAGTTGAGTAAATGTATTCTGAATTAAATATATTGGTTCGGACAATCCTCATTTCACAAGTTAGTTCTTAAGTTGAGTTAGATTCAAAGACAAAGTCCATTTATCATAGCATCAGAGTTAGGGCCATACCCGATGTCTGGTCACCCATTTATTCAACACTTCAAGCCTCCAGCTCATAGGCGTGTAGGGGGTGTGTTATATATTCCGCATCGGTTGAGCAAATGTGCTCTAGAGTAGATATAAGGGTTTGAACAGCCCCCATTTCACGAGTTAGTATTTACGTTGAATTAGACCCAAAATTCATTTATCAATACTATTAAAATTCAATAATTTTTTTTCTTTACATTTACACAAGTTAAATATATACATATAGATGCATATGTCATAAAAGTATTTATTAAACATCATAAGTCCAATTGTATCTTAAATTTTTTGAAAAATATCATATCCACATATCCATATAAGTGGTGGCTTAGTGCTAATATTTGCTCATCATATTTGTCTCATATTAAAAATTATCTATGTGTACTATTTGGAACCTCTCCCATGACTTTCTCTTGTCAATAATGAATAGAATTCATTTTTCTTACCTACCGCACCAACACGCAAGCCACGCGGCTTATGAGTCATCCAACCATACTTAACCCAAAAGGAAAAAATGCTTAGCCCAAATCAAGGGAAATTAATAGTTTAATTTAGGACTATCTGGATTTTAATTTGAATTCGATTTAAATTTTAAAATTTTTATTCAATTAAAATATTTAATAGATTAATTAGATTTTAAATATTTATAATTTGAAATAAGTGAATTAAATATGAAATTGAGTAATTTGATCAGTTAAAGATTCGAATCCAGACTTTAATATTTTTTTATTAAATTAATATTCTTATATAATATGGATAAAGATTTTAAAATAAAATCTATATATTATATTGACATAATATCTATATTACTATCTATATTTACTATTAATAAAATGTCAAATATAAAAATATATATTAGTTAA
>JACGDI010000938.1:906505-920050 GCA_014898725.1 Jacaranda copaia | reverse complement strand
AAAAAAAAAAAAAGGAGAGGGTCTAGAACTCAAATCAATCTTGATATTTTCAAGAAATTAGTACATGTTTAAACTCTTAATATTTTGTTCTTGAAGCTATTGTTTGCTGTTGCTGAACTTATTTTATATTTTTCCTTTTGTAGTGCTGGTGAATCTGTAAATGGGCCTCCCGAGAATGCTGAAAATGGACATGCTGAAGAGGCTGATGAGAGAGAGACTCAGATGTGATGCCAGGGAGTGAACTGCCGGGGAGTGAACTTTGAAAAGAGAAGGGACAGCACTGGATGTGGCATAAAGAGTTGATGTGCTGAACTGTTAGGATTTTTGTTTTACAATTCGTTTTTGGGTTTTTTGTTACAAATTGTCATTGCAATGCGCAACATAGAGCAATTTTGGTAGACCTACTGATAGATTTTCTTTGATGCCTGCATGGTTCTTTTGTACTTGGTGGTGGCTATTTATGTTGTTCTCTTTAATTTTTGGAGTCCAATTCTGTTCTTTATTGGTGTGGATCCTGGAAATGATGTTATTCAGACTTGAGCAAAATATAAAACGACTTTAACATGTTTCTGATATATTTACATTGTTTTACTTCTACGCTTCTCAATCTTTGTGAGTGGGAATACATTCCATTTGTTCATAGTGTTTTCCATTTGTTCTCGACACAGCTCGTTAAGGGTGGGTAATCTCTGCAGTTTGGGGGATTACTGGGAGTTGAGACTAACCTCTGTTGTTAAGCAATTCCTCCGCCTGATCTCTGCAATTGTGTTCCACATGAATGTTCTGGACCAACTTTTCTACAAGTCCATGCAAGTTGATGTATTAAGAATTTTTTCTCAAGTTTCGATGATTTACTTTTTATATCTGTTTCAGCTACATGTATTGTAAAGTGAGTGCGTCTCAGCTGTCATCATGTCTGTAAACTGATCCTATTTGTTTTAGACGCCGCTGCTGTTTACGCTCTATTCGTTGAGCTTTGTTTTTCAACATGATATAGTGAGATATGGGACCTGACGAGAGATGCCTATGTATGACGTGAAAGAGTTTTGCTTTCGATTAAAAGCAATTTAAAGATGAATGGTAAGAGTTCTAGGAGATTCTTGATTCCAATTCAAGGGAACTATGCTTAGTCCCAGGCTGCTAGTTATATCTTTAATCATATTTCTGCCCCAGTGCTTGCTTATTGCTCATCAGTTTGCACCGTTTGTTGAGTTTGGTTTCTCAGTGTGCTCCGTATTTGAGCATCAAATTTGGTTTCTCAGTCCCCAGCTCTGTATTTGACACAAAACTCGAAAGCAGTACTAATGCAATCAGCATTCTTCAAGAAACAAAATCGGACAATCAAGCTGATGCCATCTTTGGACTTCAATAGAATTTAGATAGCGTTTATCTTATGAGATGTAAGGTCAAGTCACGTTTATGAAAGCTTTGTTCTCACTAAGAATTCTTCAAAATTATCCTGACGATAGTTATGAGGTGTTAATGGTGGTTTGACTTTACCGGAGCTTTCGCATATTGAGAGTCTCAGTCAGGGTCGATTTTTCAGGCTATTGGTACCACAGCATCCCACGACATCCTCTTCTAGAAACATAGAATTTCAACTGCTTCCGCTCACGTCATCCCCCCACACCCACCACACCCTAGACAAGAAAAAAACAAACAACAAAAAATAGGGAAAAAAGAAAATGTGGGGAGAATTTGACCAACAAAGATCGTGGGCACAACTACAGCTAACCAGTTCTTGAAATATTAATAATTAACCTAGATTTAGCTTCATGAGAAATATTAATGGCTTTTATTAACACTGGGACTAGGCTTAATGCCCACAAAGATCTTCACACCCCATGCATAAAGAACCTTGTTAGCACATTATTTTAACATTATAACTACTTTCCCGACTGCCATTAGGCATGATATCTTGCTATCATGCATTTGATTTCTCTCTAATTAATCAATTTACCAACAATTTTTTCTCATCATAGTGGTAAGGTCCCATTTCTACGAATAGATTGGTCAATCGTGATTCGAGTCTCATACCTTGGTAATTGAGCAACCTACCACCATGGTCTTCATTTAAAAAAAAATAAAAATTTCTTATCATAGTTTTAGTTATGTTAGTGGACATATTAAAAGCAGGCAAAGGTTGATGGGGGTGATTTAAGTCCATGTAAAAAGAAACAGCAGGCAGTGACCTTTTAAAACACATGAATGATTTCATTCATCACAAGATAACTAACTATTCATTTTCCATTAATGTTTTATGGTACTGCTTGCTATCTTTTGGCCATTTGTTGTTCACAAATTTTAAATTTAAGTGCAACTTGTTATCGCTAATGATAGGAGATGGGTCCTAATTATTCCGGCAGCCTTAAATGCAACTCCGTATTTTTTCCCTGAATTCAAAACCCATTCTTTCAGTCTCTCATAAATGGAGACGGTTGAGAGTTGTGTAGAGCAGCAGTGGTTATTACTGCTAACTTCTCCTTTTTCCCTTATATTGAGTGCTTATTCACATTTATTCACACCAAGAAATTCTCTTTACTGCCTCTACTACTTATTATATTTCTTGGCAGCTTTTTCTGAGTTGCTCACAGCTTCTCAGAATCCATGGATTGGTCGTGGAAACTTTTCTTCACAGCTTTTCTTATTGTTGCAGCGGCCATTGATGGAGCTCATGGGGCTGCCATGGTCACTGGAACAGTGTTTTGTGACCAATGTAAAGATGGCCAAGTATCCCTTTTCGATTATCCCTTATACGGTATTTTTCTATATTCTTGGCTTTTTTACGTTAATCTGATACGTTTACATGAATGTAATTTGGAAAGCTGTCATCCAGTCATCCGTGGAATAAGTGAATAACCATAGATAAGCAGATCTGAAATATCGGTTAATGATAGATAAATTACAATAGCTAAGACTAATTCGTGTTTCAAGTTTGTTACATCCTGTGGAAATGGATGCTTCGTTCCAGAGGTTTACAGAAATGTCGTTTGTGCAGGAATTAAAGTGACAATGGCCTGTCCGGGGAGTGATGGGCAATTTACGAGTTGGAGGGAAGAAACTACAAATTGGTTAGGAAACTATGCTATGAGGTTTGATGGCGCACCAAACTTGAGTGGCTGCTATACCCAAGTTTCGGGCAACAGCCAAGGACCAAATGGCTGCGGGGCCGCGGCTGGTCCTCCCCAGTATCTAAGACTCATGTTTAATATGTTTGATATGGAAATATACACTGTGGATACATTGCTTGCTCAGCCTGCTGAGCCGATGTCGTTTTGCCCAAGATCTGCCACCCCTGCACCCGTTACCCCTGCCAACCCTCCACCCACCCCTCAGCTGCCGCCTTTGCCACCAGTCCCTCGGTTGCCTCCAATGCCTCCGGTACCATTCTTGGAAGCTTCAGCTTGCCCGTACCAGTAAGTATCACATTGTAGAGAAAGTTGTCATAAAAGTTGACAGTTCTTGATAAAGAAACTGTAGAAGATAGGTGGTAGTTGCTTCTAAATTTTTAGCTCTTTTTTGGCGTTACTTCAGAAAGTTAAAAGCAAAAGAACACTTCCGCACAACTAAAATTCGGCTTTTAGGAGTACTTTTCTAAAGTAGTAGTTATCGCAAAATGCTTTCTAAATCTAGTTTGTTACTTGTGTGATAGGACATGGATGATGCCCGAACACAAATGCTACTGGAAGGTGGTGACCCCGGACACCAAAGTGGCTGTTGTTTTTGGGCTGATTGCGGCCCGACAATATGGGACAGACATGACTCTGGGGCAAGGCCTGAGAGGAAGAGGGGATCCTTATAGAACCCTCCTGAGAGAAGGGACAACTGCACTTCTTAACTCCTACAACAGCACCCAGTTCCCATACCATCCTCTTGAAGTCATCCAGCACATGAACTGGGCGCTAATGGGGTCGACCCGACATGTCCTCCTCACAGCTTTGAGCTTCATGAGGGCCAATTCAGGCACCCGCACTGGTGCCACTTGCAGATTCACTTCTTGCAAGTGAATTAAAACCTCTCGAGGGTCATTACATATATATATATATATATATATGTTGGTTCTTTCTTATATTTTGCTTTCACAGTTGTAATCTTTCTGGAGCATATGGCTAGAGATTTGCGTCCTTTGTTACATAGATAAATTTGTTTTGGTTGGAGTACTGTATTTTTCCCCTGGCTTTGAAAGTGGTATTGGAATAAATTGCTGCTTTGGCATTGGGCTGCATTATATTATATTCAATTGGACGTCAAAATATTTTCTTTTTTGTTTTCTTGGACTATTTCCGTGCTTTTACATCAGTTTATGAGGTAAAATGAATTGCCTCTTAGATTCTAAAGTTAAAAAATTGTCAAAGATCCACATGTAACAACACAGGAACTCTAGAAAGAGAACAAGACAATCATATTAGAAAAACGTTGACTTCGTTTACGTCAAGAAAACCCAGAAAGCCTCAAGAATGCAAGAAAACAAAGCCATGGCAGCAACATGCGACTTGCCATCTTTCCTCTCCCAATCCCTGATCGTTCTTCTACTTCTTCTCTTAGCCCCGATCAACGGCGAGGATTTTGCAATAGAAGAAGCGACAATCAAGGACCTGCAACGCGCGTTCGTCGAAAAGAAGCTGACCTCACGCCAACTCGTTCAATACTACTTGAACCGAATCGAAAGTCTCAATCCAGTGCTTCGCGGTGTAATCGAAGTGAATCCTGACGCATTGGATCAGGCGGACAAGGTTGACCTTGAAAGGGATGGAGACATTCATGGCAGCCGTCCATCTCTGCACGGTGTTCCGGTGCTTCTTAAGGACAGTATAGCTACCAAGGACAAACTTAATACTACCGCTGGGTCGTACGCGCTTCTGGGAGCGGTGGCGCCTCGCGACGCCGGGGTGGTGGAGCGGCTGAGGAATGCCGGGGCTGTGATTTTGGGGAAGGCGAGTATGAGTGAGTGGTATGGCTTCCGGTCGTCTGGTTTTCCCGATGGGTGGTGTGCCAGAAGTGGCCAGGGTGTGGTTAGTCTACTTTTTCTTTTCTTTTGATATTAATATTGTTATCTACATTTATTGATAATTGTTACTGTTATAGTTGAAGATTACTCCTTTACTAAAAGAACAAATCTTTAATTAGTTTGATAAAAACTTGGATTTTCGTTTCTTTCTATTGATAAAAACTCATTATGATTGTGGCCTAATCGTTTGTCTGATATAACTTGTTTTCCTTTGGGGTGAGAAAACCCAGAATCCTTATGTTAATGGTGGAAATCCATGTGGTTCAAGTAGTGGATCAGCAATATCAGTAGCAGCAAACATGGTCATGGTGTCGCTAGGGACCGAGACGGATGGATCCCTCATTTGCCCTGGTGATCATAATTCAGTTGTAGCTCTCAAGCCCACTGCTGGCCTCACTAGCCGAGCTGGTGTTATCCCCATGTCACCTCGGCAGGATACCATTGGGTATTACTTTGTAAAGTTTATGACTTTGATTCTTGTTTACTCCCAAAATCTAGTAATCTTGTTAAATTATGAATGATCAATGCTATATTGTTTTCATAATGTGTTGAAATTATGAGCTCCCCGGATTGAAGCTTATTATGAAAATGAATTCAGGCCCATATGCAGAACAGTTTCTGATGCTGCTTATGTTCTGGATTCAATCGTGGGCTTTGATCCAAGAGACTCTGAAGCCACAAAGACAGCAGCCAAGTTCATTCCTATGAGTGGCTATGCACAGTTTCTCAATGAAGATGGCCTCAAGGGAAAGAGATTGGGTGTGGTAAAAGATCCATTCCTAGCCCTTTCAAACATATCTTCAGGGGGTCCAATTTTTGAGGGCCATCTTCAAACATTAAGGTAACGTTAACACACTTGAGACGAACAAATTAAGATTTCAAAATCTATTCCATCTAACTTCTAAGCATCAGCAAAGTGACATATTTGGTGGTTTTGCACTCCTAGGGAGAAAGGTGCAACCATAATGGACAACTTAGTGATACCGAACATTGACGTCATCCTGAATCCTTTACTATGTGGTGAGGCATTGGCTTTGATGGTGGAGTTCAAGCTTACCCTAAATGACTATTTGAAAGAACTGACCACTTCTCCAGTGAGATCGTTGTCTGATATTATAATCTTCAACGAGAACAATCCTGATTTGGTTGGTAAACTAATGTTGTTTCATGTTAGTTGTTGCTATATCTATATTTTGAATGAGATACTCGTTATTGCAGGAAAGAACTCAAGAATTAGGTCAGGACATTCTCATTGCTGCGGATTCAACAAACGGGATAGGAGAGGAAGAGAGACAGGCTATAGAGATGATGGAAAAACTGTCAAGAGATGGGTTCGAGAAGTTGATGCTGGAAAACGAGTTAGATGCAATGGTGGCATTGGGTCCAAGTGCATCAACCGTGCTGGCGTTTGGAGGGTTTCCAGCAATCACTGTTCCTGCCGGCTATGACTCAGATGGCACGCCGTTTGGCATTTTCTTTGGTGGGCTAAGAGGCACAGAACCTACATTGATCGAGATTGCTTATGCCTTTGAGCAAGCTACCCTGGTCCGAAAGCCCCCTTCTTTCAGATCAATGGACTTGATCACTTTTATGTGATGCATTTGGGAGTCGTGAAGGCGTTTATGATTTTCCCAGTTCTTGCATTCTTAAAAGGAGTTCAGAAAATCTCGCAGGAGGGAGGCCTCCTACATGTTTTAATTCCTATAATTCCACACTGTGTTATCTTCTTTTTCAATGAGCTCTAGCATAAACCTTTCTGTACTTTGCTTGTATTTAGATTTGAAACTTGGAAGTTTAGACACAGTTTTCACTCAACTAATTGACTAGACGGTGCATCTATTGATTGATCAAAAAAAAGAAAAAAATGACTAGACCATGTGGTGTACTTCGTAGCTCAAGACTTTACCTCGAAAACTTGAATAATCACGTGATATAAAAAAGGATACAAAGTGAAAAGAAGGAAAGATTGTGAAATTTACGTTGCAAATAAAAAAAAATGAGAAAGGATAACAAATATACAGAATATTTTGATACCATTAATCAATACATTTTTCAAGATTCGTGAACCTATGATGCGGTGCTTTTGCCCGTTAAAGAAGAAACCTCGTCAGCCTCACGTGATTGCTTAAAACCCGCAGCCTCCACCAGTCCTAAGCTTCTTCCATTTCTGTCTTTTCAAAGCAATCAAGATTCATAATACGAGGTTTTCCAAACAGCCTAAGTACACAAAACTTCCAAAAAACCAACATGGAAGGTCAGTTGGAGTTTACAATAGAAGAAGCCACCATAAAAGAAATTCAAGAGGCATTTGCCAGAGGCAAACTCACCGTAAGACAGCTAGTTGACTACTACCTGCATCAGATCGAGACCCTGAATCCAGTGCTTCGTGGAGTCATAGAGGTGAACCCTGATGCTCAGCAGTCAGCAGATGAATCCGACAGGGAAAAGGAGAGAAGTAAAAATGGAGGCCAGTTGCTTGAATTAGGTGAGCTCCACGGTATTCCTGTGCTCCTCAAGGACACAATTGGGACCAATGACAAGTTGAACACCACCGCTGGTTCATATGCCCTTCTTGGATCCAAGGTAAGCCAGGATGCCGGGGTGGTGGAACGGCTGAGGAAGGCTGGGGCCATCATTTTGGGCAAAGCTAGTCTCAGTGAGTGGTATAAGTTTCGTTCTCTTAGTGGAGTTCCCAATGGCTGGTGCGCTCGGGCCGGCCAAGGAGTGGTTAGTACCTCCATTCCCCAGCCCTGCCCCATTGCACAGACATACTGTAAAATATCTGACAAGATCCATACTTCAACTCTGTTTGATTTCTGGTTTGATGAAGAGAACTGAAAACAAAAGAAAATTAATTGAAAACAGAAGAAAGAAGTTCATTTAACAAATAGTGGATTCTAGGAAGATTGTAGTCTTATGTGAAATAAAGAGGTTCTTGTGAATAAGTTCAAAGCTTGAAGGCAGGTAATCTTAAACTTGGGAATGGGTAATGGTTTATACTATGATCAAATCCAATTTATTTGCACCAATGCAGTTTTAGTACTAGTCGTTTTCATGCTGCTTGTTATTCACCAGCATTTATCCATGTTTCTATAATAAATGATTTAGCTAGAACCATTCCTTTTTCGGTGAATGCAGAATCCATATTTACCGTCAGGAACACCATGCGGATCAAGCAGTGGATCTGCAATATCAGTAGCTGCAAACATGGTTTCAGTTGCACTAGGGACTGAAACTCATAGCTCCATCATTTGCCCTGCAGATCATAACTCTGTTGTGGGACTCAAACCAACTGTAGGTCTCACATCCCGAGCAGGGGTTATACCAATGGCACCCCTCTGGGACACTGTAGGGTAATTAACTCCTGATGCTTAGTGAATAATCTATCCATCAATCTGTGTTACTAAATGGTCGAGTTGTATTATAGAAACAAAGTATTTAAGTGAGTGTCTTATGGATCATTGACTCATGCAGATTTTGTCTGAATGCTTCACAGGCCAATATGCAGGACTGTGTCGGATGCAGTTTATGTGCTTGATGTGATTGCAGGTTTGGATCCAAGAGATGAAGCAACAAAGGAGGGGGCTAAGTTTATTCCTGAAGGTGGCTATAAACAATTTCTTAATGAACATGGCCTAAAAGGAAAGAGGCTTGGTATTGTTAGACATCCCTTCGTGGAGAAAATACACGATAGTTCTGAACTTGCAGCATTTGAGCATCACATAGATACATTCAGGTATTAGCACATCTCACCTCTGAATTTTTATTTGTTCCATTAATTTACTGTTAAGGATAAAGCTGATAAGCCAAATATGAAGTTAGGTTTTTAAGTATACCAACAATTTTCTTTTGGTAATTGAAGGCAAAAAGGTGCAGAAGTACTAGACAACTTGAAGATAGATCATGTAGACAAGATTCTGGATCCCAATCATAGTGGTGAAATTTCTGTTATGATGGCTGCCTTCAAGACATCTATTAACATTTACCTGAAAGAGCTGGATGATTCTCCCGTGCGTTCTTTAGCAGATATTATTGCCTTCAATGAGCGCAATGCAGAGTTGGTATGTAACTCCACTTCTAGTAATAAATTCATCTTCTGTTCTCATTTCCAAGCCTCTTTGGAAGCAAAATGTATTGACATTTTCTCTGCAATTCAGGAAAAGCTTACAGAGTATGATCAGGAAACCTTCATAGCAGCTGACAAGACAAATGGAATAGGAGAGCATGAGAAGGCTATACTGGAAAAGTTGGAAGATTTTTCGCGCAATGGATTTGAGAAATTGATGAAGGAGCATGAACTAGATGCAATGGTGACACCAGGTTCGCAGGCCTGTCCCGTTTTTGCTATTGGAGGGTGTCCAGCAATAACTGTCCCGGCCGGCTATGGGACAGATGGGATGCCATTTGGGATTTGCTTTGGAGGATTAAAGGGAACAGAGACAAAGCTGATTGAAGTTTCATATGCTTTTGAAAAAGCTTCAAAGATTCGGCAGCCGCCTTCTGTTGGTGGTAGCTAGGAAGCAGTAGAGTTAGAGTACTCTCTTTTGGCGTTAAAATTGTTGGATAAATGAAGATTTTCACCTTGAATGGAATTGCCCTGACAAGGTTCTTGTTTTCTTGAATTCAAATATGTTCCTTAAATAATCTTTTGCTGCTATTGTTCTACCAAATTAACCTTTTGTTAGGAGATATCCTTTTCTTGAAATTACAGGACAACTGCCAACTTTCATAGAAAGAGTTGTCATGCCTTCGGGTATTTTATACCTACCCACCTACATCGAATTTGAAGACAACTACCTTTTCATTCAGGAAACTTCCTAATTTTTTTTAAAGTATACCGTGAGTTAATGCTGCTTCAAAATTTTCAAATCTTTCGACTGTTTGATTCGACCTTGTAGAGTTGCTTTTACTAAAGCTCAAGCTGTTTCTTAAACTCACATTAGTATCATTGGCAGGGGTTTTATTAGTGGAAAACTCGTTTTGAAATTTAAAAACCCTTTACAAAATAGATGGAAAACCTATTATCATCCACTCCATTAGTCTCAATTCACATAACTCATCTAATAAAGGTCTAAATGGAGTGGAAATATCAGTATTCAATATTAAATGAAGGTTACAAGGTCAAAAATATTCTGCTTTTATGTTGAATATTTGACTGTTGCTGCAAATAAATTTAGTTCTACCAACACCATTAATTATTAGTACTACGTAATTCTTTGCACAGTTATTAGTATAATGTAGTTAATGATCTTCCTTTTAAGTCCATTAGTCAATGTGTAATTAAGTTTGCACATTCCATATCGAATGAAATTCTAGAAAATCATGCATTGTTAGTGCTAGTTGAGTCATAACTAACCTTGTTAAATTCATAACTACAATATGGAAGTCAGACGCCCGAGTACTTTGTTTTCACACTTGCATATAAAGTGAAGTTCTACTAAACCATTCATTATTAGTATTACAAGGCACGTTACTTGCTCACCCTCATTAAGTTGATAATTTATAATATAAAAATTTATAGAAAACTATAGGATGGAGTTTAAATAATTAAGTAGTTTAAAGGGTGCGGTTGATAAAAAAATTCATCCCCAATTCATATTACGTATTCGCATATATAAAAAGTCAGAATTGCTAGTGATTGTCGGTCAGCCATATGGCGATAAATTCATTCTTGAACCTTATACACATTGTTCGTATATGACTGTAAATTTATTCTCGAACATTATACACATCCTCAATCAAACCATGGGCGTTGGCCATTTAGATTTAGATTCATATATTGTATTCCAATTGTATCAAGAACTGTGCCAGTGAAATTGATTATCTCTAGATTTCTTCCTATATCACTTGATCAAATTCAAAACTGTCTGTTTTGTCTAGATTTACTTCTTGGTTCTAGTACTTCAATAATGTAAAGTTCCTCCAAAAGAAACCAACAGAACAAAATACGAAAAGAAATCAGGCCTGCTTTAAACAAGTCCATGGGCCATGAAATAACATTAGAAATAGTAGCATTAGTCGGCAGACGTGGAAATGTCCATACAGGTCTTCAGTTTGACTTGGTTAAATTAACATCTTGGAGTAAATTACTCAATACTTCGATACAAATAGTAGCTCCAAAATAATACTTTCTTAACAAGCAATTTCTATTGATTTTTATTTATCCAAAAATTTATATATATACCGTAGGTTTGTAGTTGTCTAGAGAGGATATCAGCATTCATTCGATCAATTCCAGAAAAGCCATGCAAGCTCAATCCTCATTGTCATTACTCACTTTTCTTGCCTTCTTTGTATCAGGACTATGGCCATCTTCAAATGCACTTTCAATCAGGGAAGCCACAATCCAAGATATTCAGACAGCTTTCCATCAAAACCAACTCACCTCACGGCAGCTTGTTGAGTTCTACCTCAACCAAATCCAAAGGCTGAACCCCCTTCTTAAAGGGGTTATTGAAGTGAACCCTGATGCACTTTATCTGGCTGACAAGGCTGATCAAGAAAAGAAGACTAAGCCACCTGGTTCATTATCCAGGCTCCATGGAATTCCCATTCTTCTGAAAGATAACATTTCAACCAAGGATAAGCTTAATACTACTGCTGGATCGTTTGCCTTGCTTGGATCAGTTGTACCTCGAGATGCTGGTGTGGTGATGAAGTTGAGGAGAGCCGGAGCTATCATTGTTGGGAAGACTAGCTTGAGTGAATGGGCTAGCTTCCGTTCTTTAGCCGCCCCAAATGGCTGGAGTGCCAGAGGTGGCCAAGGAAAGGTGAGTTTATTTCAACATGCTTGTGTGGAAAAAAATGACATTTTTAAGTAAGTAATAAGAGATCTTTGTCCTAATATTGTGCAGAATCCTTATGTCCTGTCGGCTGATCCTTGTGGCTCAAGTAGTGGATCAGCAATATCCGTGGCAGCTAACATGGTGGCAGTGTCACTGGGGACTGAGACAGATGGTTCTATTATATGCCCTTCTAGCTCCAATGCCGTGGTGGGCATCAAACCAACTGTTGGCCTCACGAGTCGAGCGGGAGTAATCCCAGTTAGTCCAAGACAGGACACCGTCGGGTATGTATGTCTTTCTGTTGGTTTGTCATCCTCATGAACTTTGGGAGATTGACAGAAGGAATTTCTTTCTCCAATGTGTTGGATGATGAACAGGCCTCTCTGCAGGACAGTATCAGATGCTGTATATGTTCTTGATGCAATTGCTGGCTATGACTATAATGATGCCCAAGCAACCCGAAGCGCCTCACAATACATCCCCAACGGTGGTTACACCCAATTTCTGAAACCAAATGGGCTAAAAGGAAAGAGATTGGGGATAGTGAGAGATCCCTTCTTCAGATTTTCTGATAAACTTGTCGAACAAAAGTTTGAGCTACATTTGCAAACACTAAGGTGCATTTTCTCAAGAAGAAACTTTATTAATCTTTCTGTTCTAGTTCTTTGCAAATCATCAAACCAACTTTCTTCAACTTCAGGTTGAATGGTGCAATCTTGGTGGATAAATTGGAAATAGCAAATATCGACACAATCTTGAACGCCACTTTAAGTGGCGAAGCTACAGCATTGTTAGCTGAGTTCAAAATTTCCTTGAATGCTTACCTGAAAGAGCTGGTGGAATCCCCCGTCAGGTCCTTGGCAGAAGTTATAGCCTTCAACCAAAAGTATTCTGATGTGGTATATATGCTGCCGTAGATAATAAATGAATATCTATACTTGTATTGTTCAGATGGTGAATATATGAAGTTTTGCAGGAAATGATCAAAGAGTTTGGCCAAGAAATCTTCTTGGCTTCTGAGGCCACTAATGGGATTGGAGATGCAGAAAAGAAAGCAATATGGAACTTAGCAAATTTGACACGAAACGGGTTCGAGAAATTGCTGACTCAGAATAAGCTGGATGCATTGGTGACTGCTGGACCTGGTGTTGCTCCTGTTCTTGCAATTGGAGGATTTCCAGGGATAACTGTTCCAGCTGCATATGATGGCAAAGGGGTTCCTATTGGCATTTGTTTTGGTGGGCTGAGGGGTTCTGAACCTAAACTGATTGAAATTGCTTATGGCTTTGAGCAAGCAACAAAGAGTAGGAGGCCCCCAACATTCTTACCATAGTGCTTCTTGTCTGATGAAGAATACAAAAGGGAAGATCAAATGGATGTAAATGTTGTAGTTTTGCTGGAAATTGAAGTAGATTTTTGTTACATGATTCCTTGGAATGCCAAGTGGAAGAAAAATGGCTCAAAATGCGGAAATAATACAGATTTAAGTATGATTATGAAGTTTGAACATATTTTCAACCAAATGTATGCAAATTGGTTTACAGCATTTAAAACTTTGGCTTCATTAGCTACAGAAAAAGTATAGTCCAGAACATGAAGGAATAATATGAAAAGAATAAATTTAAATCCAAAAAAAAAGAGAATATAAGTTAAGCCATCATAACTTTTCTTTTAATCAATGATATCGAATTTTAAGATTTTTTCAGTTGGACCAATGGTATTATTTCTTCGAGTTTCTTGGGGGGGGGGGGG
>JACGDI010000938.1:894151-906488 GCA_014898725.1 Jacaranda copaia | reverse complement strand
TTTACTCTCGGACAAATTTACTCTTTTTCTTAATTTTTTTCTAACTTTTCATGGAAGTTATTTATTTATAATACTCGAAAAAAGTAAAATTAATTTAGTAATACAAAAACTATACTTAAATGTGGAATCTTAACATATGTCATTTTATAATTGATTTAATTTGAATTGATAACTGTACAGCTGGAGTTCCATTAGCAGGAATAAAGTAATATCTAGTTCGACTTTTCTAATTCAATAACTGCACGTGCCCCAGGCTTTTTCGGCTATCCCCAGGGGAGGGAAGACTGGAGGAGACTCCAAACCAAGAAACGATGCTACTGAGTCTTTTTACTTCGTTTTTATTGTTATCAGGATGGCTTTCACAGGTTCACACAGTTTCGATGAGAGAGGCCACGGTCGAAGAACTGCATATCGCTTTCAAGCAGAATAAGCTGACGTCAAAGCAACTCGTAGAGTTCTATCTGGCGGAAATCGAAAGACTGAATCCACTCCTGAAAGGGGTTATAGAGGTGAACCCGGATGCGGTTCTTCAAGCAGAGAAGGCTGATGAAGAGAGGAGGAGAAAGGCTAAAGAACCTGGTTCATTATCCAGGCTGCATGGAATTCCTATTCTTCTGAAAGATAATATTGCAACCAAAGATAAGCTTAATACTACCGCTGGATCCTTGGCGTTGCTGGGATCTGTTGTTCCTCGAGATGCAGGAGTAGCCGAGAAGCTACGGAATGCTGGGGCAATAATACTGGGGAAGGCCAGCCTGAGTGAGTGGGCTAATTTTCGGTCCTCGGGTGCACCAAATGGTTGGAGCGCCAGAGGGGGCCAAGGAAAGGTAAGTGAATATGAACACGAAGTGCATCGTTTTAATAAGTTTTTTTTTTAAAAAGAAGAGTTTATAAGATGTTTAACAAAATGAAATACAGAACCCTTATGTTCTATCCGCGGACCCATGTGGCTCAAGCAGTGGTTCAGCAATATCTGTGGCAGCAAACATGGCAGCCGTATCTCTGGGAACTGAGACCGATGGTTCGATTCTTTGTCCATCCAGTTTCAATGCAGTAGTGGGCATTAAACCAACTGTTGGTCTCACGAGCCGAGCTGGAGTAATCCCAATTACTCCAAGGCAGGACACAATAGGGTATCATCAAAAACTTAGAAGAGTATTCTAATTTGTGTAGTTCCTCTCTCTCTCTCTCTCTCTCTCTTCTCGATTTCTTGAGTTTTGGACTTACAAGGAGAGCTGCTTCAATGCGGTTGGATGATTAGTCCAATCTGCAGGACAGTGTCAGATGCTGTTTATGTCCTGGATGCAATAGTGGGCTTCGATCAAAGGGATGCTAAAGCTACCAGAAAAGCATCAAAGTACATCCCCCATGGTGGTTATGCCCAATTTCTGAAATCTGATGGACTCAAGAGAAAGAGACTGGGTATAGTGAGGAATCCATTGTTCAACTTTGATGATAAAGTTGTTGCACAGGCTTTTGAGCACCATCTCCACACCTTAAGGTGAGATTATCAAAATACCACTGGTACTGATAACATATTTATAACAAGCATTTCCAATAAATAAGACGTTTTCTTCGGCTACAGGCGGGAAGGTGCAGTCTTGGTGGATAATTTGGAAATAGCCAACATCAGCACAATCTTTACCGAAAGTGGAGAAGGAACAGCAATGGAAGCAGAATTCAAAATTGCTTTGAATACTTACTTGAAAGAACTAGTGGCTTCCCCAGTTCGATCCCTTGCAGATGTAATAAAATTCAATGAGAAATACTCTGATCAGGTGAGAAAAGGCATAGATTATCATCCCTGGACTTAGTCAAATTGGCATGATTAATATCAGAAAATGTATTCTTTTCTGCTGCAGGAAATGATCAAGCAATTTAACCAGGAAATCTTTTTGGCTGCTGAAGCCACAAACGGGATTGGGAAGGAAGAAAAAGAAGCTCTGAAGAATATGAAGAGATTATCAAAAAATGGGTTTGTGAAGTTGATGAAAAAGAACAAGCTGGACGCATTGGTGGCCGGTGGACCAAATGTTGCCCCAGTTCTTGCAATCGGAGGATTCCCAGGCATTACTGTTCCTGCTGCATATGATGGCAAAGGAGTGCCTGTTGGCATATGTTTTGCTGGACTAAAGGGTTCTGAGCCAAATCTGATTGAAATTGCTTATGGCTTTGAGCAAGCTACAAAGATCAGAAAACCTCCCACATTTCTACCCTGAGACGACATAAACAATCTTGTAATAATTCTATCCAGTGATTGCAATAAACTGCTATGTATTCTAAGAACAAATGGAAGTAAAGCCTGAACAAATAAATTTTCACATAAATATGGAATTTTCACATGTCATTTTATTATTGACTTAATATGAATTGATGACTGTATAGCTGGAGTTCCACAGGCAGGGAATAAAGATATTATCTAGTTCGACTTTTCTAATTCAACAATTGCACTCGCCCGGCCCAAGCCATTTTTGCTACCCCCGGGGAGGGAAGACTGGAGAAGACTCCAAACCAAGAAACGATGCTACTGACTCTTTTTACTTCGTTCTTATTATTATCGGGATGCCTTTCACATGTTCACACATTTTCGAAGAGAGAGGCCACAGTCAAAGAACTGCAGATGGCATTCAAGCAAAATAAGCTAACATCAAGGCAACTCGTAGAGTTCTAACTTGCAGAAATCGAAAGACTGAATCCACTCCTGAAAGGGGTTATAGAGGTGAACCCGGACGCGGTTCATCAAGCAGAGAAGGCTGATGAAGAGAGAAGGAAAAAGGCTAAAGAACCTGGTTCATTATCCAGGCTGCATGGAATTCCCATTCTTCTGAAAGATAATATTGCAACCAAGGATAAGCTTAATACTACTGCTGGATCCTTCGTGTTGCTGGGATCTGTTGTTCCTTGAGATGCAGGAGTAGTGGAGAAGCTACGGAAAGCTGGGGCGATATTACTGGGGAAGGCCAACTTGGGTGAGCGGGCTAATGCTCGATCCTTGGATGCACCAAATGGTTGGAGTGCCAGAGGGGACAAGGAAAGGTAAGTGAATATGAACACGAAGTGTAAGTATTTTTTTTGAAAAATAATGTTTATAAGATCTTAACATAATGAAATACAGAACCCTTATGTTCTATCTGCGAACCCTTGCGGATCAAGCAGTTGTTCAGCAATATCTGTGCCGGCAAACATGGCAGCCGTATCTCTGGGAACTGAGACTGATGGTTCGATTCTTTGTCCAGCCAGTTTCATTTGCAGTAGTGGGTATTAAACCAACTGTTGGTCTCACGAGCCAAGCTGGGGTAAATCCCAATTACTCTAAGGCAGGACACGATAGGGTATCATCAAGAACTTTAGAGTACTCTAATTTGTGTGGTTCTTTCTTTCTTTCTTTATTTTTTTGATTTCTTGAATTTTGGACTTACAAAGAGAGCTGTTTCAATGCGGGCGGAAAATTAGTCCAATCAGCAGGACTGTATCAGATGCTGTTTTTGTTCTGGATGCAATGGTGGGCTTCGATCAAAGGGATGCTAAAGCTACCAGAAAAGCATCAAAATACACCCCTCATGGAGTTTATGCCCAATTTCTGAAATCTGACGGACTCAAGGGAAAGAGACTGAGCATAGTGAGGAATCCATTCTTCAACTTTGATGATAAAGTCGTTGCACAGACTTTTAAGCACCATCTCTACACTTTAAGTTGAGATCATTATAATTCTGCTGCTACTGAACATATTTCTAACGAGCATTTTCAACAACTAAGACGTTTTCTTTGACTCCAGGCAAGCAGGCGCAGTCTTGGTTGATAATTTGGAAATAGCCAACGTGAGCACAATATTAAGCTATACAAAAAGTGGAGAAGTAACGGCAACGGAAGCAGAATTCAAAATTGCTTTGAATACTTACCTGAAAGACCTAGTGGCTTCCCCAGTTCGATCCCTTGCAGATGTAATAAAATTCAATGAGAAATACTCTGATCAGGTGAGGAAAGGCATAGATTATCATCCCTGGACTTAGTCAAATTGGCATGATTAGTATCAGAAAACGTGCTCTTTCCTGCTGCAGGAAATGATCAAGCAATTTGACCAGGAAGTCTTTTTGGCTGCTGAAGCCACAAACGGGATTGGGAAGGAAGAAAAAGAAGCTCTGAAGAACCTGAAAAGACTATCGAAAAATGGGTTTGTGAAGTTGATGAAAAAGAACAAGCTGGACGCATTGGTGACTGGTGGACCGGTTGTTGCCCCAGTTCTTGCAATAGGTGGATTCCCAGGAATCAGTGTTCCTGCTGCATATGATGGCAAAGGAGTGCCTATTGGCATATGTTTTGGTGGACTAAAGGGTTCTGAGCCAAATCTGATTGAAATTGCTTATGCCTTTGAGCAAGCTACAAAGATCAGAAAACCTCCCAGGTTTCTACCCTGAGACAACATAAACAATCTTGTAATAATTCTATCCAGTGATTGCAGTAAACTGCTACGTATTCTAAGAAGAAATGGGTACAATGCAGTTTAAATCCAAAAGACCCATTAAAATATTTTTCAACCATAAACTCCATTCAACCGACTTCCAATTCCAGAAAATCCAACAGTTAATTTTTCAACATGTTATAATTTGATTGGAGTAATTTCCTTCATCATATTTACAAATTTTATGAGTAATTAAAGAAGTGATTCTAGTAGCCCAAAAATTAGGTGTGTTTCTAGCATTTTCACTTTTGTACTATTTGAAACACCAAAAATGTATTTTTTTTTCCGTTTTATTTTAATAAAAATATGATTTTTTTAAATTTTCATACTTATAACTATTATTTTCAAAATGAAATATCTATTTTACTCAAATATGGTCCATATCCATTAATTATATATAATTGAAATTCACTAAATTATTTTTCAAGAATTAATTACTCTTCATATTGCCATAATTTAAAAGGATCCACAAAAATTTACATGATATTTTCTCAATTTAACTTAATATGACCGATCCATAAAGAAACAATCAACAAAGGACATCAGTAATTTTGAATTTCAATCTAGTAAACTAAACATTTTTACATTATATCCTACTACACTTTCACACAAGAACCAATATAAAAATAAAAGCATTCTTGATAATACGAAAATTAAAAATTAGAAAAAAGAAATTGAAACCAATTAAAGAGAACCCAAGAGGAGAACAGCCATGGAATATTATGTCCACAATGGTCATGATGTTCTTTTTTCATCCCTTATTCTCTATTATCATTCTTAGCAAAAATCAAATTTCAATGTCAAAAATACATACTTTATAAGAGACAATTAATATTCACATATACAATTTTCTGAAAAAATAAGTAGTTACCAAGTATGGAGGATATTGTGTTGCCAATACAGTCATATCCTGCCTGTCACAGTAAATGCAGAATCAAATGAACGAAAAATCTCTCTTCCTTCATATGGTAAGCGTATAATGCTGAGTCAAGAAGAGAATCAATACTCCACATAACTATGGGCTGTTCACAATTTCTCATTAGTATAAGATATATTTTGCAGAGGGGAAGAAAGGGCAGATTTGAAAAGCAGAGAAATGGAGAAGATTGTTTTCTTGGCCTGGATTTTGGTACTCAGCTTATGGGCTATGCCGGTGCAGTCCAAATACTACTCCGAAAGTCTGCCGTATGAGCCAGTTAAGTTGAAACAGACTCATCTTCGTTTCTTCCTTCACGATATCCTAAGTGGAAATAAGCCAACTGCAGTCAAGATAGCTGGCCCGAACACCACCGAAAACCAGGACAGTCCGACGCCGTTTGGCTCAACATATGCCATTGACGATCCCTTGACGGAAGGGCCCGAGCTGACGTCGAAGGTCATCGGAAGTGCGCAAGGATTGTACGTGTCGTCGAGCCAGGGAAAGAACTTGACCTTGGTGCTGTATGTTGATCTTGGGTTTACGACGGGTAAGTTTAAGGGGAGTTCGATCAGCGTGTTTTCGAGGAATCCGGTGACGGAGACGAGGCGGGAACTGGCGGTGGTTGGCGGGAGAGGGCGGTTCAGGCTGGCCAAGGGGTGGGTTAAGGTCAGGACTCATTATTTGAACCCAGTTAACGGTGATGCAGTTCTTGAGTATAATGTGACGATTATTCATCCTTGAGGGATTTGATTTCTGCAAGAATAGTGGGTGAGGATGGAAATTAATGGGAAAATTTGTGTTCTTTTTTCCTTGGTTATTATATTTGTTGATTAAGATGGGAAATTTAATTTTCTGGCGATAAATGCAGAAATCTTGATTGTTGGACATCTATTCTTACATCTATCAAATTTAATTTTCAGAATCATCTTTATAAGAAATAAACTATAAGATGAACCAAAGTTTTACTTGATTTTGTTAAAGAGTAAATAAGGGTATGGGAATTAATTTTTTTCATTGCATAGGATGCTAGCTGGTGATCAATCTATTGTGTTATTGGATTACAGACCATTTAAATTAACTTGCACGAATAAATGAGTGAAAAGGATAATTTTATTTAGGGATTTGAAGTTAATGGCATAACACTATAGGATTCGCATTTTTTGTTTTGTGTTTATGTTCAATTTGGTAGTGACTTAGATCTGATTTGAAATTTGAGTTGTTCATCCAATTCAATGACACTCTATAATGTCGCTACAAAAGTCTAATATAAGCAAAGAATTATAAACATCTCCAATTGTAGTAACAAAAACATGCATTCTATTATTTTAGAGGGTTTTACAAAGACATCCCTCATTTGCTATAAGGTTTCGAACTAAATTCTGTCACCTAATATGAGATTGTGGACCTCATTGCAAGCAATTGTGCAGATCAATCGATTGACTAACTTCAAATCTTTATCCTTATTATCTTGAAAAGAGTACTAAACGATTACCTTTTGATCAACCAACTAAATTCATTTACATTTAAATTCAATTGCATTTCAATTTCTATCATTACATTTTGAAATCCAAAAATATTGACTTTTCATTTTAGTGCAATACAACAACATATTGTTGAAATTTAATTGTTATTTCGTTTTAGTACAATGCAACAATATATTGTTGAATGTAATTATCATTTCCCACAAAAATTTACTAATAATCGACCAAAACCAATTGCATTCCCAAAATCTTATTGCTACTTGCTAACGCACAGTTTTTCTACTTTCCTCAATTAGTAACTCCCATCTCATCTTAGATCAGTAACGAATTTTCCACTAGGTTGTATGGGGGTTGGTGGGAAAATTGAAATTCAATATTGTCTCATAATACTTTGTCAAAGGTTCTTGCAGACTTTTCTTGAACCAAGCGATAACACAAGTCCATGACAATTAGCTTAACTGCACTAGAAACTCTTTATCTTTGCACCCCTTTATATTTATAAACTCATTAGTGCTCAATTTGCTGCATTTCAGAGACAAAATGGCAAGTCTAAATTTACTCTTACTTCTTCTTGCAGCCATTGCATTTGCTGCTCAAGCCCAAAATACTGACCAATGGGCCAAACGGGTCGAAACAGGAACCGAAGTGGTTACAACTCTTCAATTCTATTTCCACGACAAGCTGAGTGGGCAGAATCCAAGTGCAATAAGGATTGCACAAGCTCCACAAACCAACAATTCATCCACCCTCTTCGGCATGCTGATGATGATTGATGACCCGTTGACTGTCGGGCAGGATCCATCGTCCAAGATTGTGGGTCGGGCCAGGGGGTTGTACGGGTCTGCCGGGCAGACGGACTTGGGTCTCCTCATGGTCCTCACCTACGGGTTCACGGATGGAATATATGATGGTAGCTCTTTTAGTCTTCTTAGTATCAACCCGGTGATGCAGCCCGTCCGGGAGATGGCCATTGTCGGTGGCACCGGCCTTTTTCGGTTGGCTCGTGGCTATGCCGTCGCGCACACCGTTTGGGGTGATTCCACCACGGGTGATGCTATAGTTGGGTACAATGTTACTATTGCTACATATGTTTAAAGAAGTTTAATACAATTTCTCCTGTATTCGTTGAATTGTTGTTGTCGTCGTCGTCGTCTTCTTTGTTCTTTTCTTTTTTTGACTATTGATATAGTAGTAGGAAGAAAAATTGAGATGAGGCTAGTTATCTCTTTTACTGAGTTCATCAGCAAGTTGAGATGTATTCATAAAATAGAATAAAAAATAAAATTTGAAAAAAATAAAAAATTCAAACTACAAGTTCAAACTTTGGTTATAACAATAATTTGTGAATCAATCATTTCTGTAGTTAAAGAGCTTTAATTTGATTGATTTAACGTGATTATGGTGATGATTATACTTTCTAAACAATACATATAATTCAAATAAAATAATCTACAATTATAGAGAACATTTGTGATCAAGTGCAAGAAAATTGTTATGTTGACTTGTTTTTTCTAATTTTCCTAATTTTATTGGGGAAAAAAATTATTTACATTGTCAAGTGCTATTTTCTTGATATATTCCATGGAGCCAAACGTTGATTTCTAGGACACGAAACTCTTTCCTATAGTTTTCTAGTTGAGTTGTTGAACTACTTGACAATGTCCTTAACCTAATATTGGACACAATTAAATGACGTGGGATGTGTCTGACACAATCAGGACACTGTAAAATTTTTTTTAAATTAAAATTTACAAAATTTAATGACTAATATATAATATAATTTTTTTTAAATTGCAAATAAAGTTAATTAAAAAAATTCACTTCGATCATAATATCCTAATAAATTTGAATAATTGGACACACTATAAAAAAATATAAAAAATAGTAAGTGATAATTGGAAACTTGGCACTAATTATATTTATATATGTATAATTTTTACACACATAATAATGGCAAAAATTGTATTTAAGTGATCACCATTAATAATTGATGGTAAGTCTTTAATGATAAGCATAAATATTTTCAAATGTTATTAGTTATAATTTCTACGTTATCACTTATTTTTTTATGACTAATATTACATTTTTTTTGTATTAAAAATTTCCGTTATATAATTTACATGAAGTTTAATGATTATTCCTATTTAAGGGATTCGTTATTTATTTAAATTTAAAATATATTTTTTTAATATTTAGCGTTGATTTTTTTTTTTTCATTTTACTTTGATATATTTTATATTACATACATTAATGTGATTAATAAATACTTTTATGCATAATTATATATATTATGATAATCGTGTTGGTGTCACGTCGTGTCTTAAATTTTAAAATTTAATGAGTCATTGTGTCAATATCGTGTCATGTTTGTGTGTTGTGTTCGTATTCGTTCATCATAGCAAGCATGCAACATAGAATTATACTTTATTCCTAGGTGGATGAATGATGGTGGTCAAATAAATAAATAAAATATAAAAAAATTGCATATAACAAGGATAGGGGCAACACGGTCTTTTAAACAAGTGAAGACATTGTGGCCTTACAAATCCTCTTTTCTTAATTGATTTAGGGCCTAAAATTCAAAGAGAAATTTTGTTTACCTACCAATTACCATTGGTCTCTATTTTGGCCCTGCAGGAGTTGGTGGTCGATTAAGACCATCTCTACTTTATAATTTCTATGACTTCGCGTGCTTATATATGGTTATAAATTTGTAATCTTTGACTAAAATGACCTCTTTTAACAAGATTTGGTAACTTAGAACTATGATGTTCTATATTTTTCTTTTAAGTATGATACCCCTTAACAGTCTCGATTTCTTGGCTGCGATTCTTAATTTTACTTCCCATTTCTAACGGACTTTAAGAAAGGAGAAATGCTCTTAATAAAGTCCTTTGACTTTTGGTATGATAACGATTAATGATCATAATTTTGATTTTATTTTAGAAGCGTGTAAATTTGACCTTACAAAATTTATCTTTTTTTTTGCATGCAACTTTATATATAAAACTTCAAGTTCAAATAAAGGGAAATATATAAAACTTCATATTTTTCCCCCATAAAAAATAATTAACTTTTAAATGTACGAGGGTCATTATTGAAATTTTAATCGAATATTCGATTAACTCAATTTGTATCAAGTTTCATTTAGGGAAGAGACCAACAAGAGTGGGATAGATGGGGGTTGGATCACTCTAGCAAGTTGCTAAGGCCAAGCCCTTAAGATGGATCTTTTGAAGGGCCCAAAAGGCAAACAAGTGATTTTAAATGCCCAAATCGATCAACCTAATATTAGGGCCCAAATAGTTAAAAGTTGAATGATATCCAAGGAAGTGCCCCATTTCTTTGAAGCTGCCCCAACCCAAATACTTTTTTACCATTTCAAGCAATTGTTGGGCCCACATCAATTTATGACCACGCATTGTAATGCAACTCTAGCTAAACCCCACAATTGGGTATTCATGCGTAACATTAGATTAGGTAAATTTATTTATTTCTTATTAGGTACGAGGTAGAGGATTTATTACCTATCTTCACGGGTAATGGATAACTTATAGGTATTCATAATTTTTTTTTAAATATTTAAAAGTAAATTAATTTTCAATTTGTAACTTATACGATGTTACTTAAATATTAACTAAATAAAACTAAGAAAAACTACAAATTCAATATTTATAAGCAAATATTTATATATAAATATAAATATGTGTATATAATGTTGCTATAAATATTTTTATGTAAATATGTATAATATATATTTTTACATACGGGTTAACTATGGGTACCCACGGGCCGATCCAAAAAGTGGTGGATGAATTAGGTACGGGTAAAATTAATTACAATTTTTTGAATTGGAAAAACAAGACCCATTACTTGTATTTTTTTGGATACTCGTGGTATGGATTGAATTTTGTCAGGTCTACTTAGCACCATATGTCTCGATTTAGTATTTTGAATCATTTATTTCACTTCATATTTTATTTTCTATTTTAATTTGATGTACATATGTTAAATATATCTCATTCTTAATCAATAAATTTTATAAAAAAATATTTAATATATTTGTCATTATTTATGAAAGAGAGTAGAAAATAAAATATAAATTAAAATTGACGATTTAAACCGCCAGTTTAGACTTTAGATGTTTTATTTGGATTCATATTATATCATATGACATATGATATAATTATTATGAATCAAATATATATAAAATATGAGATAAGATATGTATAAAATAGAGAATTTAAAATTAATGTGTACGTGTCGGGACCGCTGCCCCTTTCATCTCGATAAGCAGCCATCTTAATTTATTAGACGTGCTTTGTATATTTGCCTCCTATCATCGTACCATGCGACTTATAGTAATAAAAAATAAAGAACAATATATAATATAAAACATAAACATATGACACATGATAAAGAATAAAACATATAATATTTGTCCATTTATCCACCCACCCACTTTGGTCCCCTCAAAAACGAAAAATTATCTAGAAAATTAGTTGATTGAAATGATAAAGTGGGATATACAGTGTTTTTATTTTATTCTATTATTTATTTGGTTAGAATAACGATAAACACTCAAACTCACATGAATTTCAAAAGCTCGTGTTTATAAATGTAATTTTTATGTTAAATTAATCTGCCACCTCTCATGAATTTATTTACCATACCAATTAAATTATATTATAATAATAAAAAATCACATCAATTATCACATAATAAATAATAATGAGATAACTTAATAAAAAATCCAACCAAACTACCCCTAAATTTACTTAATTACTTATACGTACCACTTGGTCAATATACATTGCAAGTAGTTTCTTTCATCTTACATAGATATAGTAACATAAATAATCTATGGTATATTATATTAATTATATATTAGTACGTACAATGTGGGCTCATTTGCTTTGAATAATGAGATTAAAAGTGATATATAAGCAAATGAATACATTTTAAGCTCATTAGGATAGAATATTTTAATTTTGTATTTGATTGGTAAGATTGATATATAAATAAAATTAAAATATAATATATAAATTTAGTATTATATCCTTTTTACCTTTTAAGCAATTTTTCACAATTTCCTCATTCTTCCCCATTTTTAGGAATAAGGTTTAATTAAAAATAAGATAAAAAAAAAAACCCTTATTTTATCTTTGTAATTCTAATCACACCAAATCAAACATTTTCTCATTTGATTCATTTTTCAAAAGCAACAATAAATAATATTGATACTAAAATTTATCAAGAATTTTTATTAATTAAAATAAATATTAAAAAAAATTGATTAAATATGTATTACATCCAATCAAACCAGGCAAATAAGGCATGTGTGTATTAAATTAGTGCCTATCTTTCTCAAGATGCAAAATTTTAGTAGACTTTAGATGTTTTATTTGGATTCATATTATATCGTATGACATATGATATAATTATTATGAATCAAATATATATAAAATATGAGATAAG
>JACGDI010000938.1:848306-871523 GCA_014898725.1 Jacaranda copaia | reverse complement strand
CCCCCCTCGCATTTGGCCCCAAACTCATGAGCTATTACCCATTTAACTCAATTTTTTGTTTTTTTTGTTTTTTTTCCCCTCCACTTAATTCATTCATTGTAATAAAAAATCTAACCAAAATTAGTTCATGGTTTCAAACTTGGATGAAGATTTCATGAAAAGAGTCCTAAATTTTTAAGTTTTAACTAATATTTATACATATATATATATATATATTAATATATTTAATTATTTATTATTAAACGGGACGATTTTGAGATGAATTTAGTAAAACCTCTAACTTGCTTAGGACTTGGCCGGGTCCTAAATATTTGGACTCGATACCCTCTCCAAAACTTGTTTAATTAGCCCCAAACCCACCATATTCAGGGTGGGATCCCGAATTACCTGAACCCATTGCCAGACCTACTCCAAGCTCCTAAAATAAAACCAATTAAACATTACATTCCTTTAATCCGTCAACTGCCAAACAATTAGATCATGTATTCCATTTTATATTTCATTTACTATTCTATTTTGCGGATATATATGCTATGTATATCAAATATTTCACTATAAAAATAATTAATTTAAAATTAAATATACTTGATATGTGTTTAGTAAATTAAAATAAAGGACAAGATTACACAAAATACAATAAAATATCAAAAGGTGCTCTCAAAAATTTATTCTCCAAAACAATCAAAACATTAACAAGCAAACCCTCAATATTCCCATTCTCCATTTTAATAGAAACACAAAGTTTAAAAATAAAATTCATGCTTATTTGCATATAATTTGCTTCATTCCAATCTATATTTCATCTACCATACATTTCATAAATAAATACCAAATTTATTAAATATTTTTTTTAAGGACTGATATGACCCTCGCGTGCTTCGAAAGAATAACGAAAGTTCACATGCATGTAGATCATTCAAATTTGTATGAAAATAAAATTAATTTGTTTAGCTAATGTTCCCCCTTGCCACATGCCTACAAGTTATTAATTATTCGCCCTAGCTACTCCAAGAACTCCCTATATAATCCCCATTATCCTCAGCTTAGCTGATCACACTAACACAATCTTCTCATATAGATTTAATTTACCATTAGCTTCCCATATATCTTGAGAGTTCAACTTAATTTCAAAAGAAAGTGGTGATGGCGAAGCTAAACATTGGTGTTCTTTTAATTGTTTCCTCTTTGCTCATAGCCATGCCAAATGGCAACAACGCTAGGAAACAAGAAGGGCCAGCCACTGAAAAAGCGTCGTTCCAAAACATTTTCCAAGGAAATGAAAAGGTCGCCAAACTTCATTTCTACGTTCAAGCTTTTTTAACTGGTGAAAATGCGACAATGTTCGAGGTGGCTCGTGCTTCCATCACTTCTAATTCTTTGACATCCTTCGGTCAAGTTAGGGTCGTGGATGACCCGGTGACTACTGAGCCTGATGTCAACTCAAAAGAACTCGGCAGAGTTCAGGGACTCATCACTTCAGCGGACCTGAATACATTGGCCATGTCCGTGTACTTTAACTTCTACTTTACGTCCGATAAGTACAACGGAAGCTCAATCAGTATTTTGGGAAGGAATCAGCTAATGGGCGTGGAACGGGAGCTGTCAGTAGTGGGTGGTACTGGTATATTCCGTTTTGCACGTGGATATGCTATTACCAAAACTTATTCTTTCAATGTTGAGACGGGTTACGGTGTTTTGGAGTTTACGATTTATGTAACTTACGTCGATGGATCTAACATGAATCTAGAGGCAAACATATGAAAGCTTCTGATCAGATGAAATTAGTTGGCTAGCTTCTCAGCATAATAAATTATGTACTTTAATTGAAGCATTTTCTTTGAACGTATGTATTTTCATTTTCATGCATTAATAACAAAATATTGGCATATGTTTCTGAGATTTATATTCACGTTCAGTTTGACTTTAATTGAAAGAAAGATAATAATGAAATAGTAAATTATAATTTAAAAGTTATCACTAATCATATATTAAGTGATAAGAAAAATATTTTTATCATAATAATGATTCTGTAATGATTCTATAAGTAAATAATGATAATAATTATATTTAAATGATTAATTTTTATGATTACTGACGTATTTATAACAACCTTATCAGAAATATAAATTAATTAAAAACTAATTAGTCTATCAAACCCCTCTCTCTCACGAAACAGCCCTTTCGATGGGTAAATTAAATTTTTGTTTTTTTTTCCCCAAAGTGCTTTTAATCTCAATTTTTAAATTATTTTTTTTTCTTTTAGTGTCATATCATCGCAGTTTTTCAAACATACTTGCCTACGGCTTAATAATATTTTAGTACATTCACCCATATGATAATTAAATAAATGGTAACGAGATCTACGTAAGTTTATTTATTGATTACTATGTAATAGTAGTAGTAATAATAAAACGTATAATTAAGGAAGATTTTTCTTTCTGTGTAGTAGTAATAAATTTGATTTTATTCTAAAGGGGTATAAATTTGACTTTGTACAACTTCTACGTGTTAAAAGTTTTGGGTCGAAAATCCACTACAAGTAAAGGAAAACACACAAGGCTTCATATTTTTCCTCTATCAAAAACAATTTGTCTTTTAACTTGTAAGTTTCATTTTGGGTAGAGATCGATAAAAGTAGGAGACATAGGTGTCGCATGGATCCCTCTGCCTGTCATTAATTTAGAATAAATAGTTATATAGAGATAGATATAATTAAATCTTTAAATGAAAGTATATAATAACAAGATGAAGAAATGAATAATTTTGTAATATCTAAACATTTAAATATGCTTAGTGATAAATCGGTCGTTCACTCAAGTGATCTATAAAATGTAATTTAAAAATTATAAATTCCTAATTTTTTTAAAAAATATAATTTATAATTTAAATTAAAAAAAATTGCAGGCTAAGTGGGCTAGCCTGCAGGCTCCCGTAGTCCTTCATGGTCCACAAGTCAAGCTGGTCCCAGGCTATAAAATTTCATCTCAGGATGGATTTTCAAGTGAGCCAGTCCAGCCCAGCTCATATTAAAGAATTAAGGGAGCCAAGCTAAGCCAATTTTTTTGCGGGCTGGGCTGGTTACTTCGGCTTGTTTTGACACCTCTAGCTGGATTGGATTGGATCGACTCACTTCAAAACCCATCATGAACTAAAATTTTGTACCTGGGACAGGTTTGACCTGCGGATCATAAAGGACCGCGGGTTAAGTGGGTCGGCTGGTGGGCTAGCCCGCGACAACTTTTTTAATTTAAATTATAAATTATAAGTTTTACAAAATTAAGAATTTATATTTTATAAATTTATAATTCATAAATTAAGAATTAAGAATTTATAATTTTTAAAGAAGACAATGAAGAATGACTTGAGACTGCATCCAATATTGTATCTCAATTTGAGAACAATTTAGATTACTTGAGCGAACAATCGATTTATTATTGAGCATATTTAGATGTTTAGATATTACAAAGTTATTTATTTCTTGTTATTATTATTATATACTTTCATTTAGAAGTTTCGCCATACCCACCTTTTTGTAATTATTTTTTTTTAAATTAATGATGGATAGAGGGATTCATGCCAAACCCCTCACCACCTTATTCGGTAGTGGTTTTGCCTTTTTGGAAAATTGTAATTGATATAAAAAATTAATATAAATATAAATTTCTAAGTTTTTATAAAAATTTAAGTATTGTAAAATATAAAAAATCACATAAAGAAATTATTAAGTCTTTCAAAAAGGTATAAGTGTTAAAAAAGATATTAAGAATTACATAAATATAAAAATTTAAAAATTTTAAATTTATTTTATAAAAAAAAATAAAAGCCAGCGGGCCAACCTTCGAGCTATGTTTGCAATAGACAGAAATAAATAGCACCTATGTTTTAACATATATTTTTTTTCATGAAAACGAACATTAAAAATCAGCCTTATTTGCCATATATAAAAAATTATAAATCTACAAATATCCTGCTAAATCACAACAAACTGTAATTACAATTAAAAGCAAAGTTTAAATTCTCAACAAGGGAAGGCAGATGTCCCTAAAAAATTTTAATATTTAATATTATTAATTATCTCATTCATATATGTATTATACAATTTTATTTTTTTTGTATAAAAATATTAAATAACTCTAAAGTATATAAGCAATTACAATTTTTTTATACAAATATCAAACTTCAAATAGAAATGAAGTTTCAACAAATCATGTCATAAATTTTTATAACTTTATATTTTCTAAAGATTGAAGTATTCAATAAAGAATACCTTAAAAAAGCATCGCAGATAAAGACTAAACTTATGAATATAGCCAAAAAATAAAGTTTTTAGAAATACATTAAAATGTATAAATGTTACCAAAATTACTTTATTTACATATCAATATTCAATAAATAGCAAAGCATTATTCATATTTGTATATAAATAGAAAACTTTAAATGAAAATGCAAATCTAATACTTTAAAATTTTTATATTGTCTATGTCAACAAAAAATTAAAACAAACAAACAAACAAACAAACAATTCATTCTAAAACATAACATATTAATATGGTTATTTAGCTTAATTTTTGGTAATCGAGATTGGTAAGCACATATATACTACAAATTTTATTTAGGTAAAATCAATTTATTCTATTTATTGCAAATAAATTATTCAAAGATTGAAAAAGGATATGTAAGGTTAATTGAAATACCGTTTCATAAACTAAAGTAACATGATGGTATCTTTTTGGGCTACGAGTTGATTGGCGCTCAGAACTTTTAGATTCTACTAACACTTTGACACTCCAATTATGCAATTTAGGTGTTATATCGTTCATGTGCAGTAGACTTTTCATCTTGATTAGTAGCACCAATAGTTTCACAACAAATAATTTAGTGGAAAATAGTTTTATTATATATTAAAAAATAAACACTCAATATATTGTCTAATACAAGAAAACATTTATAATCAAATTATTTGCTCTAAAATATATGTCAAAACTAAACATCAGAAAAATTAAAAGTTTAAAAGCATACAATGTAAATATAAATAACACAAGCGCCTCTATTAATAAGTGCAAAGATTTCTTGATAGACATTGTTCTTTGTATACTGCTAGACACCTTGTTGTATTAACAATGGTTCAATGAGAACCTTTATAGAAGTAGCTTTCTTTGCACGAGAAAGAGCTACATACAACTACCCATGAGAGAAAATTGGTTGTGGTAAATAAACTCCAACACAGTCTAAGGTTTGTCCTTGAGCTTTATTGATAGTCATAGCAAAACATGGTTTGACTGGAACTGAAATCTTTTAAATGGTATTGGACATTTTTCTTTGTCTGTACGTTCTAAAGGAATTTTAGGTATAAAAACCAATTTACCTTTATGATCGCCTGCTACTAATTTTGCTTCAATAAAATTGTCACCAAATCTGCAATAAATTAATCTTGTTCTACTACAAAGTCCTTCAATAGCATTTAAATTTCATAAAAGCATTATTGGACAATTTTTTTTTTAGTAGTAATTTATGTGATGGCAAGTTACTTGAAGTAACAGAACTCAAAAAATCTTCATACTGGCCTTGATCATTAACATTAGAAGCTTTACTGTAGCTTGTATATTCTATCAATTGACCTGGAAGTTTGTTAATCAAAGTATTATTGATTTCAACTACACAATCATTTTTTGGAGTAAGAATAGTCCTACTATCTAAATCACATAGGTTATATGAAAAAGAATATATGGATGGAAAAACATAATGAATTAAGCTTTGTAAGGAAGAATGGAGATCAATAAATGGTAAAAATATATCATTTGGAATAAAAATATTATCTTAAAAAATATATGGTTCACTACCATCACCAATTTTAAGTAAAAATGAGGTAAAATGGATCATCTCTTGCTCTAATATTTTTTTCTAATTTAAATTTTGTTAGGTGAGGCAAAATCTTTGATGTAACAAAACTTGCATTTATCATTTGATGTTTAGTTCCATGAGGCACTAGAGGCAATGTTTGTCTAAAATCTCCTCCAAATACTACAACTTTACCTCCAAAAAGGATGCCTTTTTCATTAGTAATATCTTGCAAAAGTTTATCAAATTCTTCTATAATCTTTTGATCAGCCATTGACGCTTCATCCCAAATAATTACTTTTGCAATGAGTATCATTTTTGCAAACCTTGATTGTTTGCTAATTTTAGCATCATTTTTCTCATTTGTGTCAATTGGCAATTTAAATCTAGAGTGAGCAACTTTGTCTCCGGGTAAAAGAGAAGTTGCTACTCTAGAAATAGCAACTGCCAAAGCAATAAACCCTTTTGATCTCACATAAGCAAGTAATGCTCTATACAAGAATGTTTTTCTTGTTCCTCCTAGGCCATCAATAAAAAAAGACCCTGATTTGTTATTATTTATTTTGTTAATTATACACGTAAATGCTTTTTTTTGCATATTGTTTTGTTTACTTATACTTAATAAATTTTCATTAGAAACATGAATACTTTTCTTTTAAGTTAATTATTTTGTAAATCTTTCTTCTTCTGTTAATCTATGAAAATTAGGAGCCAAAGAATAATCATGTATTGATTTATTCATAGACATTAAAAAATCATCTACACTATTTAATGTTTTCTTTTCAATTTCTAATTCTATAAAGTTAGAATTTCTTCTAAAATCATCTAAAAGGACAAAAAAGAATTTTTGAAATAATTGTTTTGGATCAGGAGGTGAATAATGAATAGGTAAAATTGTAAAAAGTTTGCGCAAAGTATATGGCATTTGAAATCGACTTGCTGCTTCTAAACATTGTTCTGCATATACATTAGACTCAAGCAATCCTTGATGCAATGCAACTGACCTAATGCCACAAGAAATGACAATCAGTATATTTGTCGATGGTCGAGAGGTCAACCAAAGATGACAACTAGGGTGAGCGTTCTTTGGATTAATAGGTCGAACTAGGTCCAATAGTATAGGTCGTTAGGAAGGAAGTTTTAGTATATATGCGAGTGTTAGAACTCATTAATTGATCCTTATAGCAATAAATGAGGAGGTATTTATAATGGAGGGTTTAGTTGTTTTAATACTGTAAGGTCCAGGTGTCTAATTATTCAAGCGTACAAGTGGCCGTTTTTTAAGGCTGAGATCTTTCAGGTTCATGGGTCTAGGTCGGGTGGTTAGGTTGACTCATATGAAAAAGATGCAGACACTAGGGTTGTTTTGGGGTTTTGATTAATACTGGGATTATTTTGGTCTTTTAATAATAATTCCTCATCATTCCCCCCCTCCCCCCCAACATTTTTATTATGAGGGTGGCATTCATAAATAAGGAAGTTGATCTGAACCGTTGATCTCAACAGTTGCGTGTTTGGATCCGTTAGATCTCCTTTGCGCATTCTGAGGTTGTGATCTTTATTAATAGATGCTTCAGGTATCATTTCCTTCCTTCACTTTCCTGTTTTCACCTCGTCCAATTAGATCGAACATCTCGACCTTCCTACCAGGAAAACTTTAACTCTCCAGCCAACACTAAGTCCGTAGTAAGTAGGTGTCAACCTTACGACCCCTTTTTTATTTTCCATTGAATGTAATTTGTGTCGTTATTTGTTAATTTATTATTTCATTTATTTAACTGCGATAGCTGTTTGAGATGGCCAATAATTCGCCTTCCCTTTCTCTCTCTCTTTCCCCATTATCGAGGTTGACTAGGAACAATGATAACTCATCGTCGTCCTTTTTGTCTTCTTCACCCTCGAGCTTTGACCAATTTGGTCGTGCAGCTGGGTCACCTCATCTTTTCTTCATAGATCCAAATGACGATAGTGACCCCTTTAACACCCTTAGTAAAGTTAATCCTAGAGTTTTTACCTCCTTTCATAGTAAATTCTTTATTTCGAAGAGTTATAATTTCATAATGCCTCAAGCTAGTCGTATGTCACTATAGTTCCTGGTATCAATGAGGTAAACTACTTTTGTGCACTGCTGTATAGGGTAGTGATGAACACCCTACAATTAATTGCATTCGATAACCCATACAACTGCATCACATGGTTAAATGCTGTCAAGTGTTCCTGTGGGTTGGAATTTCCTTCATAGCTCAGGAGTTCTAGTATTTTGAATCCCACTGGTATTGTCTCTCTCAAGATCTCCACACCGAAGGGAGAGCCTCTCTTTTGTAGATTGGATCCCTGGTGCTTTCTTTTCTTGATCTCTTGCAATCTCTTACTCAACTGCTCCACCTGGTCACTTATTTCTTGAACCTCGGTGGGAGCCTTGCTTCTAGAATGCCTTTTGTTCGACCTTATCCCCCTATTTGCCTACGTGCTCATGTCTTCCTCGTCTATGTGCCTCGAATGGCTTTCTTCCTATTGACCATTAGGTAAATGTACTGACAAAATTATAACTGGTGGATATATTTGAGTTATATCAAAACTAGGTACGCACCAAAATGCTTCAACTGCTGAAATCCAACATTCTTTTTGAGAAACCTGCCCATTAACTTTCAAAATATATAAACTGTGATTGTTTCCAGAAAAAGTGAACCAATGGATGTTAAAGCAAAGTTATTATTGTAGGTACGAACTCTCATCCTGAAATGTGATCCCACATTAGAAGTATCAATGGCAAAAAGATGTTGCAATATTGGATGTGTACTAATTGTTGCCAATGAAACGCCACCATTTTCACAACAAAAAGAAGGAGGTTCATGTAAGAACTTTTTTGCATTACAATGTGGGCAGTCAAGTTCAGGAGGCAAAACCCAAGGAGATGTTGGAATTGCATGTAAACGTAAGAATCGAGTAGGTATTGTAGCAATGTTCAAACAACTTGTGTAAGTATTATTATATGTAGTTGTTTACATATGTGAAACATTCGGAAAATTCATGATTAAATCATTCTAAATTGACGTAGGATTACAAGTTTGAGAAGTAGAATTAGTTGCAATAAATTGATTGATAGATAGAGTTTCAGAATAATTAGATTCACTTGTTGAATGAAGAATTGCCCTCGACCTCTCAACATGAGCTTGATATTGTTTCCTATGTCTTTCAATTAATATTGCCTTATCTTCTACAAACATATTTCGATAGACCTGTCTAGCTTTTTCCCTACGTTTCCTTTTTCTTTATTCGTCGCAATCCATTAATACACTCCTATCATTCACATATTTAATAATATATAATTAATGATTATAAAACAAATAAACTACATATATGTAGAAAATCTTCCTTACTCATTCACTAATAATAAATAAAGAAACCAACAAAATCAGCACAACAACTGAACCAACAACTCAATCACACAAAAAAAAACATAATTAAAAAGAAATTGAGCAAGAAAAATGACAATAAAATATGAAATCTTAAATATGGAAAAAAATAATTTAAATTCAACATATAGTTACACTAAGAAATTAATGATAATAAACTGTTAGAATTCAATTTATATGCACACCTAATATTTATAACAGAAAAAAAAATACAACAATTAGACAAACTTAAAGAATTTGTAATTTTTCAGAAATATAAAGAAATAGTTTAATGATAAGATGTAGACTTACTTGATTCAAAGTGGATGATATCACAAACAATTTTGAGGAACACAACAGGCTAACTATCATGAAAAATAAATAAATAAATATACATAAACATTATATTTTAAATTCTAACACCATGTGTAAATAGCTAGAATTAAGTACAAAAAAATTAACAACAAATATTAATCAATATAAAACATTAACAAAATCTACTAGGAAACACTTATAGAACATAAGAAAAAATAAAAATAGTACTCATTTAATTAAAATTGAAAATAAAATTTAAAAAATAAAATCTCAATACTATGCATAAAAATTCCATTTAAAAAAAATACAACTTAGCAAATAAAATAACAAGTAAACATATAATAACTACTCAAAATAAATTTCATAAATTCTTTTATCTCCTAAGAATAAAACAAGCAAATCTTACAATAACATTCATTATGTCTATATTTTCTAGAAAACTTTTTCTATGCCATTACCATTATAAAACTATAGTCAATTATTAACCCTGATTATATTTGCACTTCATCTACATAAATTCTACCTTTTTCACATCAAGTTCTAATTTTCAAATTAAAAAATTAATATTATATTATATTTTTTTTAATATTAATACTTTCATATAAATTTACAAGGTTACATAGAAAACAACAACTATTCTTCAAACAAAATAAATTATAATATTAAAAATTCAAAATTGTTAAACAATTAATTCAATTTCTATAATCATATAAACCCATATTCAATATCAAAAACCTATAAAAGATATAAAAAAACACAATTCATATGCACTACTTGGAATTTAAAAAAAATTAATACTATTACCTTAAACGATACTCAAACAGTTGCAACAGTGGAACACAAAAAGAACCTAAAATAAAAAAAGTTTTAAACTTAAAATAGACAATGTGAAAAAGAATAGTCAAAATGCAACAAAAAGAGAATTCAAATATTTGTCGTGAAAAAATTTTGCCTCCTATCTTTGTTCATCGAATCCTTATTAGGATCTCCAAAATATTTTTTATATATACATAAAATAATTAAAAAATAAAAAATAATTAGATCTTTATTAATATATTTTATAATTAATAAATTTTTATAAATTATATAAAATTATTAAAAAAGTATTAAAAATAGTATATATATATATGAAATATGTATTATATAAAATATAATATAATAATATATATTTTTTAATTAATATAATGCGGCGGGGACTCCGCGGATCCCCATTCTCATGGGGAAAAATTCCCCAATTTTGGGATCTCTGTGGAAATCTCAAAATTGGAGAATTTTTTATCATATCTATTTGAAATGTTATAATTATAGCGACGGATCCCATTATTTAATTTTAATAAATATCAAGGCTATACCTAACCTAATCTAATCTAATAATCTATTCTCTTCACCTTTTCTGCAATAGAAAGGTTTTTAACTGACATATTCAAGTGAGTCCACCATCTGTTCTCTTTCACCAATATGAGTAAGCCTAAGCCCCATAATAAATCTACCAACTAAATATATAAAAAACAAACAAACCATACAGCACAAGGTACAAAACAACAAAGCAACGAGAAACGAAGGAAAAAAAAAATAAAAAAACGCAATCCACCATTTTTATTTTTAACCAATTTGCTATTAGTTCAATACAAATAGCGCAAAGTTCCACTTTATAAATAACAAAAAAATTGGAATATATATATTACTACTATGATATAAGTAGTAGTGATATTATATATATTTATTATTCTTATAATTAAAAAATTATTCAATTCTATTTTTAATCCCAAAACTCAACAAAAAAGTATTAACTTGATCGCTATAATAAAAAATATCTCCTTCCAAAATATAAACAAACATACCAAAATTTTTCAAAATAAATTTCTAACTATTTTTCAAAATAAAACCAAAATATCTATTTTATTCCCCAAAATAAATTTCACGTTCCTTAACCTCACCCCCAAAATTTCGTCTCCCAAAACACATAATACAAAACATTAAAAACATAACCAAATACTATCAAAACTTTTCTTTTCTTTCTTTTTCTTTTTTGCCAAAATATCAAAGATAATGTTTGGATATGAATTATGTGTATTGGGAGAATGAGTTTTGATAGTGGATTGAGGAATGTGAAATTTGTATTGAAAAATGTGATATAGGTTTGTTTATGTTTTGAAAATAGTAAGAAAATTATTTTGAAAAAATTTGATATGTTTATTTATGTTTTGGAATGAGATAAATTCTATTATTGTAGTCAATTCTGTCTTTTTGTTGGGTTTTTGAGGTGAAAATGGAATTGATTGATTTTTTTATTATTAGAAATATAATAAAATATGTATAATATATACAATATATGTATATATATATTGAAAAGTGGAAAAATTTTAGGGATAATGAAAGATAGAAGAAAGTATTCTCGAAAATTTAATTTGGCATTTTAGAGAAAAAACTTTTGTATGTTTGGTTACATTTTGGGAAACAAAATTGTTTCCCCAAAACGTATTTTGTTTCCCCAAAATATAACCAAACATTACCAAACCCAAAGCATGCATATAGTAAAAATAAAACGACGTCGTTTTCTAATATTCGTGAGTTTGTAAAATGTAGGGATGCAAAGGAATCAAATCAATTTGCAAACCTAATGGGTTGATTTGAAAAGTATTCAAATTCGAGCTCAAAGAATAAGAGCTCGAGCTTATGCTCAAGTTCAATATATTTGATTTGTGCTCGAATTCGAACTTGAAAAAATAGTCAAAGCTCAACTCAATTCAACTCATTTGCATTCTAATAAAATGTATAAGGCAAGACTTGACTGCTGAAAATCAAACCCTACCATTTTTTCCTTCAATCCATGTGGGCAAGGCCCACTGCCAACGCACAACAACAAACCAACCCAATGGGCAATTCATGTAGTATATTGTATACATATACGATATATATACTAGTGTAGGCGTACCACGCAAAGTGGGACATCGTGCTCGTTGACGTAATGAAAAACATATGAATAAATATTTAATAAAATATATTTTTTATTTAATTAATTATTGAATTTTAGTTGTAAATTAATATTAAAATTAGTTTTAAATTTAAATATTCAAAAAATAGACAACCATCTATTTTGCAATAAAAATTGGAAACAAAAAGTTAATTACAAATGTTATATTTTAATTATGTCTTTTAAAGTTTTGAAAAAACAAATGCATGTGATGATGAAATATTCTAATTACTTCAACGATTCCATGTTAGACAAATATTAATAATTTTTTAATTTTATATCTATCAAACTAATTGCAATGATATTGTTTTTCTTTTCTCTTTTTTTTTTTCTTTTTGTAAATTTTAGTATATTGATAACAAAATATCATGAAATAAAGAAGCAAAATTAAAAAATTTACTATATTAATTAATCTAAAAAATATATTCATATGTGTATATCATCTAATAAAGTGAAATTAGCATGTATTTGAAAAAATATATTAGTAAGGCACCACAACTGTACTGCTTTTACTATCTAAAACTTTTTAAAAAATTAAAGACTAATTAAGCATTTACTAAATGCTAGTACTAATATATTGTAATTTAATAGAAAGTAAACATTAATTATAGATTACAATATATTTTCTTTTTCTTTTTTTTTTTCTAAATTCATGTACATGTAATAGAATATACATCCATAAAAATAATAATGAATGATGCCACATAATATTTTTATATTTAAATATAATTATTTTAGGAATATAATTATTTGCATGTATATTTTAATATTTCATAATATTATTTTTGTAATATTATATTTACACATAATATTTATCATTATTTACATGTATATTTTAATATTTAAATAAAATTATTTTCCTAATACATAATTATATTTTCACATAATGTTTAATTTTCATAATATATAATTATATTTACACATAAAATTTTAATATATTTAAATAAAATTATTTTCATAATGTATAATTATATGTACACATTATATTGTATTAAATAAAATTATTTCATAATATATGTGTAACCTCCCAACCGAGAGGTGCCTACTTCCAATTGAGGCGCTACTCAAACTATACCACAAGTGTTCTGAATAATAAAAAATATATTTATCAAAAATTCAAAGTATTTAGAGCCCGATTGTTTGTGTTCTACAATAATATTTTCTCATTTTACACTATTTCGAAAATAGAAAACGCTATTGTTTGTAGCATTTTCAATGAAAACACCATCCATTTTCATTTTCATACCTATAAAAAATCTATAATACTTACTAATTTAAAAATAATTAAAATCCATCAATTAATTAAAATATTAATTTTTTTCGTCATTCCAAGACAATGAGACCCACATTAAATATAATACTAATTTTTCATCACATCATCTTTAACTAACTTGTTAAATAATTATTTTTTTTATCTTTTCAAGAAGATGGGGCCCACAATCAATTAAACAATAATAATTAATATTATTATATTAAAATATTTAATACTATTGCATTAAAATATTTTTTTCAATCTACCTTTTTTCAAAATTTTCACAATTCACAATCAATCACATTTTTATTTTCACACCCAAATTAATGATAAAACAAAAACATATTCTAAAACAATGAAAACAAAAAATGAGAATGAAAACACAACCAATCCAAGCCTAATTTCTACAACAAACCTCTACCAAAAATACAACTATAAATTGGAATATCATGAATCACGCTTATATTTAATTATATAAATAAATTATTTTAGATATATATACTATTCAATATATTTCAAAATTTTAAGATGCATAATACATAGAGGGACAATTAAGACTTTGGCCCTTTCACTAATTTTCAACCTTTTTCTATTTTTCTAATTATTTTGTTGTTAGAGCATTTTCAATTTTTTACTTTTTTCAATTACCTTAAAAATAGGTTTGTCAACTTAGGTGTTTTTTATAATTTTCAAAAAAATAAGAATCTTTTCATAATTACTCTATTCCTCATGAGTGATAGTTGTAACACACCCAATTAACAAATCATAAAATTATTATATTAACATTTATTAAGCTCTATTATTTTACTTCATTTTGTTCAAGTACTTTAATAATTTATTATTTTTAATTTAGGTATATCTATTTAATTAAATAAAGTTAGCCGTAATAGTATAGCTTGTGCCAACTACGGCAAAGACTTGTTTGGTTTTATTTTCAAACACCCTTTTTTTCATTTTTTACTATTTCAAAAATAGAAATCATCACTTTTTAAAAATTTTATTTAACATTATTTTTATTTTTCTTTTTATTTTTCTTTTTAAAATATATTTTTCAATAAATCTTTTTCTAATAATCTATATTTTTTTTCTCTATTTTATTTAAAGTTTCTATCTTTTTCCACCTAAGTATAAAGTACAAGTCTTCACATCACAAATTAAAAAAACAAAGAAAGCCCAATTTCTTCTGTAATAGTATTATTGTGTGTTAATCACCAGCTAGCTCGATTGTGGGGCCCAATACTTAAATGCAGAAAAAAAAAAAAGTGTACAACCATAGAAGCATAACATACAAACCAACAAAGCACAACCAATCCAAAACTGTGTCATTTTATATTAATTATATACTAGCATGTATAATGTGTGTATTAAATAAACATACATATCTTTATCACAAGATTCAAAATCTGATTAGGTAGCTGGTGCGGACACGCTTTCTCAGATTTTATAATCCACCAAATCTGCTTTAGTTAGATGCTTTCATGGGCTAAAAACCAAAACCACAACTAGAACAAGTATTGGCATAACCTCAATGGTATATTCCTGATCCATGGTTTAGCGGCATAAGTCTCTTATATTGATTTTGTTTTATTTTTATTTTTATTTTAATCATTTTCAAAATAATGGAAATAAGTTGAAAATGAGTTTTTATTTAGATAAATATGTAAAAAATGTTGTATTTTATTTTGAAAATAGTAAAAAAAATGTGAAAAAGAGTTTTGAAAATGAAATCAAATGGGCACTTGGTTAGAACAAGTATTGGCATAACCTCCAATGGTATATTCTTCATACATTGGATAAGATTGATATACATAAGCTCTTTTTTCTATAATGTTTCAATGTCATTACCTAAATGTTTAAGTAGAAAATAACATGCATAATGCATTAGTTTGATGCTATCAACAAAATATATAAGATGCATGTTTTTTTGGGCTTATTTGTTTAAATTCTCACATGAAAATGTCCTACGGTTTAAAATATTCTCCAAACTATGCACGGCAATGGGACGAGTTTGGGGAGGGTTTGATCGGACCCGGGACCGCTCCTCTTGGCAATTATTGTAACTAAAACCAGCCCCGCCATGCCTTTCATTTGGTTCGGCCCAACCCACCTCCTATTTGGCCCCAACCCGACAGGTTTAATCTATTTAATTCGACTTTTTTTTTTTCCACTTAATTCATTCATTACAATAGAAAATCTAATCAAAATTAGTTCATGGTGCCAAACTTGGATGAAGATTCCATGAAAAGAGTCCTAAGTTTTTAAGTTTTAACTAATATTTATACGTATATATTAATATATTTAATTATTTATTATTAAACAAGGCATGTTTAGTAAAACTTATAGCCTACCTCGGACCCGGCTGGGTCCTGAATATTTAGACCCAATACTTGCTCTAAAACCCATTTAATTAGCCCCAAACCCACCTCGAATAGGCGGCATCCCGAATTATCCACACCCATTGCCTGGCTTACTCCAAACCCCTAAAATAAAACCAATTAAACATTACATTCCTTTAATCCGTCAATTGCCAAACAATTAGATCAAGTTTTCTATTTTATATTTCATTTACTTTTCTATTTCATGAATATATATGCTATGTATATCAAATATTTCACTATAAAAATAATTGATTTAAAATCAAATATACTTAATATGTATTTAGTAAATTAAAATAAAAGATGATGTTACACAAAATACAATAAAATATCCAAAAGTGCTCTAAAAAATTTATTCTCCAAAACAACCAAAACATTAACAAGCAAACCCTTAATATTCCCATTCTCCACTTTAATATAAACACAAAGTTTACGTCTATTTACATACAGTTTGAATTTTTCATTCCAATTTATGTTTCATCTATCATAAATTTCATAAAGAAGAGCTAAATTCATTAATTATTTTTTTAAGGACTAATACGACCCTCAAGTGCTTCAAAAGAATAGTAAAAGTTCACATGCATATATATCATCCAAATTTGTATAAAAAATAAAATAATTTCTTTACCTAATGTTCTCACTTGCCACATGCCTACAAGTTGTTAATTATTCGCCCTAGCTACTCCAAGAACTCCCTATATAATCCCCAATATCCTCAGCTTAGCTGGTCACAACAACACAATCTTCTCCTATAGATTTAATTTACCATTAGTTTCCCATATATCTTGAGAGTTCAACTTAATTTCAAAAGAAAGCAGTGATGGCGAAGCTAAACATTGCTGTTCTTTTAATTGTGTCCTCTTTGCTCATAGCCATGCCAAATGGCAACTACGCTAGGAAACAAGAAGCGCCAGCCACTGAAAAAGCGTGGTTCCAAAACATTTGCCAAGGAAATGAAAAAGTCGCCAAGCTTCATTTCTACGTTCAAGCTTTTTTAAAGGGTGACAACGCGACAGTGTACCCAGTGGCTAATGCGTCCATCACTTCTAATTCTTCGACATCTTTCGGGCTAGTCATGGTCTTGGATGACCCGATAACTACTGAGCCTGATGTCAACTCGAAAGAACTCGGTAAAGTTCAGGGACTCGTCACTTCGGCGGACCTGAATACATTGGCCATGTCTGTGTACTTTAACTTCTACTTCACGTCCGAGAAGTACAACGGAAGCACAATCAGTATTTTGGGAAGGAATCAACTAATGGGCGAGGAACGGGAGCTGTCAGTAGTGGGTGGCACCGGTGTATTCCGTTTTGCACATGGATATGCTATTACCAAAACTTATTTTCTTGATGTTCAGACAGGTTATGGTGTTTTGGAGTTTACAATTTATGTGACTTATGTCAATGGAACTAGCATGAATCTACACGCAAACATATGAAAGCTTCTGATCGGATGGCATTAGGTGGTTGGCTTCTCAGCATAATAAATTATGTTCTTTGAGTGCCGTATGTATTTTCCTTCTCATGCATGAATAATAAAATATTAGTATTTGTTTTTGAGATTTATATTCATATTTAATTTGATTTATATTGAAAAAAATTAATAATAAAATAGTAGATGGTAATGTAAAAATTATCAGTAACCATATTCTTGTAGTTTTTCCAACATATATTTGCCTACCAATTAAGAATATTTTAGTGCATTAACCCATATGGTACGTAAATAAATGGTAAAGAGATCTATGTAATTTATTTATTGGCCACTATGTAGTAGTAATAAGAAGCATAATTAATCAATATTTTTCTTCACGTTGTAGTAATAAATTTGATTTTATTTTAAAAAAGCTATAAATACTACCTCGTACAACTTCTACGTATTAAAGTTCGGGCCGAAAATCCACTTCAAGGGAAATACATATTTTGCCTTTGTAAAAAATAATTGTTTTTAATTTGTATAAGAGGATCATTATTGAAATTTGAAATTTTAATTGAATATTCAAATTCAATTTGGGTGGAGATTATGGCTGTCAATAGATCAGATTTGGACAAGATCAATCATATTAGAATTCGATTATCAAAATCTATTTTTGAATCCAATTTGATATTTTATAGGATATATCTTTGTCTGTCAGTAGCATATTCGAATCTGATAGTTACCCAAAATTTGATAAAAAAATTCGACACAATTTAATATTTTTTGTCCCTTTTAGTTGTATAAAAATATTGTATTTATAAAGTAAATTTACGTTATATTTAAATTTTTAACAACTTTTTATTATATATTAGTCTAAAAGTTAAGTATTTAAATACTAAACCCCTATTTCACATTATATTAATGCATAAATGAACTATTATACATGTTATATTTGATATTTTATCAGTGTTCCTCTTATTTTTTAGACTAAAAACTTACTATTAATAGCATAATGTAAACATTAATATAGATATTAAGTCAATATAATATATAAATTTTATGTTAAAATTTTAATTAATATTATATATAAGAGTATTACATTAATAAAAAACTATTAAAATTTAGATTCAAATATTTAACGGATCGGATTGTTTTATTTCGTATCTAATTCACTTATTTTAAATTATAAATATTTATAATTAAATCTAATATATTGAATATTTTAATTGAATTCAAATTAAAATATGATTCATCCACAACCGTAAGTGGATATCAACATAATTTAGGAGATGCAGGAATGAGATTGCAGTGGCCAGTTTCCAAGGCCAAGCCCATATGATGGATCTAACAGAGGGACCCAAATAAGGAAGGCAGCTCCTTCAGAATGCCCAAACGGGTCAATCTAATTATAAGGGCCCAAACAACTAAAAACAACCAATCCATTTATGATACCTAAGCGAAGGCCCAATGATCTTTACCATTTCAACCAACCGCTGGGCCCAAGCCTATTCAATATTCATATGACAGCAGATTATAATTTACTAGCAATTGGCAATGCATGCGCTAACATTTGTATAGTATTTTTTTAACATTATTTATTTATTTTTGTGTAATGTAATTTTGTTCTAATAATTTAAATATATTTATTTAGTTTTTTCATAAATAAAAATTAAAAAGTTATGATAAATTGATAATTATGAGCACAAAATAGGTGAACTATAAATGGTAATTATTGTGTAACTTCTAATTATTGAAAATTAAAAAAAAAAATGAAGCAAGAGTATTTAAGGTAAATCATCCCAAAACATACCAAAATGGGGATATGTGCTTTATTAATAGTATAGATCATACATACTTCAAAAATATATATCTAGTTTATACTTTTATTACGATATATATATTTCATCTTCTATGATATAATTCATTGTGATTTAAATACACTTAGTATATACACAGAAAAATAATAAAATAAAAGATGAAATATATATTAAAACAAAGAGTTTAAATGTATTGGCATGTACATGATACATCAATATATATGTATATATATTTTATTTGAGTTGGGGGATTGGCCCAAAATCTGATTTCAATACTCTTGCAGTCTTGAACCCGTCCTTGACTAGGATTGATGTAATCTAGATTCTTTCAAGCCCCACATCATTCTTATTGGGATCATAGACCTGCATAACTAAGCTCGATGATGTGATACATCAATATATATTTATATTATGTATACATATCGAGGCGACTGCTTCTACCATCTCATATGCAGCCATCTAAGCTTATCAGACGTGCTTCGTATATTTGTTTCCTAGCATGTGACTTATGGTAATAAAAGAACAATATATAACATAAAACATGTATGACACATGATTAATGAGGGTGAGAATTGTTTAAGAGAGTATTGGGCTAAAGTCTAGTATCAGTTGACCAAGTAGCAAGTCCAATAGAAGTGTTTGATGATGAAATGGGGTCAAATCCTGCAACCAATAGCAAACATCAAGCTTACCTAGGGGTCCTTTGATAAAGCACTCCGACACTCAAGTCAATATAATCAACTAGAAGATGGAACAGCAAAGTGAGGGCTTTGGATTATATTGTGCGTACCTTGGTGATGGGTGGAAATATGGTATTTATAGCCTTTCCTATGTAGGTGATATGTCCTTGATGTTCTTGTTGTACAGAAAGGGCTTTTGTCCTTACTTGAGGACCTTTAAATTTTCTCCAATTTTTATACTATTTTATGTGGCATCATCTCCGCCTTCTCAGGACAATGTGGTACACTAGAGGCCCGCATTAGCTAGGTGCAGCAAGGTAGGTGGTATTAGTGGTGGCATCGCCATTAATGCGATGGTATGCCACCTGTCAACATATTCAATACGACAGAGAGGTTGTCACCTCTACTTGACCTCCCCAATTGAGGTAGATACTTTTGTAAGTAGGCTCTGGTTGAAAAAGTGCAACTCTGTTGTATTCAAATCTCCCTGGCTGAATGTTGAATGACACATCTCTAGTAGTAATTGACTAGACTATAGTCGACCAAGACAAATGCTTTGATGTATAAGGCCCAGAGAAGTTGAGACCCAGTCGATAACATGGTTGGCCCATGCAAGTTGGGCCTAATGGATAATTGGGATGCCTTGCACTACATCTTTTTTCTAGTCAAGTATTATTGGGTTAGGCCCATTGGACTATCCTATATCAATGATAAAGAAGAAAACATACTATGGGCTAGTTTGGTTAGATTTTTAAGTTATCTCATAATTATTTATAATATGATAATTTGTATAATTTTTTTTTATCATTGTGGTATAGTTTGGTTGGTGATAATGTTGTGCAAACAGTTACGCAAGTGCACGTGTTACAATAAGTAATAAAATAATGAGAAAGTGTCGATTCCATGAGGAACTAAACTATTTACTACTAATTACTAATTTATTACAAACTTGTCTTATTCAAATAAAAATCAATTATATAGGAATTAAAACTAAACTAATGAAAATAAGAAAAAAAGTGTACTGTTAAGATTTCTACCAAGATTTAAAAGCCTAGAGTTATGATTTTGTCAATCGAATAAATTGATTACATAATCTTCTCTCTATGAAATTAATAATAGGTTATTAGTCTTGAGTCTTATCCAATTACGAGGTTCTTCCAAATTACTAGCAATCAAACCCCCAATTTATTCAAGTCACTATATTACTATGTGAATTAACTAAATTATAGATAAGGTTGTACCACTCAACAAACTCCTCAGGGCAAGCAAATATATTCCTATCCTACTCACAAATTAATTAATTCATCAATTTGAATAATTAATCCTAAGGTCTTCTATTGTCAATCAATTCTTAGATTCTCTTTTCAAAGACTTTTCTAGGGTTTAAAGATGCATTTGATTGTTGATTAGACAATCAAATAGAAAAAGCACACAATAAAAGAAATAACTTTAAGTGCTGCTAATTTCATGAGAAAAAAAAATCATAGATCAATTTATTCAAAAGAATCCATCATAATCCTATAATAATGAATTAGTTCATGATTGAATTGTCAAAAAAAATATAAATAAAACAGAACATCGTTTCAAATCTAGAATTAAAAATAAAATCAAAGCGAGAAAAAGAAACTCTATTCATAGACGAATTAGATTTCCACTTTGTCCTCCTTTGAATCCCAAATCCTTGCGATCTTTTAATCAAAATAGAAACTCCAAATTTATCCTCTTCTAAATATTTGAAAGACCTATTTATAACTGATTAAAAGAATCTTTCAATTAGAAGAAGGCATAAATAAATAAAAAGACTCTTTTGCCCATTCTTGATTAGATCATAGAGTGTCATTTTGTCAGCATCCCCATCAACTTATGTCAATTTGTCCCCTTATTGTAAATTCTCCACTTGTATTCCTACAATTTCAAATTTTCATCAACTTGCAATGGAATTATAATTTTTAAAACAAGAAAATAATTTTTAAGTCCTAAATATGATATCAAAATTAATACTAATTGGGACTTAACAATTGGCACAATAAATAAAACCTATAAGAGGTGATAGGTTAATTTATCATGAGAGTTGTATATATAAATACGGGTTATTTATTTTCATGTGGACCTAAATGTTTATTGTCATTCCAATTAAATGAATAATAAAGTGAGATAAAAATATTATATTCCACTTTATCATTCCAACCAAATTAACTCTAGTTAGATTTTGTCTGCTTACCCACCCCCACCCACCCCGGTCCCCTCAAAAATTGGAGAAAGTACTAGAAAACTACACTTTACTTAAACACACCGTCGATTAATATACGACGCAAGGGGTTTGTCTTTCACATACATCCATGCACCCAGTTAGGTAAATATATTAAAATATATAATCTATGGTGAATTGTATTGTGTATTAAATAAATCCACATGTCTTTATCAAGTTAGAAAAATCTTAGTAGTTAGTGACGAAATGAATAGTAGATAAAACACGAAATGAAATAGAACATTCAAAGTAATTATACTGACTAGCTAGAGTGACATACATCGACTGATATCACCGTACAAAAATATAATTTCACATACATATGTGTGTATACGTATGGAGGGCGGCTGCTCCAATAAGCAGAAGTTCACATTAATTTGATCTTGTCAAAAAATTAAGATTTATATTCACTTAATTTGTCCATTCTTGACGTTAGGATAAATATTAGGTAATTTAGAAATAAAATTCAAATCAACTTGACGTGGAACGCCCCAAAATATATAGCACTATATATGCAGCATGGGAATTAGGCGCAGATTACTGCAAAGCCTAATCAAAGACTAATAAGGCGATCGGTGCAACTGCTTAGAAAGAACAGAGAAAGTTGTACATAAAAAAATAAAATTACCTTATCAATGCCCACTTGCTGCACTACAAGTTCAACATGAACTCCCTATATAATCCCATCCTTTGCTAAACTGCTGAGTACACCAATTTTCCTTGAGACTTCTCCCTCATATATCAAAGTATATATACTGATCAATATGGCAAAGCTAATTGGTGTTATTTTGATTGTTTCCTCTTTGCTCATAGCCATCCCAACTGGCTATGCGACCAGGAAAGCATGGTTTCAAAACATTTGCCAAGGGAAAGAAAAAGTCGCCAAGGTTCATTTCTACGTTCAAGATGT
>JACGDI010000938.1:831722-846440 GCA_014898725.1 Jacaranda copaia | reverse complement strand
GTGCAAACGCGACTGTTTATGAGGTGGCTCGTGCTTCCATCACATCTAACTCTCCAACAACGTTCGGCCAAGTTAGAGTGTTGGATGACCTGCTGACGGCTGAGCCTGATATCAACTCGGAGAAGATTGGTAGAGCTCAGGGGCTTATAACTTTCGCGGACCTAGAGATATCAGCCCTCGCCATGAACCTTAACTTCGTTTTCACAGGCGGCAAGTACAATGGAAGCTCGATCAGTATCCTAGGGAGGAATCAGATTATGAATGAAGAACGTGAGCTGCCGGTGGTGGGTGGTACTGGAATATTTCGTTTTGCACGTGGATATGCTATTACGAAAACTCATTCTTACGATGTTGAGACGAGTTATGGTATTTTGGAATATACGATTTATGTGACGTATGTAGATGAATCTAACGTGCGTTTGGCAAACATATGAAAGTATACCCTTATTAAATATGTGTGTGTCCAAATTGAAACATTTTTCTTGTACTTATTTTCATGTCGTAGATGTAATTCATTTCCTTCGACTTTTGTTAGATATATAGATATTTAATAAACTATATCATTTGTAATAGAATGCTATAAATGTTGTACTTATTTTCCTGCCACTGGTCTTTGTTTATGGTATTTTTATTCACGATTAACTTGACATAGTTTATTGTTGTTCGTCCACAAAATAGCCATTGATTTATTTATTTATTTTTTTAATAATGAGAAAACTCTAAGTGATGGATACACCTTTTGATAATGAAAATTTATAAATATTGTTATTTTAACAAAATAAATTTTTTATTATTTAAAATATATAGTTAGATATATATATATATATATACATACACTTTTACATTGTTACTAACCTTTTTTTTTGTTCTTGTAGTGAAATCTTAGATAAGATATTGCTATGAACAATAATAATGACTTTGAAATTAAATGCTCTCAACTGGGCTAATTTTGATACGAAGATTAATAATTCTCATGAGTCAATCATATTTTTCAAGAAAGCAAGAAATCAAATTGAATCCTCTCTCTTTTTTTCTCCCTTCAAATTATTGTGAAGATTTTAAAAAGTTAATTTGGTCAAGTAAGTGGCATTTTATGATTTCTTTTTGCAAAACACACAATTTTTTTTAAAATTTATGAAATTGGACAAATATAATTACATCAATTGGCTTCGAGAGTTAGGAATGAATATGAATTTGAGAAATAAAAGTTATTTTTCAATTAATATTTCATTCAAATAGTACAAAATAGTTAAAAATTGACATTGTAATATCCCAAAGGACATTAAAAAAGAAAAATTAAAAATATATATGGAGATGGTTTTCATAAATAAAGTTCTAAATTAAGGACAAAAATAAATTTTAACCCTTCCGATGCCTGCTATGCTTGAACGTTGATAATATTTGTGTAAAATTATATAAAGGTATGTTAATTTGCGCATTTATTAATTATATGAATTTGAATTTAAATAAATTCTTAATGTATGTAAATGTGTATGAATAAAAAAAAAAATACTATGCTTGACCATTGAAATATTGGTATTTATTTATTTATTCTTATATCCCAACGTCGGTAGGTACAGGGAATCTAATTGTCATTCCAACAAAGTAATGATTAGCCGGCTTCCCAAGTTGAGAAATACTCAAGAAATAGAGAATCATTTGGAGCCGGAAAAAAAGTTATTTTGGGAGAATATAATTAAATATATGTCTTTATTTTCTTTTATAATGAATTTCTAAAATAATTAAACTATCTTTGTAATTTAACTGATAAATAAGTAAAAAATTCATATTTTTTACATCATAATTATTACCAATTATATATATATACATTTACATATCATAATATTTTATTACTGTATTATAATAAAAAAATACTACTAAAATCCATTTGCACCCTCAAAATTTAACAAAAGACATTGATTTGACTGCTATAGTAGAATTTTTCTCCTCCCAAAATATAAACAAACATACCAAATTTTTTCAAAATAATTTTATTACTATTCCAAATCATAAATAAATATACATCACATTCCCCAATACAAATTTTACATTCCCCAACCCTATTCTCAAAATTTATCCCCCCAAAATATATAATTTTTAAACAAACATTACCTTCGTTTCTGTTACAGGTGATTATCACCACAAACAATTTGATTAAAAATAATAACTTCATATTATGGTGTTCTAGAATATACAAGATATGTAAGTTATATTTTAATTCAGATTATTCAAAGGTTGAATCGGTTGAATCAAGTAGGGGTGTTCAAATTCAATCCAATAAAAAAAAAATGATGAATCGATCCAAAAAATAAAAAATTGATTAAAATCGAACTTCTTTGGATTGAATTGGATTTATTTTCTAAAAACCAATAGGATTGGATCAGTTTTCACTTTTAATATAGAAAATCAATCCAATCCAAATCGAGCCGAAATTTATATACTAATAATATAAAAAAACATATATTAATTATAAAATACACAAATAAATTAAAATAAACTAAATTTAGGTTTTTTTTTCACTTTCAAAAATCAAATACATTGGAATAACTATTGTGGACTTATAGTTGCGTGTTCTTACATAATTTAACTTAATTCCACAAAATTGATGTGATATGATAGCTAAATGAAATTTACAAATCAATTAATTAAGTTAGTTTAATTATCAATAGTAACATGTCAAATATTTCAATTCAAAATTTAAATTAAAAAATCGAATTAACCAATCCAATCCAAACCATTTTAAAATGGATTGAATTGGATTGGATTTATAATCAAAATCTAATTGATCCAAAACAATCTAATATACATGATATAGTTTAAATCGATTAGCTTTTTATCCTAAAATCAATCCGAACTGAATCGCTAAGACCCCTAGAATCAAGTCAATTTGCTTTCTTGTTCTTATGAATGGAATAGCACAAGATAGTAGACTGTATTGAAGAATTTCAAATAAATAAATAAATAAATTTCATAAGGAATAAAATTTAGAGACGAACTTTGACCAACATCTTACTATACATACTTTGTTATTCTATTGAATTCAATAACACAAGGTAGACTGTATTGGAGAATTTGAAAAAAATTAAATTTCATAAAGAATAAAAATTCAGAGATGAGCTTTGACCAACATCTTGCTATATTTAAGTCACTATAAGCAGAATGGTCGAACAAAAGAAAGAAAAGTAGAACGACCGGAACAACGAATGTAATTTTATAGCCTTATGATTATGAGTATCTATAGAGTGATGTTGAGGTGAATTTGTATGAATTATTTTCCATTTTTGATCAAATTGAACATTCGGTAAGATCGCACCCAACTTAGAATAAAAAAAAGGATGGGAGAGGACAAATTCTAAAGTGTCTTAATATAAGGGTGTCAAAATTAATCAAACCTGATAACCTGACAATGATTCACCTAAAAAAATCAGATTTGAATTTGATGTTTTCGGGTTTGAGTCAAATTGGGTCAAACCCAAAAATGACCGAAGAAAAAAAAATTGGGTTGATTTCAAGTCAACCCGCCTAACCTAAAAAAAAAAAAAGAAAGCGGGTGACCCAATAACTTAATAAACGTGACCCTACTTTTCCCATCCGAAAAATTGACTAATTAAAACAAAATCTAAATAATATACATCCAAAAATCAAAATTTTAAAAATTCAATTACTAAACAAAGATTTATTATTTTTTTGGTATTCAGAGTACTCATGGACATGACAAGTTTTAAAGATTTTATGTTTCTTAAACTTCAATGATTATGCCGAATTTTAGACTTTATTGTAGATCATAATTCTACTCAATTTTAATGTTGGAATTTATAAATACGAAAAATAAAATAAATAAATCAAATTGGGTTGGGTTGGGACATGTTTATCATGTTATTGGGTGACCTGACTATAAATCAAGTCAACTTAAACCTAATACAATTTTTTGTGAGTCAAATTAGAATTGAACCTTTTAAATTTAACATCGAATTGAATTAAATTTAAATTTAATATTTTTATATTATACTCTTATCTCAATCCAACCCACCCAAATTAACACCCGTCAGTATCAAATGTCTAAAGATAAGCATATAATATCAGCAACTCAATCTTTTAACTTTTATAGTCAGTGGTATCCGTTTTGTCTACTAACTCCACGGATTCAACACATTAACATAATCTACCTTTTGCATTATTTTACAGTTGATGATATTCTATGAAAGGTTTGGTCTTATCAATGATGACATTATTACTATATATCATAATTAGGGTTATCGACCAAACGGAAGAAATACCCATACTTTTCCACCCCCAAAGACTTTTCCTCTTGCCCGCAGGCTCGAGACGACCAAATATTTAAAACACTAAAGACCAAGTAATAAATAATATTGAAAATAAAAAGAAAAAGACACGAGTTCACACTCAAACTATTTGGCCTTATAACCCAAGACAGAAATTAAATTTTTTATAGTAGAATCAAGGATTAATGTTGTTATGCTAAAAGTAATAATTATTAATAATTATACAATTTATAACAGCATAAATTAAGTTTTATATATAGTATTAAAATAAATACTTAAAGATAAATAACAATAACATATGATGATAAGGAAGAATTTTCACAAATGGGTCAACTCGTACCCGCAATAGTTGAAGATCCTGATCCTTCCTCTTAGCCGCATGTACATCTTAAATAATGACCACATAGACCCAACTCAATCGTCCACTATAAATACTATCTCATTTATTACTTAAATGATCAACTAATAACATCTGACACTCTTCTATACTTATAATGTCCGACCTCTAGAACCTTGATTGACTCTACCAGTGAGCCCAATAAACGCTCACCCAAGCACTCATCTTTGATCGATTACTCAATCATTGATAAATATACTAACGTTATTTCTTACTACACTATATAGCAAACTCAATCCAATTATAGAAAAAGAAAGCCAGGCAGGCAGGCAGCCACCACGACTCAACTAAAAAAGCATGGGAAAGTTGGTAAGGCTGACTTCAAATTGAGCCACCCAGCCTTCACAAATCAATTAACAAAATTAATGATATTACATGTTGATACTAAAATTTAAGACACGAAAATCATGTGCCCATTTTGCTTCGCCAGCTAAGGACGACTTCAAATTAAGCCGGCTATACATGCAATGTAACTCCTCCTTTGATCTCAGTTTTCCATGTCCTTTGGTTCAAAAAGACTAAAAGTTTAGAACCCATAAATTAAAGCTATATGTGTGTGTGTGTATATATATATCTCAAGCAGTTCCAAGCTCTTCATCATTCACAGAAAGAGCTAGAGAGATGAAGAAGCTTTGCATAATTTCAATGCTTTGTTCGGTTGTACTAATTGCTATGCCGGTGGTGCACGGGCATGGCCCTAGCAGCATTGGTAATGGGCCCAACGCAATGAAAAACTGGTACAGAAAACTTCCAAGTATGAAGCAAAAGGTAACTGAGCTTCATTTCTACCTTCATGACATTGTGGGTGGCCCGAACCCGACAAATATTCCAATTGCTATGTCTAATTTTACGGCCCAATCAGCCACCTATTTCGGCCTGATAGCTGCCATAGATGACCCATTGACAGAAGGGCCCAGCCCAGATTCTGAAATTGTGGGCCGAGCCCAGGGGCTGTTTGGCTCCGCCTCGTTGAATGAGATAGCCTTCCACATGACGTTGAATTTTGTGTTCACAAGTGGAAAGTACAACGGCAGCACGCTTAGCGTCATTGGCCACAACCCGTTCGCAAATGAGTTCCGTGAGTTGCCGATAGTCGGTGGCTCCGGTGCTTTCAGGCTAGCGCACGGGACAGCCCTATTGAATACGAAGACGTTTAATAGTACATCGGGTGATGCCGTTATCGAGTATGATATTGTTGTGTTGCATTATTAATCGATCATCGACCACATATATGTTTTGCAATTGTTAGTTAATTTTTGTGTACGGTATATCTTTTATTGAACCCTTTTAATAAAGATAATTAACTTGGGTTATGGATTGCGTCTTTAGTATTATTACAAATAAGTAATAGAGACTATATCATCTTTAATTTGTTCTTTGCTTTCCTTTTATTTTAGACGATGGATTAGGTTGATAAAGGCATCATGATTGTATTTTAAATTTTTTATTTTTATTTTAATTGTTTGGTACCTATCAAAGGCATGTGAGTTACAATTAAATATTATTTTAAAAGAAAAGTATTAAACGCACTAAACATTCACAATTTAATTTAAAAAATAAAATTTTAATTCAAATATATATATTTAAATAATTGAGTAAGTGTACTTTCAAAATATAAAAATAAATTAATATTTTTAACTATATATATTGAATATTAATAAATAGTTTGGTGGTAAAATCATACTCTTCTAAAAAGATGGTTGTGGATTCGAGTTTTCAAAAGAGCAACTAGGCCATGTTGGGGCAGGTAAGCATATCATCCAAAAGAATCTTTTATAACATTTAACATGTCATTAATGTACCATTTTGTGGCGAGCTAACATGTCATCCAGAAAATCTTTTAATGACATTTAACGTGTCGCTTACTATATTTTTTGTGGCATACTAGTATATTATTAAAAGAAACCATTCATGACATTTTAACATGTCGATTATTGCATATTTTATAATATGCTATTATCACGTCATTTGAAAAAAAACATTGTGACATTTTAATACGTTACTGCATGCAATTTTTGTGACATGTTAGCTTGTCTTTTCTAAAAGGATTGTGCCGTCCTAATATATTATTTAATGCATTTCTCGTAACATTTTAATATTTCATTTATTTTATTTGCTATTACATTTTATTAATCCCAGAAAATCTAAGAAAGCAGAACTGTCACTAGCTGCTCAGATTTTTGCAAAGAATTGAATAAATCTTGATAAAAAGACAAGCGGGTTCATTTAATACACACGCGATACATACTACCATATAATTGGTATATAACTCACTGTAGATTATATATTTTGCTGTTTGGATGTAAGATGAAATCAAATACTTGCATCGTATATTGATCAAGGGATACGTATAAGTAAGTAAACTGTAGTTTTCTACGTATTTTCTTCTTTATCGTGTGTCATTCATGTCTTATATTATATATTGTTCTTCATTACTATAAATCACAAGCCAAACAGATTATAGCTGTGTATACACACACATCTCAGAAAGTTCCTAGCCATTCATCATTCAGAGAGAGAGGGAGGGGGAAATGAAGAAGCTTTGCGTAATTTTGATGCTTTGTTCGGTTGTACTAATCACTACGCCGGTCGTACACGGGCATGGGCCTGATAGCATTGGTAACGGGCCCCACGAAATGAAAAGCTGGTATACCTTCCACGTATGGGGCAACAGGTGGCTGAACTTCATTTCTACCTTCATGGCATTGTGGGTGGCCCGAATCCAACCAATGCTGTATCCAATCATACTGCCCGATTGCCCACCTATTTTGGTCTGATAGCTGCTATGGATGATCCAATAACAGCAGGGCCCAGCCCAGGGGCTGTTTGGCTTGACCTCTTTGGAAGATATAGCCTACCACATGACGTTCGATTTTGTGTTCACAAGTGGAAAATATAATGGCAGCACGCTTAGCGTCGTCGGCCACAACCCGTTTGCATTGTTTTGAAAATCGGACTAGATCGGTCGGTTTGATCGGTCCAATCGGTGATCAGAGGCCAGTCCGGTCCGATTGAGCCATAAAAATCGATTGTGGTCAAAATCGATCAAAAATCGGTTGAACCGGTCAAAATCGGTTTAGTTTTTTTTTTTAATTTTGAATTTTTTTAAAAAAAAGAGAAAATTATGTTGAAGATGATGATTTAAAATTTTATATATGTAATTTTTTGAAACATAAATTTATTTTTTTAAAAATTTAATAAAGTGGTAGTTATATACCAATGTTTATATTTAATTTATTATTTTATTTTGTTTAATATCTCTAAAATTATATCAAATATTTAACATAGAAGAATTTATTTTTACTTGAGTTGAAGTATGAAACGAATGATTATTTAAATTAATGTGAAATATTATTTTTTATTTATTTATAGTTAACTAATTTTTAAATATTATTATTTTTTTTAAAATGTACTTCAAAATAAATAAGTTAATTTTTTTTAAATAATATTCTTTCTATATCAATGAAAATTTTATTTTTTAATAATATTAAAATATTATATATATATAATTAAATATAATTATTGCATCATACCAATTCGATCACTGATTGAACCGATTGAACCAGTAACTAATAATGTTACTGATTCAGTGTTCGGTCCAATTTTAAAAACATTGCCTGTATGAAAATGAGTACCATGAGTTGCCGATAGTCTGTGGCTCTTGCGCTTTTAGACTAGCGCGTGGGACGGCTATATTGAACACGTTGATGTTAAATAGCACGTCTGGGGGTGCTATCATCGAGTATAATGTCATGGTGTTGCATTATTAATCAATAATTAACCACATATAATATATATGTGTGCGTATATTTTTTTTATTTTTATTTATACACACGCACATTAGGAGTTTATTTGGGTTCGAACTCTTGTCTCTCATATTATATGAAAGACTTATGCTATTGGATCATAAGCCACTAAGCTATGTGCCCACGTTCTTTGGCTAATTTTTATATAAGGTGTTGCCATTATCCAACCATTTGCAAATAATATTATTTGAGTGCATTTGCAAATAAATCATAGAGACTGGATGATCTTTGTTTTTTGTTTTCTTTTCTTTTTTTAGATAATGGATTTGGTTGTTAAAAGCACCATCATGTATGTATTTTAAATTCTTTCTTTTAATTTATATTTTATTTTTTATTTTAATTGATTGATACATCTCAAAAGTATGTAATTCATAATTACATATTATTTTTTCCAAAAAAGAGTATTTAACACATTATAAATTCATGGTTTGATTTAAAAAATAAAATATTAATTGAAATACAATATCCGAACTTTATATACTTAATGAGCTTCTAAGTATATGCTAAATGGTTTGTAGTCTAATAGCATAAGTCTCCTATAAAAGTAATAATAGAATATAATAGAATATAACATATAAAAGTAATAATAGAATATGTGTACCAAAATGATGAATCCAACTTCACACTTAATCACGCATTAATTCTACAAATAAAATTCAAGGCACTCTAGACGTCTAAGCAACTGAAATCCAATCCTCCAAACATAACGTCAGTTCGAAAAGCTTCCAAGTATGTAAAAATTTATACAGATAATTCTACTCCACGTCAGATTTGGCCAAATCAATAAATGATATTATGTCACATGGAAAATTAATTTTTTAATTGAAGAATGGCCAAATTGACCAATTAACCAAACCATGATTAAATCAGTCTTCTTCTTAACTAGAATACTAACGCCAACTTGGAAAGAGGAGAAACTTTAGAAATATTCCCAAATTTAAAAACTAATGGTCAATAATAAATTAGAATATCTTCTTCAGATAAAGATATCCCACATTTCATAGAATAATGTTGAGAAATTGCATAATGTTTCTGGCCTAACTATATATATGCTCAAGATGCTAAAGAGCAATTTCAATTGTATAATATGCAGCCCATCAATGCTAAAGAGCAATTTCAGTTGTAACTTATATATATGTTTAAAATATACACCCCATCAAGCTTACATAAGCATTCGAATAGACTTGGTCATGTTATGAGTTTTCAATGGACATTTACTCTTATCTACAAGGAGATAAGTATTCACCATTTATATAAAGCTTAGAGGGAATTATCAGGGCAGAAGCCTTGGGAAGCAGGGATGCATGCTCTGGTGTCAAGATTCTCACAAGAAGCTCTCTCGATTTTCGACTTTTTTTCAACACGCTGATTTTTTACGAATGTCAAAAGTAAAATGAATAGGACTAAATTCAATGTTTTCAAAATCGGACAGGGCAATGAACCGGTAACATTACTGGTTACTAGTTCAACCGGTTCAATCAGTGGTTAAACCGGTATGATGCAATAATTATATTTAATTTTATAAATATATATATATATATATAATATTTTAATATTACTAAAAAAATAAAACTTTCAATTATATAGAAAGAATATTATTTGAAAAAAAATTTAACTTACTTATTTTGAAGTACATTTTTTAAAAAATAATAATGTTTAAAAATTAGTCAACTATAAATTAATAAAAAATAATATTTTACATTAATTTAAATAATCATTCGTTTCATATTTCAACTTAAGTAAAAATAAATTCTTCTATACTAAATATTTGATATAATTTCAGAGAGATTAAATAAAATAAAATAAAAAATTAAATATAAACATTCGTATATAACTACCACTTCATTAAATTTCAAAAAAATAAATTCATGTTTCGAAAAATTACATATCCAAAATTTTTAATCATCTTCAACATAATTTTCTCTTTTCTTTTTTTAAAAAAATTAAAAATTTTATAAAAAAAAATTGAACTGGTTGAACTGGTCCGGTTTTGACCAGTTCAACCGATTTTGATCGATTTTGACCATTTCTGATTTTTATGACTTAATCAAATCGAACTGGGCTCCGATCACTTGTCGGACCGGTCGAACCGAACAGTCTGATCCGATTTTCAAAACCTTGACTAAATTGAAACCATATGGTGCATGTCGCCTTGAAAATGAGCAAAATACTCCATTGAAAAATTAATGATTTGAAACTTCTGCAATTTGGGATTTGTTCCTAAATTTTCTCTTCTTTCCAAATAAGTATTGATATTCCAATTAAGAAGAAAACTGATTTAACCATGGTTTGATTGAGTAACCAAATTTGGCGGCGTTATATTATATAGCAATTTGGTCAAACCCTGTTTGGATTAGAATTTTCCAAATTCTGGGTATCTTTAAACTTTATGTATCTTTCAGGCAATTACATATGCACACATGCCGTCATGCATGCTTTCTTTCTCAGCTGAAAAACTCTTCCTTCTATCCCCAGGCTGCTGCCTTAATAGAGTAAAAAGAATGTGGATATTAGATTGCAGCAGACGCAAAACCAGCTAGATGTAATTTTTCTTCCATCTTTGGCAATGAATTGGCACCTTCTTTTTAATTCCCACTTGACCTATATATATAATAGTCATATTCTTCTATAAGTAGAAGGCTTTCTACTTGATCATGCAGAGAAATACAAATATGGAGAAGCAATGCATAGTCTTAATGCTTTTCTTCTCCATAGCCATGGCGGCTCATGGGCAGGAAAACTGGTTCCCAGCAAAGCAAATTGTAACCAGTCTTCAGCTCTACGTTGAAGACATATTAACTGGCCCAACCCCGACAACTATCCCGGTGGCTTCAGCCAATTCTACTTCTACTTCACCTACATTTTTCGGCCTCGTCGCGGTGATCGACGACCCGGTGAGAACAGGACCAACCCCGGATGCTGAAATAGTGGGTCGGGCCCAAGGATTCTTCGCTTATGCCTCCTTGGAGGAACAAAGCTTCCACATGAGCTTCGATCTTGTGTTCACAAGCGGAGAGTATAATGGGAGCACGCTGAATTTGGCCGGGCACAACCCGTATCTCCGTGACCACCGTGAACTGTCTATAGTTGGCGGGACGGGAACTTTCCGACTGGCGCGCGGCTTCGTTGGGGTGAGGACGGTGTCGGCCGATAGTGCGACTGCTTTCTTTGAGTATAATGTCACGGTGTTCCATTATTAGTGTGGTTGGCTTTTGGTGCACCCAAATAGTAAATGTCTGCAATAGGTATTATGTCAAAGAAATGAAAAAGAAACAGTGTCTTGCCACCTTTCACATGTATTATGTAACTCGTTACGTTGAATAAAATGTGTTTTTTAACTATTTTGGATCATTTACTTTAATTTATATTTTTTATTTAATTTTATAGATACATAATATTAAGTATTTTTATAAAAAAATATTTGATATAATAGTTTTGTGTAAATATATGATCATACTATCAAGTATTTTGATTTAAGTACTTTTCTTTCGAACAGGTGCAGTAGAATAATTTAGTTGAAGCTTAATACAAAGAGAAAAAGAAAAATTACATATTGTGTGTCATAATATATTCTTAATGAAAAACAAACATATAGTATAAAGAAGTTAATTCAAATAAACTATTTCTTTTGTAAATTGATGGTTAATAATTTATGAACTGATGTATATCATACAACTTATTAAAAAAATCATAGATTGATGTCTGTTGTAATGTCTATATATTAATTTTCTTTTGCCTCATTTCCTTAATTAAAAATTACCTAAAAGTCATACCTCAAAATGGAAAATATGGCGTTGGATGTGATGATTATCTTATGAGACTACCACACAATTAAAAAGGACTTATATTATTCTCTACGAAAAAAGAGGACAAAAAAATATCACCCACATGAAAAGAAAAGAGAAGAAAGAAACAAAAAAGCATTGAAACAAATCTCTTTTTGTATAAATATAAAAAAGATTCTAAAATTTGAAAAAATACATACGCAATACAAATTAATTAATTAATTAATTAAAAAAGCAGTTCTTTTAAGCAAAAGGTTTTTTTTTTTGTATTGAACCAATACATGGAAGTAGAAGAATTGATTAAAGCCCAAAAGAATCAGTTATGAAAGTTAATTAATCAAGCAAAGAAGATTGATTAGTTAAGATGAACAAAAATTAGCAACAGATGAAATAAAAAATCAGGACAAACCTTCCTTAAGTTTTTGGATTATTTGTGAAAAAAATTGAATACAAATAAAAAAAACTCAACGTACATTACAATAAAAAGATAAATTTGTGGCAAAATAGTAAGTGATAATGTCAAAAGTGTCACTAATTATGTATATTAGGTAACAAAAAATTTAATATTGCCACCTTAATGATGTTTACAAATTAAATAGTGACAAGAATAGTATTAAAATTGTCACTATAGACAAGTAACGACACACCTATAGTGACAATTAATGAAATCTTGTCACAAATTATAACGACAATTTTTATTATCACTAAGTTGTTGTTATAGGGACGTCACTAATTGTTAATGGTAACAACCTAAAACATCAACTTTAATTGTCACTACTGAATTATGTTGTGACAAGATAAAAATTCTTGTAACATAAAAATTGATTATTAGTGAAAAAATAAAAGTTATTACCACTTAATATATATTATTAGTGACAATTTTTACTTTGCCACTTATTATTTTGTCAATAATATTATATTTTTTCGTAGTGGTATATCAATTTGTTCATCGAAAACCACACACCAATATAAACAATACCATGATTTAGACGAGAATAAAAACCTAAATATTTTTTTTAATTAGCCAATGTCCTCCACCGTATACAGAAACCCTACATGCTTCAAAATATAATTTAAAAAATACATAATCAAAACATAAAATACAAAGCTTAAAATTCAACACAACACCATAATACCTTAAATCCCAACTTCAAAACTTTTTGTTAGAATCAAATTATGAAATTCAAAACTCAAAACCCTTAACATAATTATTTGATTGCAATGGAAATTGACCGCCATTGGAATTTGAATGCAGATGGCAATGTGGAAGGATAAAATTAAAAGATTTCGATCAGTTATACTTATTAAGATAAGTGAGATATATAGGAATTAGCAATTATGAAATTGTGGTAAGTGGGGTTTTAACAAAATTATATTTATAGAATTATTAACTAAGAATAACTTAAAAGATAAATTAGGAATAACATAAAATTGATATCCAAACTGTTTCTTAATGGTGAAATTTCTATTTTGTCCTTCAATTTAATTTTTTTAAAAAAATTTCGATATATGAAAGAAAAATTCTGTAACTAATCATAGAAAAACTGTCATATTGGACACAAAATGAACTTTCTTTTTAGAATAGTGTAACTAATAGATAAAATATTAATTGAAATATAACAACTAACGAACTTCTAAGTATATAAATTACAAAAGAGTTGGCTTATTGGGGCCCAAGATGACCAATAGTTAGGGTTTGGGACGGGCCACCATTAGGCTTAAAATGGTTGAATAATGGACGCCACCAACCTTCTAGGCCTTGTATGGGTCAGAGTTTTCCAAATATAAAATCGTCGAAAATGAACTCCAAAACTAAACATACTTTTACGTAGAAAACCAAAATGCTGAAGCCACTTTGACACTTCATCACGCATTAATCCTACAGATAAAAATTCAAACTCCAGACGTCCAAGCAACTGAAATCCAATCCTCTAAACATAACGTCATCAGTTCGAAGAAGCTTCCCAGAATGTAGAAAACTATACCTTTAAACTTTGTGTGTCATTCAAACAATCATATCCATGCATGCATGGTTTCTTTCTCAGCCCAAAAGCTCTTCCTTCTATCCCCCGATTGCTCCCTTAATATAGTAAAAAGTATATGAATATTAGATTACAGCAGACGCAAGCCCAGCTACATACAATTTTTCTTCCATCTTGGGCAATGAATTGGCACCTTCTTTTTAATTCCCACTAAACCTATATATCCTTCTATAAATAGAAGGCTTTCTACTTGATCATGCAGAGAAATACAAATATGGAGAAGCAATACATAGTCTTGATGCTGTTCTTCTCCATAGCCCTGGCGGCTCATGGCCGAGAAAATTGGTTCCCAAATATTAATACTCATAAGAAGCAAAAGGTAACCCGTCTTCAGATCTACGTTCAAGACATATTAAGTGGCCCAAACCCGACAAATATCCAGGTGGCTTCAGCCAATTCTACTTC
>JACGDI010000938.1:791120-831622 GCA_014898725.1 Jacaranda copaia | reverse complement strand
AATTTTATTTTCATATTTTTTACTATTTAAAAACTAGAACATATCATCTTTTACACATTTTTACCAAACAACATATTTATTTTTATTTTTAAAAAGTATTCCTCAATAATTAATATATCTTATCCCAATAATATATATATATGTTTTATCTCTGTATTTTATAATTACTATTTTTTTTCATTTACAACATATTAAATCCAACATGACCATTATTTTTCCAACAACTTATTCAAATTTTTTCACTAACTATTTTTTTAAATTTAAAAAAAATAAAAATGAAAATAAAACCAAATAGAAATTGATCACTTTTTCCCCACAAAAAACCTTTTCTATAACCAAAATCACATGCTCCAAAAACTTGAGAAATACGGCAGCAATGGCGAAGGAGCCTGCGAGATCCAAACCAATAAAAAATTGGAGTAATAGCTGTGAAAAGTGGGATTCTATTTGATCGTACCCTTTTTCTTTCCCAAAAATGAGCGAGGATAAAATAATGATTGCATGCCCTATTAGCCCAGCTCTGCATGCAATCCCAAGGCCGATTCTTGGAAAGAGAGACTTGGGAGAAATTGAATAGGAAAAGATGACAAAAAGAGAAATTAGACCAAAGCATGTGGCTTGAATCTTAAATTGCACACAAAGTAATTTATCTTTTATTTTATGTATTAATTGCATTACATATTTAATTATATGCTTGATATATTTAGTCTTGTGTAACATAAAATAGAATGAAATTATTTAAAATAGATCAAAAAAGATTTCAAGAATATCCTTTTATTCTCGTTTTGGGCTAAAATATCATTTTAGAACGAAAAATCGTGTCTTTTTGTTAGGTGCCATGCAAAATCCTAATCATTAATTAGAAACACGTTAAAAAATCGAATGTATTAGTTCGACCTTAAATTATATGAGAGGCCCATGTTCTTCTTCTCTTATAAATACTCCATATTTTAGAATAATTAAAAAAAATTATAAAATTCTAAAAAACACTAAGTTTAGTTAAAACATTTTGGAAAAATTTTACCCTCGATCTTGATAAACATAAAGAATTATAGTTATGATCTACTCAACGACTTTTTAACCTAATTCTCATGTATCCCACCATTCCATTTGTTATAGTGACAAAGAAAATATCAGGAATAATTTGAGTGATGATCCCATATCAAAATTATTATTAAAATTATAAAAAATCCAAAATATAATATGAAAGTACATAGCTTTCTCTCATTTATTGTGGGGGAGAAAAGGAGACACCTTGCTTGGAAATCCATGCATGAATTCAGTGCTTTGTTGAGTTAAATAATTGCTACACATGGGCCTCATCATTTTAGACGATTTCTATTCTTTTATAACCAACCCTCTCTCCTAGCTCATGCCCCAACCCCCCCAAACACGCACACACAGAGAAGATGAAGAAGAAATGCATGTTCTTTATGCTTTCTTCTTCAATACTAATTTCTTTGCTATTTGCTGCTGCAGCGGCTGCAGACGAAGGGTCCAAAGCTGTCGAAAATTGGTTCAAAAGACTTCCTAATGCAAAGGAAAAGGTGACCAAACTTCAGTTCCACTTCCACGACGTCGTGAGTGGCAAAAATCCCACCTCCATTCCGGTGGCACAGGCCAACTCCACACTTACGTCGCCGACATATTTCGGGCTGGTCTCGATCATAGACAATCCATTAACAGTTGGGCCGGGGCCCAAATCCAAGATTGTGGGTCGGGCCCAGGGGATCACGGGCTACACCTCCTCCGAAGAGATATGCCTACTTATGACGTTAAATTTCGTGTTCACTTCGGGGAAGTATAACGGAAGCACGCTTAGTGTAGTGGGCTATAACCCTATTAACGACGAGTACCGCGAAATGCCGATTGTCGGAGGCTCCGGCGTTTTCCGGCTGGCACGCGGCGTCGCTACGGCGGAGACCGCCAAATTTAGTCCAAGATCGGGTAATGCCGTTGTTGAATACAATGTTATGGTGATTCATTATTGAATATTGATATTCCACTCCTAATTTTTTTTTTTTTTAATTGAGGAAGTAGCTTTTATGTAAGTGAATCCAGTAATTGGGCCTGGCCCAATATGTATTTGGACCCTTGGGCCCAAAGATCATGACAGGTTGAGTGCATTTAGAGGTTGGGGAAAAAAAAAAGAAAAAGGAAAGAAGAATAAATCTATCACACAAGAAATAAATAATATTAATAATGCCCTTGTACCTTATTTTATAAACTTTGACATAAGTGGGTGCGAGTAAAATTATTACAGTTTGTACCTTTGATTTACTTTTTATTTATGTTCAACAAATTAATTAAGCAAAATATTAATGAACTATAATATCTTATGAATAAGTTGTTGGCTTGTCTCTCTCATTACACGCATATCCTAATTAAAAGATTATATATACAAAAATTTAAATAAAAAATGTTACAGGCTGCTGTCTGTACATTATATAAAAAACTAGATGGAAAGTTTATAATATGATGTCAACTAATTCAGATAGAAAATGTGCAGTGGAGTTCTAAGAAAAGGGGAAAAATAAAAATTCATTCGATTTCAACAAAATATAAATGTCGAAATTTTAAGTTATATTATTTGAGAAAATGAAGGATTATTTGTCAAAACTTTGAAGATTCACACGACTGCACGATCTTTTATTTTATGGCCATAATGTTATCTTTCAATGATGACCGGTAGATAAAATCCCGCAATTGTAGATTGGATGTGATTTGAATTGCATATAAAAATGTTAAAACCAATTGGATTGTGGAAATATGTCTAAGTGTGAAACAAATTATATTCATATGAATACTTCTTTCAAGGGAAACCCTAGTTTTCCACCTAAAGAAGCATCAAATGTCATATAAATTTGTTGAATTGTTCCAATTGAGTTGAAATTTGATTAAATAGAATATAAGTTGTATTCCCCATCCATATAAGGGAAGGGTTGAGGGGTTAGTTGGCCTAATTACATCATTCTTATATTTGTGTGCGAAAAGATTTGAAATTTGAACCTTAATAAATTTATTGATGAGAGAATGCTACGTATCACCAATTCATTATTATCATAATTTTGCTATCCATGATAAGAAAATTATTTCTTTTTATTGAATTAATTATGTTCTTAGAGGTTAAATTATGCTAAATGTGGATAATATAGCTAGTCTCCTTTATTAGAGTACGAGTGTGGCCATACCCAAAAAAGGGTCTTTGCCCAATTATTTCTTCTTATTCCATGTTGTCGCAATCGATGAGTTCTTTCCCAAGTCATGAGTCAAAGCAATTAGTCTAGTGTTAATCGAACGAGCTATTAAGAACAAGAAATGATCACACTGGTTGCTAAGAAAAAGAAATGATATCCTTTCACCCCTGATATGATAGTAATATGCTAGGCCAAAGCTTCCAGGGTTTCATTCCAAGATTCATTTCATGCGTAAGGCAAGATTTAGATAAGACTATCTACTAGAAGCGAGGTCCAATGATTCCAAAAAAGGAAGGAAAAATAATCCATTTAATTATCAAAGCTTGCACTCGATGTCGTGGATTCAATTTCTTCACTCCCCACTCCGCGATAAGGAGTCTTCTACATGTTATAATCTTTACAAGAATGAATCGCATATGTTGGTTGATATTTATAGCATTAGCAAGAATGCAAGTGAATGATTCCCACGGCTAACGTGATAGCTGAATGGATTGATGATGCTATTAAATCTAAGCCAATTGAACCTGTTGCTATATAATATCTTTGGAATTCTACTAAACAAGTCGACCCTCCCAATTGAGTGGGTAGCCGTGGATTGGTCCTTGAATTTAGCTATTTCTTATTTTTTATCGAAACTGACATGTAAAGTGGCAACCTATCAGTCCTAAAAAGCCAACCACCTACCCACTTGCTAAACAACACATGCTAGGTTACATACAGGTAATATAAATAGGTATAGTTTACTGTCTGCTAATATAAAACATGTTATAATACCAAAAGATACATTCCTCATTTTAAATATTAAACTAAGTATAATTAATGAATTGTATGTAACCTAGCATGTATTGTTTTGCAAATTGGTAGGTGAATGACTTTTTAAGAGTGATAGGTTGTAGCCCGTGGGGTGGTTAGCTACGGCCTAGCTCACCCCTTAAAGGAAATAAGTGGCAGTCGTCCCCGAGGTTAAAATATGCATATAAATAACTATGCTAATTAACAATTAAAGCTCGGTATAGACAAACTCTTTTTCCACCATATAAAATGGAGAAAAAGGCAGTAAAGCTGTCCTTGCCAAGAACCACTAGCATTAATTTATCAGTCATTGACAAACAAAATAAAACATCAGCATCCAACTGCAAATCTCCTGCTATATATACACACCATTCTCAAATTCATAGTCTTAATGCTTTTCTTCTCCATAGACCCATGGCGGCTCAAGGCCTGGAAAACGGGTTCCCAAATATTGATATTCTTGCAAAGCAAAAGGTAACCCGTCTTCAATTCTACGTTCAAGACATATTAAGTGGCCCAAACCCGACAAATATTCAGGTGGCTTCGGCCAGTTCTACCTCTGCCTCACCCACATTTTTCGGCCTCGTCACGGTGATCGATGACCCGGTGAGAACAGAGCCAAAGCCGGATGCTGAAATAGTGGGTCGGGCCCAAGGATTGCTCGCTTTTGCCTCCTTGGAGGAACAAAGTCTCCACATGAGCTTCGACATTGTGTTCACAAGCGGGGAGTACAATGGGAGCACGTTGAATTTGGTCGGGCGCAACCCGTATCGCCGTGACTACCGTGAATTGTCTGTAGTTGGCGGTTCGGGTACTTTCCAGCTGGCGCGCGGCGTCGTTGGGGTGAGGACGGTGACGATGAATAGTGCGACCGGTGATGCTTTCTTTCAGTATAACGTTACGGTGTGCCATTATTAGTATGGTTGGCATTTGGTATTATGTCAAAGAAATTGTGTCGTGCCAACTTTTTCATATATTGTGTAACTCGTTACGTTGAATAAAATGTGTGTTTTAATTATTTTGGATTATGTATTTAATTTACATTTTTTATTTAGTTTTATAGATACATATTATCAAGTATTTTTGTAACAAAATATTTGATATAAAAGTTCTGTGTAAATATATGGTCATACTATTAAGTATTTTGATTCAAGTACTTTTTCTTTTCAATAGGTGGGATAGAATAATTTAGTTGAAGTATAATGATGGTATAACTTTCACTATGTACGGCGGTAAATTGGGAATTTGAACCATAACAAACTTCTCATGTGTGTTTGTGTGTTCTAAATATAAAAAAAGGATATCTGTAATTCATTGTATGATCTATGATATGTTTCATTCTTCTATTCTTTCCAAGAAATAGATGATTATTTATAGTTATTTTCTTGACATTGTTAACCCTTTAATGATTGACATTATTTTGATTATGATAAAATTACTCTCCTACAATTATGTGCTAAAAACATGGATATCTTTCTATATTCTCTTCTAGAATCTATTTACGTAGTGACGGCTAGAATCTGTTACGTGCTGGAATTTACCTTCCATAATTAAAAGATCTCATGAAAATTCTAATTTGATTTACATCTCTATAACTTAGGAAAGAAATTATATCATGCTAAAATCATTGAATCATCTACAGTTTAATTAATGCATGATTACTAAAATTATCTTGTTCCTTTATTTTATTCCAACGGATTCTTATAAGAACTTATAGTCGTTGGACATAAGCATATAAAAGAGAAATTATGCAACATTTGTTAAGTAAGAATCACTTAGTAAAGAGAGAGAACTTTTTTAAGTGCTTTGAGAAATTATGTGATACTCTCTTACACGTTCTTGTGCTCAAATACTGTTAATTCCTTGTTTTATGTGTATTTTCGAGAGACCTTGTAGTGAAGAAGGTCAAGTGGAGCTTGCATTCGATGGACCTTGGAGAGACGAGGACAAAGCAGTTTGTGTCTCAAAAGACCTAGTAGTGAAAAGAGATGAGAGTCGTACCTACTCTCAAAGGACCCCATGAAAAAAACAAATTAGCGCTTGGTTTCTCTAAGGATCTCTAGGTTAAGAAACTAGTAGAGTCGTACTATCTCAAATCTTCTGTAGTGTTCTTGGTTTCAATCTATAAGAAGAAACTAGAGCTTGCTGTATGGAGTGCCAACAACTCGTGCACTAGTCCTCAGAGGATGTAGGCTTGCCGAAGTTTCCTCGAGCATGTTCACAAGCAGCTGGTTTCACAGTGTTCTGGAATTTGCCTCATTTCATCGAGGATTTTGATTTAGCTCTTTGCAAAGAGCTAGTTTTTCACCCTATTATGGTGTTTTTAATCCTTTCACTTTTCTTACTGTCAAATTACTATGATTACTTATAAAATATTATCTCATATTAATTAATTTAACAAGTTTAAAATCCTAAGTAAAAATTTAGGTAGAGAATGTAGGCTTGCCGAACCTCCATAAATACCAGTATCTATTTGCTTATGTTTTTACTACTTTATTTATCACTTATATGACTGGTTTCTTAATCGATACTTACAAATTTCAATCAATAACTAAAACTATTTTTCTGCAAAAGACTTCAGTTATATTAAAATCCTTTTAACCTAATCCGCCCATCTTTTAGGCATATAATCACTCACAGATGCTAAAGAACAGTTCAGCCAAATGCTTTAGTTATGTTTTAATTGATTTTAATTTAAAATTAAAAATATATTAATTTTTCTTTGGTAACTGAATACTTTTATATGTAATACTGCATATTAATTATTGTAAAATGTAAAATATATACTGGCTCAACTCTTTAGTTAGTCAATGGCTCAGTGAACTCATTGAATTGCAATGCCGCGGAGTACTATAAGCCCATTGGGCTGACTTCAGCTGACAGATAAATTCTTGGGCGGTCCAATATATTGGCAAAACTTCTCTGTTTCGATATGGGCTGTCTTTAATTGAGTCCAAAAGGAATTATTTCACTTTTCTACGAGAAATTAGTCACTCCACCCCCTCCACCTATAGCTGAAAACATGTCAGATTTTAATTAGATACGTCGTATTTAAATTCGATGAATATTTAAAATTTAATTAAAAAATTTGATTCGATTTTTTTTCACATTTTATAAAAATATTATATTTATAAAGTAAATATATGTCATATTTGAATTATTAATAATTTTTTATTATATATTAATTCAAAAATTAAATATTTAAATATTAAATTTCTATTTCACATTATATTAATGCATAAATAAAATATTATATTTAATATTTTATTAATATTTTTTTTATTTTTTAAGTTAAAAGCTCAATATTAATAGTATAATATAGACGGTAATATAGATACTAAGTCAATATAATATATAGATTTTATTTTAATATCTTTATTGATATTATATATAAGAATATTAATTTAATAAAAAAATATTAAAATTTGAATTCGAATTTTTAACGGATCGAATTGCTTAATTCCATATCCAATCTACTTATTTCCAATGTCTAATATTTATAATCGGATCTGATCCGTCGAACATTTTAATCGAATAAAAATTCTAAAATTCAGATCGAATTAGGATTAATATCCAGTCCATCGACAGTCTACCCCCAAAATAAAAACAAAAACAAAAACTTTTCTATGATCAAATTCACATGCTCAAAAACTTGAGGGATATGGCAACAATGTTGAAGGAGCCTGTGAGATCCAAATTGGAGTAATAGCTGTCGAAAAGGTGGGATTCTATCTGATTTACTTTATATTTGTGTTCAACGAATTAGTTAAGCAAAATATTAATCAACTATAATATGTTATGAATAAGTTGTTGGCATGTCTCTCTCCTAATTAAAAATCATATAAACAAAAATTTAAAATAAAAAATGTTACAGGCAGCCTGTCTATACATTATATAAAAAATTAGCCAACAATTCAACATAATATTTATGTGCCGTGGACCGAAAATTTTATAATGTCAACTAATTCAAAAAATAAATAAATAAATGTGCCGCGAAGTTCTAAAATAAAAAACAAAAATTCATATTTATGTTATATTATTTGAGAAAATGTAGGATTACCTGCCAATATTTTAAATATACATAGTGCTTGAGGCACGCAATTTTATTTTATTTCTATCATATTATTTTATTTCCATCATATTATATATATCTTTTAGCATGGGCCGGTAAAACCCAGCTATTGTAGATGGGATATGATTCGAATTGCATATAAAAATATTAAAACCAATTGGATTGTGGAATATGTCTAAGTTGGAAGCAGATTATATTCTTATGAATGCTTCTAGTCAAAGTAGACTTTGGTTTCCTACCCAAAGAAGCATCAAATGTCATCTCAATTTGTTAAATTATTCCAATTTAGTTGAATTTGATTAAGTAAAATGTTGTGTTGTATGCCCCATTCGTATAGGGGATAAAGAGAAGAGGTCGAGTGATCAATTGATTCAATTACATCATTCTTACATTTATATATATGATGTTCAGAATTCAAATCTTAATAAATTCTCAATGAGAGGAAAATTAAAATAAAGGAAGAAAGAGAATATTGTATAATTCTTTTTTTTTTTAATAAGAAAAAAGGAAGGAAGCCGTAGTGACGACCTTACCTCCTCCCGCTATGTCATGTCCGAGAATATTGTGTAGTTCATCGTTATCATAATCTTGCTATTCATGATAATATATATTTATATATTTCTTTTTATTGAATTAATTATGTTCTTAGAGGTTAAAATATGCAAATAATTAACTATGCTAATTAACAATTAAAGCTCACTATAGACAAATTCTTTTTAAAATGGAGAAAAAGGCAGTAAAGCCATCCTTGCCAAGAACCACTAGCATTAATTTATCAGTCATTGACAAACAAAATTAAACATCAGCATCCAACTGCAAATCTCCCGCTATATATACACACCATTCTCAAATTCTTGTCTCCATCTTTACTTAGAAAAGAAAAAGAAGGAAAAAGAGATGAAGAACCTGCCCACAAGTCTCATCCTTTATTCCTTGCTTCATTCCATTGCATTAATGAACATGGCTCACGGCAATGGAGTAGCTGAAGGGCCCGAAGCAGTAGAAGAATGGTTCAAAAATCTTCCACATGCAAAGGAAAAAGTGACCAAACTTCACTTCTACTTTCATGACATTGTGAGTGGCAAGAATCCAAGTGCTATTATAGTGGCCCAAGCCAATTCCAGTGCCACGTCCCCTACTCTTTTCGGGATAGTCCGGATAATGGATGATGCATTGACTGTCGGGCCTGAGCCCGACTCCGAGGTCATTGGCCGGGCTCAGGGAATCTATGGCGCGGCTTCTATGGAGGAAATAGGTCTACTCATGACTCTCAATTATGTGTTCACAAGTGGGAAATATAATGGCAGCACGCTTAGTGTACTTGGCTACAACCCCATCCTCCACAAGTATCGGGAGATGCCGATAGTCGGTGGCTCCGGTGTTTTCCGGCTGGCGCGAGGCATCGCTACTGCACAGACCGTTTGGTTTAATGCTACCTCCGAGAATGCTGTTGTTGAGTATAATGTCATTGTCTTGCATTATTGACCCAAAATAATCGTTCTCCTTTTGTGTCTAAGTTATTTGGCACTTTCTGTAGTCTTTGCTGATATGGCTAGTTGGTTGTTCTGATTTGGCGTAATCCATTGTCTCTGCTTGTGGTATGGTCTTGCTCTCCCCGTTGGAAGATTTGTAATTTCCTCATTTGGACAGTAAAGTTCCATACTTTTTCCTCAACAATAAAACACAGCCCATCACTCCTGCTGAGGAACCAAACCTTTCCCCTAGCAGTTAAAGTCATTATCTAATCAGAATGAAGTGCTTGTAATCACGGCAAATTGAACAGCAATTTTCATGATAGGATTAGTTCGCTACTGATACACAAAGTTAAGCAAAAGTGCTACTCTAATGCGAGCATGGCAACCTGAGAATTTGAGTGGAGAGGCACACACACAGCAACTCCTTACAGAAGATGTGAAACTCGAAAACAGAAAAGTTTGTTTTATGAAATTGTATCGATGAATAACCCTTCATTAACCAAAATTTCGTCCACGAGGAAATCTCAAGAATATTACAAATGACAAGTTCCCCCAAAAAGCCTATTTTCTTTTCGTCTACCCACATCCTGGACAAGAAGGAAGCACCTGCGCAATATTAGACGGATGAGGATGAAGTCAGGAAAGCGAAAATTGGTATATAGTTGTAAAGGAAAATCAAGGAGTATGCAATAGAGAAGCATAAAAAAGAATGAAAAGCAATACCTATGTTGGTTGTTGGCCGTACAAAGAATGGCAATCATACAATCAATTTGGAACATCCAAAGTTGTTCTATCATGAATTATCCACTTTTATCCGTAACCGTTCTGCACCTGCTGACAATAGCCGAGCGCTTTTTTCACAAGAGGAATTAAGCCAATCAATACCATTTGAAGCTGCTCCGAGCTGTTGACTCTGATGCTAAATTGTCCAGACCCCCTGTTGTTAATATTAAACCGTCCAATTAAATTACTATGTCGTCCAACAGGGATCTGAGTCTGGGAATTGCACCCAATAGCAAGATCTCCATGCCAATCCATGACAGAGAGCCCGAAAGTTGATAAGAAACGTCCCAAAGGATTGTCCTTGTCCCTAAGCATGGCTTCCAGACTGCCGCCATATGCAACGTCCCCACGACCATACATGGCACCACCAGAAACAACTAACCGACCCCATTTACCAACACTTAATTTGTCCTCTAGTTTGACTCCACCAGTTAAAACATCGCCCATAATAGTAGCTGAGAGGCCAGCAGCTGCCTTATTTATTCTGTGATTGCTAAATCTAGTCTCACTTCGTAGAGTATAAGCCATGTCCTTTCCAACTGATTGCATATCAAAACCTAAAGAGGTTGCTTTCCCTTTCCCATGCTTCACTGAGCTTGCAATTTCCATTTGAAGGTTGGTATCCTTTTTGTCCTTCGAAATCTGGCCAGAAAAAGATACTGGCAACTTGTCCTTCACCACAAACAATCTCTCAATATTTATGCCATCATATCCAATGTCATGATCCCAACCATTGGGATCTAGGACAGCCCTTACAAGCCATGGATTGGAGGAATCAAAAGAACGATACCGATGAGTTGGATTATCAGAATCAAAAGAAGCAGGTAGGGCCAAGTCTGGCATGGAATCTGGTACAGATGCAGCACCAGCGGTTTCTTCTTCAGCATTTGCACCATAGTCACCATGCAAATCCTTAGCTGCATCCTGCATTTTCTTCATCATCTTCTGCTGCCTTTTCTCTTCCTTCAGCTGCTTCTTCATGAAAAGTTTTTCCCTATACTCTAGTTCGTCATAGTATGCCTTCCTTTGCGCTTTAGTAAGCATTTCCAGCTGAGCTTTAGTAAATGGTTTGAAGGGTGGTAAATCATCATATTCTGATTCATCTTCTGAGTCTAAGCACTCATCCAGATCATCATCGATAGCATCATCATCATCATCATCACCAAATTGCTCAGACGGAAGTTTAACTTCAGGTTTTGGTTGGAGGAGAGATGAAAGAAGGAATGGTAGAGGAGGCGATCTTGACCGAGGGGTGAAAGTTCTTCCAGGTGGGCTGTCTTGTAACTTCAGTAGCGTATTTGCTTCTGCCAAAATTTTTGAAGCAAAAGATAGAAGCAACAAATGTGGCTTCCAAACCTGACCATTTGGCAATACTCTTTGTCCAGCTCTGTTTGTCCTGCATGCAGAGTGGTTTTCCACCAAAGAAACAGGATTCATCAGCCGCATATCTCCGGCAGCTTGACGTATTGCTTGCTGTACAACATGGGACCTCTGTGTCACAAACATATCATAACTAGTTGCTGTACCATTGGGACCTTCAGGTGGGGCAGTTGCAGCATGAGTCAGAACAACAATGGCATTGAACCAAATAGATGGTCCAAAGATTTCTGTGATGGTTCGCAACAATGGCATGTCACCAAAATCTCTGCTCTGCATGTCCAATCTATCAAGATACAAAACAATATCAGGGGGTGTTTTCTTTATAAAATTTTTGACAGAACGAAGGATTTTCTGATTCTGGTGCTGATCTGACCAAGATGGTAAAAGTCCCGGCGTGTCAATTACACGTACCCTGATTCCATGTACAGTTCCGACAATATCCTGAACCTTCTTTGTGCCCAGCTCAAAAGCATCAGTACCAAACGTAACTTTATCGAATATGGAATTTATAGTGGCGCTTTTACCAACCCCTGATTTACCAAGAACCATGATCGTGCAGGTGAAATCCAAGGGTTCTTGCCCAGCTGCCTCAAGCTGCTCGGCCATTGCACTTGCACGATCAAAACTAAATGCACCCACACGACCCCCACTTCTCCCATGTAGCTGTTCAGCCAATCCCAATCTGTACAAGACTTGGGCCACAACAACATTATGTGGAGTCTGACCAAGTCTGTGAGCAAGACGCAGAAATTTCACCCGAATCATCTGGAGCTTTTCGCGGGTCTCATCATACTCATCAGCTTCCCAATTGTTGGGTTCTTCAACAAGTTGGTTCTGTGTTGAAGAAATGGCTCCATTCATGCGAGGTGGCTGGACTACTCGAGAGGCAGGTTCTAGTAGAAGTGCAGCACCACCCAGGCCAGCTGGACGAGCAGGAGTAGCTGAAGCATTATTGGTAGCATGAATATCAACTGCTGGCCTTGACAAACTTTCTTTATTTCCAGAGCTTTTTTGAGAAGCAGGTTCTGGTAGCCGGGGAGTATGGCCAAGGCCAGGAGGACTAGGAGGTACCGCGTTGGCAGAGGAGGAAGAAATTTCTGCTGCAAGTTTGATTTCCCGCTCTCCATTCGGTGACACATCCCGAGAAACAGGATCCTGCACCTTAGCAGCATGCTCAGAACCTGCATGCCAGGCAGAAGTAAAGCCAGATGTGGAAGAATTTACCGAAGATGATGAGATACCAGTGATAGGCCTGACGTCTTGCTCTTGACTTCCAGGTAAAAATTGTTCCTGTTTCTCATGTTTCACTCCTTCCTTTTCTGGCTTCTCAACAGATCTGGAGACTTCACCAGTTGCATCCACAAGCTGTTGCAGAGAAGATTGAGCACTTTCCACTAATAACCCGGGTGAGCTGAAATGAGGCTTCTCTACTTTTGCAGCTGTGTTAGCTTCCACTGCAGGAAGCAAGTTAGCGTCAGGCTCAGAGCTTTCTTTACCTCGACCAGTAACATAATAATCTGCAGCAGCAATGCCCTTGTTTTCTTCTCTGTCAACATCATAACTGCCTACTTTTGGAAAATTCATGCTTGCTGAATCTATTTCCTTCAGTTCAGTATTCTCATCATCTTTGGGATCAGCACCAGATAGTAATAACTTTCCCTCAGACTCTCCAACCTGATCCTCTGTAAGTTCAAATTGCATATTAGCTGCGATGTTTTTGCCTATGTCCTTCTGAGATCCAGAACCTAGAATAGTGAGGGGTTCATTTACTATAACATTCTGTTCAGCATTATGCAGAGCTTCCCCATTGTACTTGGACTTTGCCCTAGAACCAGCTTCACTTCCTTCTGTCCCTTTGGCATCTTCAATTTCCAATGATGTCTCTTGAGGCTGTTCTTTTAGTAATTCAGCGTCTGCAATTTTTGTGTCTTCATGATTCAAAGTGCCAGCCATGTTCGTATGATCTGATATTCCATTTTCAGGTTTCTCAGAACCAATACCACCTCCTTTTACTTCGTTGGCAACTTGATTTATGGCCATTTCATGAATATATCCTTTCACATCAGGCTTCTCCAGATCAGTTTCAGCTCCTCTTAACTCATTGGATTTTAGAGTTCCTGACATCTCAAAAATTGGTTCTTCTCTGGTATTTGCATCCACAATCTTTGCATCTTCAGAAGTCAAAGTTCCAACAAAGTTTGCACGGTCTGACAGAGCAACATCGGCCCTCTGAGGGGAGTTGACCAACTTTTCATTCACCTCATCTCCATTAGTTAGATTATCAGTTTTAACAGTAGCCACTGAAACAACAATTTCCCCAGAGTCACCTTTCCCATCCAAGGCAATACTGGAATCTATTGATCCATTCATTTCATCTCTCACAAGTTTTTCTCTGGCAACTTGCTTCTCATGACAATGATCCTCACTCACCAGAGATTCAACCTTGCCAACAGGGTTCTCTGAATTCTGAGCCGCTTTGGGTGCCTCAATCACTTTAACTCCTTCACTCACTAAATCAAAATTCTCCTCAACATTCTCCAATGTCTCAATTAGTTCAGCACTTCCACCATTCTCTGAATCAATTATAGTGTTTTCTGCTTCAACTGACTCTTTGAACACTTCATCACCATCTAAGTCGTTTGATCCATTCAAACTTAAATCCTGACTTTCCTTTGCATTTAGCTTCAATACTTCACTGTCAGCGCCTTCACCCTCCCTTAACCTGGCAACCTCAGCAATGCCAACACCACTTTCCATTGCAAAAGAAAGACTTCAACACCCTTCACTGAAAGAGCAGGGAGGGCTAAATAATGAGGAAATACAAGTCAAACGTCAAGATAACAATGCTATGAAAATAATGACAAGCCTGTAAAAAATGAAAAGAACATGCAAACCAGTCCTGGGAATTGTGTGGCCCCCAAACCCAAATAAAGTTATAATACCGTTTTCAATTCAACTAGCACAGACATAAAATTGCATTACTAACACCAAAATAAAAGAGCATTCTCTGTATTGTTTTCATCGTAGCATACACGGATATAAGGAGCTTATGTTTACACAAAATCACAGACTACATTTACTTAAAAATCCAGATAAAACAACTAAAAAATCGGAATAAAAAATCATCAAACAAAAACTGAAAAAAGAAACTACAGCACAACAAACACACCATGTGACATCCTCCCCAACCCCCAAAAATCCCAAAGCCTCAAGCGTCTGAAACCAATACATCATAGATTCTTAATGCATAGCATAGAACATAAGTTCAGCACATCAGTTCACTCTTCTTTATTAATTCAGCACATACATAACTACGGTGGCTCAAAAATTAGATCCTTACAGCGAATCTCAATTAGGTTTTTAATGCATGATTTAGAAACAATCAAACACAGAACATAAATAAACAAATAAATAAACACTAACTGAACCAAAAAAACGAAAAAGAAAACTCACCAGGTGACACGGATAATACGCGTACGGAGGGAGAGAAACAGAGGGAGCGAGGAGACACCTTTAGAGAGAGGAAAATCGGGCCCTGAGCTCGCAGCAGAAAGAGAAGGGAGCCTTTTCTCAGATAGGACACTCAATATTTATAGCTAAAATTTTAGCTACAGTAGGTGAAAAAAGGAAGATAAGAGGCGATCGACGGTCATGATGGATTTGGGTTTTTAAATCTGACGGCGGACAAGGGGGACTTCGTTTTCATCGTGAAATTGCTGAAGCACCGGCAATCATGGTGACGTCGACTTAAAGGAGGAAAAGGTTAGGTGTTTTAGGGAACAGGTGATGCCAATTGCAGAGTCACGTGATTTGACTTATTTAGCCTTATATGGACCGTACGATTCAAATATCTATGCAATTTTTTTAATAATAATAATAATAAATTGGAGAATCTTGCCAAAGATAAATTATCAAAATATATATAATATATGGTCACAAAATCGAGAGGATACTTGATGTGCAAAATCATAGTATGATCAAAGTCGAATTAGAATTACATTATTTCTAACCTTTTTAAAGAAATAATGTTATTCTTAAAGTTAATTTATCGACAATGTAATTATAAAAAATTAATAAAAAGAATAAATTTAATTTATATATCATAACAAGGTAGGGTTGTCGTTCTTTTTTATAGAATATACAATCACCAAATTGGTCTTTGTAATATGTATATTTTCCTTCTAACAATGAGTGAATTAAGGTTTACGCGATCTTATCAAAATTTATATGATTTTTTTAGTGTTTACCATGTTCATAGTTTATCTTATTGTGATTTTTTATTTTTTTGAGAGGGGATTAGTTCAATTTTAATTTTTAGTTAAAGTGGAAATGATGATTGAATAATTCTTTAATTTAATTTGAATTTTAAATATGTCTTTTCTGTATTACGGTCTTCCAAATTTAAGGCTGTAGAAATTGCACTTGAAGTAGGGGAACAAACAAGTCAAGCTAACTCGCAGGTTTCACAAACCAAATTTGAGCTAGCATGACTTGAGTTTGAAACAATTCGAGTTTGAGTCAAATTGAATCAATTCGAATTTATTTCAAGCCGTTTGCATTTAGGTTCAAAGCTTGCAATCTGGTATATAATTAAATATTATTTTTATTTTATTAATACATATGTATTATACTGTTATTTTTTTTTATTTCGAGTTTGAGTTCAAACTCAGGCTCGAGCTCAAGCCTATTGCTTTTTACAATTCATTTGTCATTCAAGTTTTATTGAGTCGAGCCGAGTTTAAGCTTAAAATTTTAGACTCATTGATTTTGAGCTAAATTTTGCCCGAACTCGGCTTAACTTGACTTGATTGTACCCCTAACTTGAAGTACGAACTTAGCTATCGGACTTTTAGGTAAAGTTTGGGCCTCCTATTTTCCACTTGGGTTGGGCCTGAATGTGTCACACATTCAGTTGAAATTGGTCCCAACCTGAAAAGCCCATTAAGAAGCCCACATTGCCATCGTGCAAATTGTAAAGTCGAAAAATTAAAGACTTTTTACTAACGGTCAACGGTGAACCACGCAACCACCAAATCAGGCGGCGATGCTCGCCGGAGATCTCATGTTGCCGTTCTTGCTATGAAACACGGAAGAATTCGTAGGTATCCTTGTGTTATCCAAAACTTTATTAGTCTCACTTCACGAGGGCAACTCCGAGAAGCAGTTGACACTTTGCCGCTCCTAGCTCGGAAAGGCTTTACTTTGAACTCCAAATCAATCGCCTTTCTCATTCAACAATGTGCCGATGCAAAATCTATCAAAGAGGGGAAGTGGGTCCACCTTCATTTGAAGCTCACGGGTGGTTCAAAACGCCCAAACACGTTTTTGTCCAATCATTTGATTAATATGTACGCAAAATGTGGTGATCATGTAAAGGCGCGCGAGGTGTTTGATAAAATGAGGGTGAGAAATTTGTTTTCTTGGAACAATATGCTAGCAGGATATGCGAATCTGGGTATGGTGAAGGCTGCAAAAAGATTGTTCGATAGAATGCCTGAAAGGGATTTTGTTAGCTGGAATACGATGGTATCGGCATATGTGCAGAGTGGTTGGTTTGATGAGGCTTTGAGGTTTTATATGGAGTTAAGGAGGTTGGATATTGGATATAATGAGTACAGTTTTGCTGGGGTTTTGACAGTTTGTGTTAAGTTGAGGGAGTTGTGGCTTGCCAAACAATTGCATTGCCAAGTTTTCGTTGTTGGGTTTTTGTCAAATGTGGTTCTTTCGAGTTCTATTATGGATGCATATGCAAAATGTGGTGAACTGGGGGATGCTAGAAGGTTGTTTGACCAGATGAGAAAGAAGGATATTCTTGCTTGGACCACTTTGGTTTCAGGTTATGCTCAAGATGGTTGTATGAAATCAGCTCAGGAAATTTTTGACTTAATGCCAGAGAAGAATTCTGTTTCTTGGACTGCTTTGATAGCAGGGTATGCCCAAAATGGAATGGGACATCATGCGCTTAAGTTATTTATGGAGATGATCGTGCTTAATGTAGAACCGGATCAATTCACTCTTAGTAGTTGTTTGTTTGCTTGTGCTAGCATAATTTCACTGGAGCATGGTAGACAACTTCATTCACATATGATAACCACTGGTATTAAGCCTAATGTAGTAGTTGTGAGCTCTCTCATTGACATGTATGCAAAGTGTGGGAGCATAGGAGTTGCGAAAAGAGTTTTTGATACAATGGAAAACAAGCAGCACGTTGTGTTGTGGAACTCAATAATATCCGCATTAGCACATCATGGATGTGGTAAACAAGCACTTAAGATTTTTGCCAATATGGTGAGATCAGGTGTGAAACCAGATGATGTCACTTTTCTCGTTCTTCTTAATGCATGTAATCATTCAGGGCTTGTAAAAGATGGGCTTTGTTTGTTTGAGTCCATGATGCCTGATTACAATATTATTCCTGATCAAAAGCATTATGCATGCTTAATTGATCTACTAGGCCGGTCAGGACATTTTGATGAGGTGATGAATCAGCTGAAGAAGATGCCGTGTGAACCTGATGATCATGTTTGGAATGCATTACTTGGTGTTTGTAGAATTCACGAAAGCTTAGAATTGGGTAGAATAGCAGCAAAACACCTTGTTGAACTAGAGTCTCAATTCCCTGCAGCATATCTTCTATTGTCAGGCATATATGCTGCTCTTGGGAGGTGGGAATCTGCACAAGAAGTGAGAAAGCTCATGAACTCAAGAAATGTGGGGAAAGACCAGGCCCTTAGTTGGTTAGAAATTGATAGAAAATTGCATTTAGATAACAAACCTAATAAGTCGCATCATCCTGAAAGGGAAATGACCTCCATATTGGAACTGTTAGCCAATGGGGGCTCATTACATAATGTTGAGAGGTAAAATATCCCATTCTTTTTTTTGCCTTCGCCTGTTTAAAGAAGACAAGAGGGAAAACCCTTGTTCCTTTTCAAAGCTTGGAACAATTTATTGTGAATTTAATGGCAAAAACCATTTCTTTTTTATCTAATTCATTTCTCTATATCACAGATTGTTTTATTTTTGGTCTCTTAATTACCTTGTGGAAAATTTGGATTGATGAACTTTTTGAACTTGTGTTTTATTCTCATTGCATTTATACTACACATGCAAAAGAGACATAGAATTAGTGCTTGATCTTTCTTTGTTTCCCAAATGCACCAGTCTCTGAACATAAACCATGGATGTATCTCTTTGCATAGAGCAATACTGGGATCAGAAACCTTGATGATTTTTTTGTCTTTTTTTTCTTGTTCAGCTAGTCGGGCTTCCTGCAGAATGCTAACACCATATCGTCCCTCGTTCATATAAGGTGCCCTCAAGACATGGTTCTCTTACTTTAGGTTCTTATCTTATTCTTTTCTCTACTCCTACAAACATAGCCATGTGTAATTTCTTTTCTTCATCATCATTCTTTAATTGAAAGTAAGGTACAAGGGGAATATGACATGAAATAGAAAGGTGAGACATCAATTGAAACATAGAATTTGAACCAATTTTGTGGATTCATATATACAATTTTCTTAAAGTCCTTTTACCAAGAACGAAAGCAACTTGCTAATGATGGAAGTAGCCAGCTTTCTTCATAAATACTATTCCACACTCCAAATACTTGTTTGCAAGAAAGAAATGGTCCTCACGTGCACAAAGGTTGCAGAATTGGTTCTTTCTACTTAGATAACAGATTGTCTTGATTAGCAGTTCGCCCGTTGCCGCATTATTGTTATTGTTGTGGGTAAACCCTGACATAATTTTGAAAACCAATGCGACAATCACATATTACCTACCACCTACAGCTCACTCATATCCCCTAGTTTTATATTAGTTGCTTGTTGGGATTCCCCGAATATCTTCATCTAATTCCAGCAGTGGAACAGCTTTGCCACCAAAACTGTCCCAACCCTATTAAATTGCGTGGGCTTAACAGTGGACCATGGCACAATGGTCCAATTTCTGTAAAACAAAATATCAACTTTAGAACAATGATGCTATTATCCCAAAAGAAAAAAATCTCTCTAATTCAACAATGTTGGGAATGTTTGGTTATGGTTTTTTGTATGATTTTATTATGTGTTTTGGAAGAATGAATTATTAGAAAATGTGAAAGTTGTTTTGATATGTTTATTTATATTTGGGGGGAGACATATTTTACTATAACAGTCAAACTAATGCTTTTTTTTTAGATTTTTTAGGTGAAAATGAAATTAAATGATTTTGTAATGTCAGAATAATAGTAAAATATATATTATGCATATATTTTTGTGCGAAATTATAATCGAACATTGCCATAAAAATATGATATTATCATATATTTCTATGATATTATCATATATAAATGGAATAAAAAATCCAGCTAACGTGGGGCATTGGCCAGCCATACAAGTGGACCAAGCAATAAGATAAATCTATTAAAACATCCCGCCAATCATTCAAGCAAGCCGGCCCACCACCACCGAATACAACGAGAGATGTCTACCATTGACAATGAAATCGAGCTACAACTGTTCTTTGATGACGTCTTCTCCTGTACAAATACATAATCAGGAGAGAGAATCCAAGAAGAAGAAAGCCAAACACAAAGAAGAAGATATTGATAAACCCCTCTCTTCTTCTTGGGTTTCCACGATGGGTGCTCAGGTTTCCAAACAGCTCGAACGAAGAAAAGCAATCTCTACGCAGAAGAAAACGCTAGTTGACCTCCAACAAAATGGAGGCTGTGACTTTCCGGGCTGCGATTACCGTCCGTCCGATCGGAAAAACTGGATGGCGGGTCTGAATCCTGATAATGTCCGGATTAACCAGATTGTATGGCCCGGCACGCATGATTCTGCTACGAACACAATTGGAATCCCCCTCGTGACCCGACCCTTCGCGCAATGCCAATCCCTGTCAATCTACCAGCAGCTGAAAACGGGTGCCCGCGTTGTCGACATCCGGGTACAAGAAGATCGCCGCGTCTGCCATGGAATCCTCCTCAGTTACAACGTCGATGTTGTGATCAACGACGTGAAGAAATTTCTCCAGGAGACACAGTCCGAGATCATAATATTGGAAATCCGAACCGAGTTCGGGCACGATGACCCACCTGATTTCGACAAGTACTTGGAAGATCAACTCGGGGAGTTTCTGATCCACCAGGACGATCATGTTTTCAGCAAAACAATATCCGAGTTGCTGCCGAAGAGAGTCATTTGCGTGTGGAAGCCAAGGAAAACGCCTCAGCCTAAAGCGGGTGGCCCGTTATGGAGTTCGGGTTACCTGAAGGACAACTGGATCGACACTGATCTGCCGTCGACCAAGTTCGAGAGCAACCTGAAGCATTTAGGAGAGCAGCAGCCGGTGACGAGCCGGAAGTACTTTTACCGGGTTGAGAATACTGTTACCCCACAGGCGGATAACCCGATCTTGTGCGTGAAGCCGGTAACAAATCGGATCCACCCGTATGCGAGGACCTTTATAAGTCAATGCATTGCAAAGGGAATAGCAGACAGGCTGCAGATATTTTCGACGGACTTCATTGATGAGGATTTTGTGGATGCATGCGTTGGATTCACAAGTGCTAGGGTTGAAGGAAAAGCTTGATCCATGGATTCCAGAGTTTTTTGATGCTACTGATTTGTTTCCGCGTTGTGTATACACTTCAGTGCAGGTCTGGTCGGGTTTGGACAGAGTATTTGGGTCGCTACCGCATGCTGGTTTGCATAAAATGTGAATCTTTGTTTATATTTCATTCATTGTCATTCTTGTGATGCCGTCAGCTGTATCAAATTTTATCTGTCTGTATAATTTGTGCAATGATGTTAAATAAATTACACAGACCAGTCATCTTCTCATTAAACTCAATGTTTCTCCATTTTGGGGACTATTACAAAAAAACTGAAGGCAGCCATGTATAGCAATTCCTTGAGAGTTTCCTAATTTCTATATTTCTGAACAACTAAATTGGCAATCTACCTTCTGAGGTTAGAGGTGGGCGTGTCAGCCGCTCCCCTGCCAGCACGGAACTTACTCATCAGAACTTGTTGCAGATGTTGAATAATTAACGATAAATAACCTGCATTTAAGATAAGAAGATAAACAATGTTGTCAACAAAATGCAATGAATTGGAATGGATAAGCCAGACGGGCTAAGGAAATCCACATATACAAAGAAATCAAAGGTCCCACAAGCAGAGCAGGAAGATTCATATTGATGGAACTATCTCGACGTATTCCTGTAAAAGGCTGAAAATGAGGAAAAAATCTCGTGCGAAAAATGTTTAATGGCCGTACTAACTTGATTGAGATTTTTTTTGTTTTGGATACTATAGTATTTATGCTTCCAGAAGACAGACAAGTGGAAACATCATCAAGACCATTATTGGGGACCATCGCAATTGGCTTATTCTACCAGCTTTCTTATTTGCCATTTGAAAAGGATAAATAAATTAAAAGAAAACAGAAACTGAGATACCTGAGATGGAGCTTGTTTTCTCAACCAATTTTCCCCTTACCAAGAGTGTTCCTGGAATTTGCTGAAACACCTACACAAGAAATAGATATAGAACTATAAATTAGGCCCAAAGAAAGAGTACTATAGCAAAATGTTGGGGCAAATGGAATTACCGAAATGCGAAAGTGCAAGGCATCCGCTTGCCTATGGTAATCATTTGGAGAATTGGATACGTGCAACTCATGATGATGATCAACAGCCTCACTCTTGTTATGCGTCTCAGTCTTCAGAATTCTATCAATTTGATCCTTTGAAGCAGTGATCTTAAACATAAATGTATGATATTCAGTCATCAGTTAGAAGTGATGTGAATATATAAAATCGGCCAAAAGGGGCAATGAATGAGCATACATCAACACTAAAAGAAGTGGCATCTAATTTGCAGGATGCACCACTATTGGCAAGGCAGGATTCCACTGACTGCAACACATGGAATGCGCTGTGTTGACGTTGGAGGCCCTAAAGGAACAGTATAGGATATGAGATGCCATGCGTCCACAGAATTGTATATAATAGACGAAGATTAACGAAGCTACAAGAACAGGTCAACCAAAATTAACAACCCAGCATAAGGAAAAGATCTTAAACCTCCAGCATGAAAGAAAGATTATTCTCCTCAATCTTGTGGGATGATATCATTTTCCTTGAACAAGGCAAAAAAGACCATGCAAGGCCCCATCTTGATGTTCTGCCTTGGACAAACTCTGTCGTCTTCACTATAGTCGCTCCAACATTCCAGAGTTTAGACACCAGAATACTTAGGTTCGATTTTCTTCCAACCATAGAAGTGTACCACCTAAATAAATAAGAAAGAGGAAGCGCAATTTAATGAGAGCTTTAAATGGAAAATCGCTTAATGGATACAAAATAAAAATTATACCGAAATGTATGCTTCAGTTTAGCACTGTCTTCAATAATGCGAGTGATAAAGGCATGTTCACCACCAGAACAAACCATCTCCTCTGAAGTCCCTCCACAAGAAGTCTTCGGATTTAAACCTGCTTCCTCCATTGACTCAAAGAATGGAGGGTTGCACATACAGAAGTCAAAATTCTCCCCATCCTTTACAACACCTAAGAGTAAAGGTGGCCCATTATAGCTCTTCTTCATGCCTGAATGACTTTCAAGAACAGACGATTCCAGAGGGCCAGCTTCTCGAGCCATTGTATTCTCACCATTTTGTGATTCTTCCATGTGATACATGTTATCCTCGGAACAAACCCTTCTAATTTCAATCAAGTCCGATGTATGCGGATTGCTCTTGACATTTTGGTTCGCCCACTCTATAGCTACATCAGTAATATCTGACAAAATGCAGGAAGGATCAAACTTAGCGCTAAATGAAACAGTAAGGGATGGAACACCAAAAAAGAATGAGTACCTGAACCAACGAACTTCCAACCAAGAAGGGATGCACCGAGAAGGGGATAAATACAATTTGCTCCTGTCCCAATATCAAAACCTTTCTTGACATCGCAATCAGCTCCGGTAGCCGGGATGATATCGGAAGCCAAAAGATCTTCTATCCAGTGGATGTAATTCAATCTGTTAGGCACTGTTGGGCAGAGCTGCCCATCAGGAATCCACCTACAATGTTAAAAGTTTCACATTGAATCGATATTTGAGCTTAAATAAGCAAAATTTAGCTTACAATTTTGCTGAAAATAAACGAATTTGCTCACAGAAAGATAAATAAACTCATTTAAGCAACCCTGCTTCATTAACTCTAGCTAATAATCCACACAAACCAGTAAACTAATCAAGTAAGACAATTCCATACAAGAACCAAAAATAATTGAGCAACAATCCTTGACGAACAGAGTTATATAGATCACAGAACCCGTATAAGACTCAAAATATTTTGCAGATCAGCACACCAGTTGAGACCATGATCGTGGTGCAGCAAAACTCGTGTCAACTCGCGGGTAGCATTAAAATCCGTCCAATCAATTTTAGGCCGACCGTCATGTGAGTAGAAGATATAGGGCTCAAAACTCGGGTATAAGGAAGCCAATAACCCAAAATCCGGCGGATTATCGGAGTACTTGTTTCGTGTATGGATACCCCGCCGCTCAGCACCGTTTTTTCTCTTCCTATTGCCTACCATCGCCGCCGCTACAACCCTAGTCGCCGTACGTTTGAAAATCGCATGACTTCAATACCTTTGCTTTCCATTAAATGCGATTTATTGCTGTGTTGCGCTTTTAGCCCATGCTGAGATGGGGAAATAATAATGGGTTGTGTGAAATTTTTAAATTTTTGGCTTCTATGTTTTCTTCAAAAATCATAATCAATGCCAATAAAATTATTAAAAAATAAAAACAAAAACAAACAAACATATAACCCAAGAGCATAATAATGGTACTATAACAAAAGTACCATAATATATTAAAATGAACCATCACATATAATAATAATGCGTCGTCCAAACTTTAATACTATAAATACAATAATTAACCACAAAAGAACGATGAGTCATTCTTTAACTCGAGCAATTTCCGACAAGATCATCAAGCAAATTTTATAAATATCTATCTTTTCAAACAAAAGCATCATCTTCTTTATGTTCATTTCAATTGTTGTTGATGTGGTTCCAAAGTGAATTCGTACAACATCATTGTCCTACTTTATTTTGATAAGTTTTCACAAATTTTGGTTTTTTTCCTCTCAATTTATTATCACATTTCACTATGATAGAGAAAAATAATTCCAAAGATTAAAGTAAAATACCCTCGAACCTACTATTTGAGCATTATTTTAAGTCTAATGAGTTCGATAAGCTCACAAAATATCGAGCCATAATCAAGTTTGAGCCAAGTTCAAGCTTATTCAGCATCTTCCGCATTCAACATGTGAGCTTGAGCTCATTGGACTTAATTTAGCTCTTCCTATTTTATATGAAACTCTTGAGAAAGTTTATTTATTAATGTTTTGACTTTTAAAGTTCAAACACTAAAATATAACAATAAGTTTGTTAAGATAAAGGTGAATTTTCATTTCATATTTGTATTATTAAATTTGAAAAAATGCAATAATCATATATAATATATTATAAAATGAATTTTTGTTATATAATTATATATTTTTATAAAATTGTTTTTAATTAGAAAATTCACTTTTTTTCAAATATATCATGCTATTTATTTTTAGTATTTTATAAATTATAAATTATAATGCATTAATAAGTAATATATAAATAATTTTAAAAAATTATATTTTGAAAATTATCTAAATATGTGGTATTTTTTGAATATTATTTTTACATATTATTTAACATATATATGTTTATATTATTTTAAAAAATAGTAAGGCTCATGAGCTGGCTCACTGGCCGTCGAACCATCATCGTAAAGCTCAAGTTTGACTCAATTTCAAGCTCAAGTTCAAATTCACATATTCACAAATTCAAACTGAACTTTTTCAAATCAAACTGAACTTACTTGCAAACTGGCTTTCTTCAACTTATATCCCCACATTTATCGATAGGCTTCATCAATTTATTGATATTTTTGTACTTGTGGGCCATTGAATATTTGTACAGAATTTATAGCTTATCCAAATGGTGAAATTTTCTGAGTCAGCAAGACTCCTTGCTGCCTTTCAATTTGGATAAACATGTGAATATTCAAAGGCAGCCATAATACACATATGCACTCAGCCCCCCCACATATCTTCTCTATATAAACAAATAAGCCAATCTCCCCTTTTGCTATTACAAATCCCCACTCTAAAACAATGGCCACCATTTCATCTTTGTACGACGTATTGGGCATTCCGGCGAGCGCCACCGGCCATGACATAAAGGCGGCTTATAGGAGACTAGCAAAGGCGTGTCATCCGGACGTTGTGGCCGCAGCACGAAAAGATAAATCGGCCAACGACTTTTTGAAACTTCATGCAGCTTATTCAACTCTGTCTGATCTTAATAAACGGGCAACTTACGATCAAGACCTGTTTAAGCAACGAGTTTGTTACAATTCATCGATCCTATCGAGATCGGGATATTCGAGTTATGGAATTCGGAGGTGGGAAAGTGATCAATGTTGGTAATTTACGTGTTAGAACTTAACTTAGAATTTCGAGTAGAGTATTATTATTATTTGACAATTTGACGTAAGTACAGTAAGCCGCGCCATCTTTATGTAATGTAGAAATAGTTGTTGTTTTATCTTGTATTTTAGTTGTAAATGGAGATAAAGTGTATTTAATTAATAATTAAATATTTTTATGAAGGATATATTTGATACAATTGATAAATATAATGAATAAAATATTAATTTAAATAGAGAATATGAACTGATTTAATTGAATTTACAATAATTTTTAAAAGGTTGTGAGATTTATTAATTTGTGAAGTATGATGTGCACAAATTTGAAAGTAGGAAAAACGGGTTGGACTATTTCCGGCCAGACCCGACAGCCATGGGCCATAATGCTCTTAGTGTGCTAGTAATGATCCGATAGACCATCTTAGAGCCTGTTTGGTTTTATTTTCAAACCCCCTTTTTTAATTTTTGATTATTTTAAAAATAAAAATTATCATTTTTTAAAAAATTTCACTCAACATAATTTTTATTTTTATTTTTAAAATATATTCTCCAATAAATTATATATTTTTTTCCTAATAACCTACATATCTTTTATCTCTATTCTATTATTTCTATCTCTCTCCACCTACAATTTGTTAAAACCAACATAATCATTATATTTTTAAATATTTTATCCAAATACATTTTCATTTCCACAACACATCACATAACTAATTTTCATAATTTTAAAAATGATGAAAATGAAAATTAAAAATGAAAATACAACCAAATAGCTCCAAAATATTTCATAACCAACAATTGCCCATTACCCATAAAACTCAAAATCGAAATTTTATCAAATATGCTATAGTATAAACCACTTAATTTGCATACTTTATAATAATTTTTGCATAAATTTCTCAACTATCATATAATCTCTTAAAAATTTAAATGATGAATGATCTAAGCCTTTTGGAACGGTCATAACATGTTCAAAAAAAATTACAAATAAATAATAATTATTTTGTTCTAGTGCAATTCGAGTTCGAAAATAAAAGTAGTACAAGTATTAAATTTTATATTTTTCAGTTCTTGTTTAATTTTTTTAAAATAAAAAAAATTACACAAATGACATATTAAAATTATTAAGACAATTCTTTTTTTTTTTCCCTTATGGAAAAAGGTCGGAGATAGATAATTAACATAACAACCCCCACTAAATGTGATCATTAAAATTCCTGTTGCTATAAAATATCTAATTTGAATTATAACAACTGCGGGCCATCAAAATATCAGTCTCATTCAAAGTACTTCCACCAAAAAGACGATTAGTTCATAAATATATTCAAAATTTTCCCTTCCCTTTTTTAAAATTTATTTAAAACATTTTGCTATATTTGGTTTCATTTTCTGTTTTTAATTTTCACTTTTTTACTATAAAACTGAATATTTCATTTTAAAAAATTATATTAATTATATTTTTTAAGTTATATTATATTATCCAAATATTAGATAACAATACTCATGTTGTGTTTCTAACCAAGTTCACAGTTCATTCTACCAATCCTAATAGGTAGGCTCCTCTTTTTAGAGGCCGTGTGGTTTTGTTTTCTAGCAATTTTTTCATTTTCTGATAAAAATAAATAGTAAAAAATTAGTTATAAGTGTGAGATTGAAAATAAAATATTATTTGAATATTTTGTTTAAAATAAAATGATTATGTATGATTGAAAATGAGTTGTATTTGAATATTGTTGTGTTTTTGTATTAAAAGTTGTACAAATGAGAATATGAGAAAATAAAATACGAAAATGGAGAGAGTGTGTAAAAGGGTGTTTTGGAAAATGTGTTAAAAATGAAAACATCTGTAAAAATATGAAAGAAGATAATAGATTTTTATTTTCATTTTCAGGATAAAATGAAATAGGTTTTGAAAACAAAACCAATCGGGCAGCCACTTACCTAAGAACTATGGCTTTGTTTGTTTGCGAATTGGGGCATTTTACCAAAGTTTTTGGGAAGTGGGGTTGGGGAATGTGATAGTTGTTCGTTTATGTTTTAAGTGGTAGATAAAGAGTAAATTGAGAGAAAATTATTTGTTTGTATTTTAATAAAGGGCAAGATGTCACATCAATAACTTTTTAATTTGGTTGATGGAGTGAAATATATATTTTAAAAGTATATCTATTGCATGAGTGGTTGTATGTTTATATATGTATAATGTGAAGGAACAATTTATGACAAATAGTATAATATTGGAGAATGTATTAGAGTATAAATAGTAAAGGTATTTTGGGAAATAAATTTTGTATTTTGGGAGTAGGGTCAATTTTAGGTATTTTGAATAAAGTATAAATAGTGGTATATTCTAAATACAAATAGTTAGCTTATATTATATTAATTATTTATAATCCAATTTTAATTTAAATATTGAAGGATTGTAAAAACTAGCTCAATAATAATCCAACATGTGCTCTTGTAAATTCCAACACATTTGTTGACCAAAATCGAGGTCTTCCTTAACAAGAACTTGATCGGAATCTTGTTATCCCTATATTTGGAGTGCGTCACTTAGGTTTTGTTTGGTTATGTTTTTCTAAAATAATGTTGTTTAAGGGAGGAAATATAATTAAATATATTTTTATTTTTTTTAAAATGCATATTTTTCAATATATATATAATATATATTATATTTTTTATTATTGTAATATTAAAAAATCACACAATTCCATTTTCACTCAAAAAACCCAACAAAAAAGTATTAATTTGATTACTACAGTAAAAAATGCCTCATCTAAAACATAAACAAACATACCAAAAAATAACTTTCAAACTCTCCAATAATTTATTCTCCCAAAATACATAATAAACACGTAATAAAATCAAATAAAAAACATAACCAAACACAACCTTATATTTTTGTTTAATTTTTAATTCTAAGAAATTTCATTTGATCGAACTATTTTAAGTTAGTATTTCTCAGAAAACAAAATCAAAATTCTCATTAAAAAATCTAAAAGGCATGATGAAAAAGATATAACTATCACGATGCAGTGATAAAGAATTTAGGATCAAATAGTTAGAAAATTATACAAAGAATTCATTGTCAAGTAATTAGGAATTTTAACTTGTTATAACGATAATTGTTAGTATTTTTTTATGAGGAAAATTCACACCAAAATTTATACATACCGCAACATGAATTTTTTTGAGAACTTATAATAACGAATTTATCCTTTTAATAAAATAATATTATTTTATTATTAAAATAGAATCAAATAATTTAAAATACAAACTGCACATTTTTTATGCACGTAAAAAGCTCATTTGAGTTTGAATTCGAATTTTTAACCTTCAAGATAACAGAGAATACTCGAGCTGTAAACAAATTGAGCCGATCTCGAATCTAGTAGGCTCAAGCTAACTTAAATTCAAAACAAAATCTATCATTATAAATTTTTGACATAATTTTGTTATATATTTTCCTGAAAAAAAAAACAGAATTATTATTATTTACTTATCTTTATATATTTTATTATATGAGCCTAGATTATAATTATATGTATGTGTATATATATATATTAAAAAAGTTTGTTTAGACTTGTAAACTTTTCAAGTCGAATATTATTGAGCTCAGCTCTGCTTGAGTTCAAAAGAATTGAGTCAAGCTCAAACTGTTCGCAAATCATCTCATCTTAAGTATACTTCTAGAAAATACTAATGTTATTGGACCACAACCACTCAACTAATACAATATGAATTTTAACTCTCTTAAATACATAATTAGCTTTTCGTCTTCCCCTCCTTATTGAAACTAAATGGAAAAATTGCCAATAAACTATTTCTCCATCAAAAAATATTCCAGCTACACTTATGGAACAATTAAATTGACCATAATTAGGGTAGGAAATATATCAAGTTACTCATTCGGCCTATGTCATTCCTATTTATAACCTATCTAAGTATAGCCTATTTAATAAAAAGGTCGAATCAAAATTTAAAAATTAACCTTTTTAATTAAATATATTGACTTAGGTTATTTTAAAAACTCACAAAGTCTAATAGGTTGGATCGTTTATCTTTCTTCACATAAAAGAATAATATTAATAATAATATAAAATAATTATTTTATTAATAATTTTTAATAGAAAAAACTTCTATAAAATCCTTTATATTTTTTACTATTATTTTAGACTTAAATTTGAGCTTTCGTAATTATGCATATATTATTTATAATTTCGATTATTCTATAGTTACAATTTATAAGCTTGAACATATTAAAATTTTAAATTTATTTAATTAAAATTTTAAGGAAAAAAAATAAGCTGTTAAGTAAACTTTCAGACCAGATTAATGCTTCAAAAATTATTAAAAAAACTAAATTTAAACTTAAAAAAAACTTATTATAAATAATAAATTAAATTAAAATTTATTATTTATATAATAAATTTGACCTATTTAAATCAAATCCTAATCTAACCTATTCCCATCCTTAACCATAATCCATCAACCTGACCAATCTCCAAATCCTACGGTCGGATAGACGTAATATACATATCAGTGGCCGTTAGAGTTCCCCGACAAAACCCTGCCGTCGCTTGGTTCCCTAGAAGTAGAAGAGTAGTAAATAATACATCCAACGAAAAGAGAAAAAGCCCGGACCCCACAGCGGAATTTTCAATCGTTGATCTCCAAAATCGAAGCCGTCCACTTGGCATCCTCCAACTCAAATATATCATTTTCAGCCTCACAATGAAAGAGAAATTAGCGAGATTGGGTAAATTTTAGAGAGAGAAAGCTAGGGTTTTGAAACAATGGAGGCGAGCGAAGTGAAAAGGGGGACGGTGAAATGGTTTAACGATCAGAAAGGGTTTGGATTTATAACCCCTGATGATGGAAGCGAAGATCTGTTTGTCCATCAATCTGCCATCAAATCCGATGGCTTCCGCAGCCTAGGAGATGGCGAGGCGGTGGAGTACGTCGTAGAGTATGGGAATGATGGCCGTGCGAAGGCGGCTAACGTGACTGGTCCAGATGGCGCATCTGTCCAGGGAAGCACCCGCGGATCTTACGGAGGAAGAAGCGGCGGGGGCGGCGGCGGGTACAACGGTGGTGGTGGCGGGTACAACGGTGGAAGCAGAGGTGGTAGTCGGGGTTATGGAGGCGGAGGCTATGGAGGTGGCGGTGGGGGAGGCTACGGTGGAGGCGGAGGCTATGGCGGTGGGGGAGGCTACGGCGGAGGCGGAGGGAGTGGCTGTTTTAAGTGCGGTGAGGCCGGACATTTGGCTAGAGAGTGCCCGCAGGGAGGCGGCGGCGGCGGCGGCGGCGGAAGATACGGCGGCGGAGGCGGAGGCGGAGGCGGTGGCTGTTACAACTGTGGTGAAGAGGGGCATTTTGCTCGCGAATGCCCCAACTCCGGCCGCTGAGCTAGCTGGGGTGATTATGTCCTCCATCTAATATTCTGCTTTCTGGGTCGTTTTGCTTTTTCAGGTCCTGTGATGAGGTGAACCATATTATAAACTAAAATCATCTTAGGTGTCTATTGTGGCTTTTCTGTCTGACATTTTGGTGATATGGTAACCTTATCAGATTTCTATCTGGTTGTGGTTTTAATGTTATAGCTATGAATGGTTTTATTCTAGCTTATGCCAGTGGTTTGCTTTAATTTTTGTCCATAATTGTATACATGCAAATGGATATATTATGCTAATGATCAACATACATTGTTGCCCTTGATGTAACAAGAGTTTCTGATTGGAAAATGACATTATTTTTGTCATTCTCTTGAAGAAATGATTACGGGTTTCCCATGAACAGAGCAACATGATGGGTGTAATCTTTGTAATATAATGAAAGATAAAAACAGAGGAACGAAAACACCTATTAAATATTAAGCATTTGGTCTTTTTAATTTAAGAATTTCATTCATTCGTGCCATGAAACACTAACATATAAAGCTCTAATCTAAAGTACATTTTTTTTTGGGAGAAGAGGCCCCAAATAAAATGATTTGTGATTGAGTTGCTACCCATGATGGTCCTTTTGGGAGTGACCACTAACCGAGTGGTGTGGTGAAATAGCTCAAGGGGTGTGGAGATTAGGCGGTAGATGGGTGGCATTGGCTGCAGGAGGTGGAAGAGGAGCGGTGGCGTTGGCCCAGTGTGGTGGCGGTTGAGATGGGCATTGGTAGCACTTAGTGAATAGCCCAAATGTGTCGATTTGGTGGATGAAGTTGATCATGCTTGCCCAGCCACCAAACCCAAAACCTACAATAAGAATCCACACAACCACAAATATGTTGATCACATAGGTTCCCACCCATCTTCCAAAGTACTTGGGAGGCTGCTCAACTGCATTCTGCAACAAAAAAATTTAAAGTCACCCCCATGTATTTTCCTGAATAGTATCTCATTTTAACAGCAAAAAGAAAACCAAAAATACATAATTGAATGAGCAAATAAAGACTTAATGTATTTGGTGAAAATAAAACTGAAAGGGAAATTTTTGGAACACTCGAATAAAGAATCATAAAGAATATTATCATGCTCTATTGGCAGCATTTGCGAATCTTGTTTTGCACCTTTTGGTCCTATTCCATACTGATGCTATGTTAAAAGCTACAAAGCATGGGCCGTACACAAAGTCCCTGCTTTCGAAGTCCCAATCCAACCCAGGAATAATAAAATACATTAAGCAAAATTACCTTTGGGTCAGACTATCAAGAATACTGGGTCCGACCTTTGCAGATTTAGGTTTGTCCCATCTTCTAATATGTGTAATCCCTTTTGTTTGGAGGTTTCTAATTGGATATATATCTTCTCCAGGAATCATTTCTAAGTTTGCTAAAGTTGAAGTATCATAATTCATATATGGTGTTGATCAAGATTATAATAAAATGAAATAATCTAAAACAGGGAGATCAAGTTTTATCTTATTAGAATGCAGTACAAATGGTACCTCCCGGGCTGCTGCTGATCTGAATGTGAAAATGTGAGCCAGAGCTGGGATAATGTAGACAGTGAAACTCACAAGAAGCGATCCGACGGTAGAGTTGATGGGGCCGAAGAATGGGAAGACGATGGCCAAGAACCATATGGGCACCACCACTGGCAACCTAGCTGCCGCCCTCTTGCACAAGCTCTTACATTCATGCATGCCGATGGCCTTTTCCCACACAAAATACAACGGCGTACAAGCAAACCCAAATGTTATAAACTGCATCAACATAACACAACTACATTAACACTTATTAGCTTATAATTCATGATAATAAAGCATTAATCGTAGGATCATTAGTTGAGAGGAAAAAGTATATAGAAGGATTAATCATGCCTGGTGGATGAGCATCAGAATGACAGCCATGTCCCTGAAGGGAGATCTTGGGAGGAGAGAAAATGCATTGGAGTGGTTGAGAAGCAAATCTCCAAAAGCCCAGTACACTGCTGCTGCAGATGGGAGGGTCAGTGTCATCACATAGACCGTGGCTAATAAGTAAATGGCCTTGAACTTTTGTGGCTTCCACATAGCGTGCATGATCTCTCTGCCCAACACAAAAAACACAATCCCCATCAGATGTTTTAGTCTTTACATTATTTTTTAGCCAACCCCTCCAAGTGATAACAATAAATTCAAGTCAGAGCAGCTCATTTTTTCACAACCTAGCTGTGAGTCATTTCTGCATTAATAACCGTACCATTTATTTGCAGAATTCTACACATATTTGTGCAATGTCATATCAAAGTTAATCAGGCCATCGACTTAATACAAAATTCAATAATCCGACAGCAGCTCTGTTCATTGATCTTATCCCACAGCATAAAGCAAAAAAGAAAATGGGAGAAAGCGCTCTGGCTTTTTCCCATACATACAAAAAGGAAAAATATGGGTGCCCAAGAAAGTGCGACTTCTCCTCCCAGCACGCCTGAGAAGGGGCATTGTTGGAAAACTATTAAATACTCCAAGAAAGGGACTAGTCATTCAACTCAAGGAACTGTATAAGGAAATAAAAAAGATTGGTCACTAGATCGCATGGTCAGATGACGCAGATCATGTCTATATTTCTCAGGCACAAGTCGCTTTTGAAATAAATAAAAGAAGAAAGAATCTAGCCTAGTATACATTTTAGAATTCACAGATCACAGTTTTAATTGCCCTGGTCGACAGAGATTTGGAAAAACGTGGAAAAAATAATACAAAAAGCGTGAAATAACGTAAAAGACACGAAATATATAGTGTATGATATCAACGAATATGTCTTACACAGTAACAGCATGTCCGCCGAATGTGTAGAGAATGTTTGTGGCTCCTGTGAAATATAACACCAGTTTGGTTGGACCCGAGTGCTTCACACCCTCCACCTGTTAATAATCATCAAGTTACATACAATTAATTAAGAAAACGTAAGATTAATAAATGCGAGCTATTATTTACTATACCTGTCCATGAAGTATAGATGCAATGGTGAGGTACCAAGCTGTATAAGTGGTCATCACCAAGCCAATAAAAGACCAAATTCTGTAGTTGTGGAAAGAAGGAATGAAGACTGTGGTCGCACAACATGCCCCGAAGATATACGTCCATGTTCTCTTGTCCAAATTGTCATTTATGTAATATATGTTGCTGCAAGAAAATGCATATATCATAGTAAATTTTCACTTCTTTTTGCTTTCTAAGCTATTTTTTGATTCACAGATGTTTGTTAGATTCGAATATTCGACTAATACTAAGTCGGCCAAAGGTTAAATGAATAGGTTCTTGATGCTACATATGTATGTATGTATGTATGTACACCTTGCACAAGCTATGAGCTGAATGACGGATCCAAAGAGCAGAAAAGTGCAGTTAAATGCCAAACCCACGTTCCTCCAGTGTTTTCCGAGGAGCCCATCAAGAACTTCGAACCACTGGTTTGGAAGAAATTAAGGGAATTAAGTAATTAATTAAACAAGAAACATACAGAAAATCATGTGAGACAGGAATTTAATGTTGCCTTTTGTGCGGGATTTTAGCAAAGAAATATGAAGCAGGAAGAATGTATGCACAAACCTGAATGACATGGTTCCTGAAATCAACTTTCTCTCTTTCCTTTCTGGTTCTGTACTCCACATAGAGAATGCTAATGATATAAGCAGTCCAACTCCCCATCAACCCATAAAAGAGCTGAAACAGAACTCCAGACATCATTCCCAGCTGCGAAAATGAGTATGGCAATGTCAGCAGCACCTGAGCCACCTGAAAATAAACCCCCAAAAAATGGTTAAATTAGACAACAATGTGTGTGTGTATTACACACATTGCAAGTGTGTGTGTGTGAGTGAAAAGAAACCTGGTTTGAAGCACAGCTGAACCAGGCATCATAGGCCGAACCGCCATGCCAGAAGAGCTTGGAAAGTTTCGATTTGATATCTGATTTCTTCCCTTCTGTCTCCATTTCTACATAATTTCCCACCATCATAGTTTCCATCGCTTTGTCCGAGGACTCCATTTTTCCTCCTCCTATGTGTTTTCTTGTAATAATACCACCACAATGTCAATGCAACATAAAACTTTAGAAATTAAAGAACTGAGTTTGCAGATATGAATCGATATATCTGTATTTATATAGGAGGATGGATGGTGTAGGGCTGAAAAGAATAAAAAGAAAACGCGATTTTGAGAAGAGAGTAAACCCGCTTTTTTGGAACTCTTGCGAAGCATTACTTTGTGCTTGTCCCTTGATTAATTAATTAATTAATTAATCTCTCTCTTGTCTTCTAGTGAGGAAATTGATTAAACTTAATTGTCTATTAAGTCATTTAATGGATGTTATAATCATAATTACATAAGCGTGAGAGACCGGTCCGCACGAGTGGGTTTCTCCAATTCCAATACGAGTGAGCAATAATTATTTTTTTACTATAAGATTATTCTTTTAATTAATCTTTGGAACATGTCATCAATTTTGGCAGTATTTTACTTTCTATTTTATTTCATGAATATATAACATGTATATTAAATATTTTTTTATAAAAATAATTGATTAATAATCAAATATAATAGGTATAAATATAACAAGTTAAAATATGAAATAAAATAAAGAATTGAAAAGATGATTCAAAGTGCAATTTTGGAGTCTTTTTTTTCTTCACTTTGAAAGATATTTTTCACTAAGCATCAACCATTATCTCATAATCTTGTCTAATATAACCAAATATTAATTATTAATATTAAAAATAAAAGTATAGAATTGTAACTTTTAATCAAATTAATTGATATTTGTACACGTTGTTACCATTTTGAAACTGTTGTATGTTCTTATTTAAAATTTTTTGATTGTAGAATTTGTAATCAATGAAGTCTTATCTCATATTAAAAAAATTGACGATTCTAAAATATTTTAAAACTACTTGTCTCGTTACTTTGTATTTTATAAAAAATAGTTTTTTTATATTAATGATAAATTTAATACTCCTTTACAAATCAATTTAGAGGGTGATTGGGTAAACTAATAAGCTCTCAAAATATCTTACAAGATGTGAAAAAATATTTAGTATTTTTTTTAAAAAAAATAGCTTATAAGCTCTTTTTAAAAAAATAAAGAATACCTAACTTATGTTGAAAATCTTAACTAACTTACTTTTAAGTATATTAATTATAAAAATAACATTACTAATATTTTATAAACTACAAAATATTATTGCATCCAATCACTTTCAGAATTTATCTTTATAAAAAGATCTAATATCTTATAAATTTCAAAAAATTCTATGAAATATAAAAATTTATAAAATCTTTTAAATAAAATTAACCAAACATCCTTTTAATAAAATACATAATACCCCTCCAGCAATATTCCCAACAAATAATATGCAAATAATTCATTTAAAAGGAAAAAGAAAAAGAAAAAAGAAAAAAAGGATCTTGGAGGGGGAGACAATAATATATATAAAAAAGAAATGAGAATATGAATGTGGGGAATTATGAGAAAGTAGACCAAATGATTGCAGCCAAACGGGCGTGGTAGCCTTTTGAGAACAAGAAAGCTGCTTTTATCACATGGGGGCAAAATTGGGAATGCGCTCATTGTATGTGGGCTCAAGAATCTAACAAAGCCCAATACCAAAAAGTGTCTCATTTTCACATGGTCCAACACAATCCATTATTCTTTTATAAATAAAAAATAAAAAAATAAAAAATAAAATTCAAGATTTTATTGAGTTAAATCGAGAGATTTTATTTTATTTTATTTTTTTCTGTTATAAAAAGTAAAAACTTCTTTGTTTCTTTGTTCCTCATTTTCTGATCAATCATCATTTAGATTCCACCTCTTTCCCTGCTTTCTTACTTGCAAAGTACAGCCAAACACAGCCTTATGCTCTTCTTTTCCTTTTTGTTTCTTCTCCCATTATATATATTTATTAATACCTTTTTGATTTGAGTAAATATGAAAAATTATGATTTAACATTTTAGTGTATAAAAAATAAGAGGTAAATGTTTTTTAAAATTTTTTAATTTTATATTTTTTGAAAATTTATTGAGGAAACAAGAAAGAAACAGGTTTGGGATTCTTCTGCAGTAGTCCTGCTTGCTGTGTCATTCTTTTAGGCCAATGGGACCAGAAACATTCCCTTAAAATTTGTCCCCCTTTGACTGTCTCTGCGTCAGTGATGACTGCTATCAATCCACTGATTTTACAATTTTGAATTAATCTCAATTGTACTAATTTTAATCCTAAATACGTTAGTTTAATTATGTTTCGAAGGACATATCCATATTCATATGCACCGATTCCCATCTTTGATGACCTATGGAGTTCTGTATTACGGAGCAAGCTACTTCGTTCGGTCTAGTTCGATAGAAAGACATGTGTGGGTTAGTTTGTCGAGAGAGGCGTTCGTATTCGATGTGAGTCGGTGGAGGATGGATTTAAGGTTATAAGGAGTATTTAGAACAGTTTTGGGATGATTCTCATCTAAAAAAGAAAACTCTGAAGATTAATTTTTATTTTTATTTTTCTATTTTTGCAACTTTTGAATTTCTTTCTCATACATAAAATAAAAATACATATGGGGTAATTTGTAATAATTGTGGTTACTTATGATAGTCAGTTCCCTCTACAACATAATGAAGCTAGAAAAATAATTTTGCCATAATCCAGCGTGCAAAATTAACATTCAAGAAAACCATGAAGAGAAAAATGGAAGATTTTCAAGATGTTATATGATTAACAATTATTGAACCAAATTATGTTGAAAATTATGTTCAATTATATGTATTTTCCACCTGGTTCTTCATCTTTCCATGGGTTTATGTTGGTAGAAATGATTAAAGTTTCTTGTTGGGTCAATTTTTTCCCATCATTTTTCTTCTTTTGTAGACAAAAAAATATTGCATGGGCTTTCATGTCTTGAATAGAGAAGCACTTTTTCCTTTTTGTATGCTCACAAAGCCATGAAATCTAGCATTGAGATATCCCAAGATAGTTGTTAGAGTATGTGCAATGTTAATTTACATTTTCTTACATATATTTATATATTTTTTGGTTTTCCACTCGGTATTCGATCCTCTAACTGACTCCGGATTCGAGTACTGCAGAGGCCCACAATACGGGGCAACTCTCCCAACCTAATTGCTCCATTCACAACCCATGATTCGATCCCTGGACGTTGTTTAAAGGATCTAGCGCCTCATCTTGCTAAACCAAACGGTAGTTGGTCATTCTCTTACATATGTATGTATACATTTTTATCTATGTTCGGAAAAGTGAATTATACATTATTGGATGAAATTACGGTGATATCCTAAAATAAAATATTGATAATGCACTCTCAACACTTTTAATTATATGGTATAGTTTTGTCGAGCCGTGGAACTAGTAGCTTGGACCACCATGATGATGATAATGAGAAACTAAATTAGCAAGTAATCAAAATTTCTTGAATTTCTCGAACCGACAATAAAACTATTTCCTCTAGTTCAGAATAATATTGTTGTCAGACGAATATTTCTTTTTCTCTTAGTACTTTAGAACAACGTATATATAATTAATGACTTAAAATCACACACACACACACATATATATAAATAGATCTCGAGTGAGTGAAATGAGTCATTATAATTTTCTAAAAATGGGTATTTATTTGAAATTATACTAATTCTTGTTCCTTTCCATAAGTTTTGATCATTGACACATGGCATGCTGTGACAAGTTGTATGTCCTTTTGGTAGTTTGAGGAATGCATTCATTGAAGTAAATCCCATTGACTGCTCTTATTTATGCATGCAGAATAATTGAATTCAAATTATTTCTCAACAAGCATGATCATTTTGAGGCCTCTTCTTGGCCCATTTGGTGGGAGGAAGGTGTAGCATGTGGTTTTATTCCAACAAACTTGTCCATTGGGACATTCCATAATTAAAGACTATGACCATGTTAATTTTGGTTTGTGTGTATTCATAATTCTTTTTCAGACAAGACATAAATAGAATGTAGGGACAAACAAATTAGTCCAGTAGCTTGTAGTTCAATTGCATCAATATTTCCTATTATGTGAAAGGTTTTGCGTTCGACTTTGAGTTGGTGTCTTTGTGCACCTTGCGTGCATCTAATTGTACAATTTGTACTTCAATTTACTTAATTTGATAGTAGGATAATATTAACTTGTTGTAAGGATAAATTTCGTTATTTATAATGTTATCTCTCTCTCTAAAAAAATGTTTATGGTAAGATATTATGGTTCATGATTAAATAAGAAAAAATCATTGTAGCTTATTACTTATTATGATTTCAATTAATTTAAAATCGAAGAAAAAATGAATATGATATTGAAACCAAAAAAAAGAAATTGAACTTTTTTATTGCACTTGAGTTTTAGTTTTTTTGACATACAATAATCAAGTATCAATAATTAATTCAATATATTTGTCTTAATTTTTTTTAGAATTGAAACCTCTTGGGCTTGACAATGGAGACTCATTTATTGAGTTATTGAGATGGGCCAGCAACATATTTCGGCATAATTTTGTTTGCTTTTATTTGTATTTTGTTGGGCCTATGACTGTTAATAGAACAGATTTTAATTTGGATTCAATTTGAATATAATTTGATAATTTAGAATATTTAATCAATAAAAGATTCGATAAATATAATTTGATTAAAAAAATTTGTAATTCAAAATAAATAGATCGAATATGAATTTGACTCGATCTAATTTATTAATAATTCGAATCCGAATATTTATAGTATTACATGTATATATAGTATTATACATATATATATGATGGGTTCTATAGCAACGTTAAAA